>RWGZ01000775.1:1369983-1429268 GCA_009725065.1 Utricularia reniformis | reverse complement strand
TGTTCCATTCATCTCTGTTGTAACCTCCAACACCACCTTCCGAATAACAGCTTCCAGGTCATGCAAAGAGAAAGCAGGGGATGAAAGGCTGCTAGGAAGTCGATGTCGTTCACATAATTACAGTCGCCAGGATATTTCTTGTCCTTCCCAAGTAGAAACCTCAAATGGGAATCAGAAAATCATTCCCATGGACGGCACCAAACTGTTGTAGTCTAAAAGACCCAGGTAACAACAGTCGACATGTTTTTTACAGATTCTACCTATTTTTGATTTGTTTGTAATGGGGGACGATAATAAAGCGAAATGGAGACAAGAAGAACAACAATATATCGTGGAAAACCCCTAGAAAAAGGGAAAAAACCACCGGACTAACAGCTTGAAACGCTCTTAGTCAGTATATTAATCAAACAGTGGAGATTACAAACAGTATAAGACTTAAGAAAATGACTTAGGCAAATATAATGCGCAGGGAGAGGACTAATAGAGTAACGGCAGTTTGCGCCTCAAAAAGGTCCTCCACAACTAGCCACCTAATATTGTATTTATGGATGAGAAACGTGTGTGGAACATGTCTCGCAACCGCCTCTGACACGTCGTCTTCCTATAGCAAAAAGCATAGTAACTGCCCGCTGCCCGCCTATAACCGTTTTGCAACTGATCCTTGAGATTGGTCTCCGAAGAGTTTGAAAATTGCTGGTCGTGCGACCTTCGGTCTACGCTAGTTGTACTGGCCTTTGGGCCTTATCGACCTTAGATAGCTGGGCTGTCACCCAGTAATGGATCATGTCCCACATAAGTTCATATCTTGTCATATGGGTCTACCCAAACCACCTTAGACATCCACCGGTTTGTGGTACTAGGTCCCCAAGTCCTCACCAAAACCCATATAATTTGTTCGGTCCATTCGCGTTCAAGTTTTTTGGGCATAAAACTTTTTTATCAAATGATGTAATGAATTGATTGTTGGGTAGGGTAGAGCTTGCCAATTAATACTCATATCCACAATGTTGAATTGAATCACAAAAAAATATCTCATAGTAATTTTCAGTGAATTCTATATTTATGTTATTTAATTCCATCTATACTTCACCTTCTTCGATATGAGAACCATTGGGATGATGCATCTTTCTTATTGGCACCAGAACCTAGTAGACGACGTGAACACTATCGTGATAGTCGTAATATGACAACTCTAATGCTTGGACAAATGGGAGTGAGGTCATCAAGGCTTCGAGTTAGACATGAAAATGACCCCGGTATTAGAGGATCAACATGAATGGAATAGGAGAGTATGCCTAATCTAAAAGCACGTCATTCCTCTAACAATCCAAGAGATCATTCAATACAAATTAAAAGTAGATATCAATGCATTTAGTCACAGAGAACCTCACCAATCATTACATGGTACATTATCTATGCATGAGTCTTCTTCGCAATATATCCATATTACATGAAATACAGAACCTCGCCGTCAATCTAAATCAATAATAGAAAATTTACTAAAAAACATCATTTCAGGTCAACACTCCAATATTTAGATGACACTAATTTTTGTCGTGTTTAACTTTCATCTCATTCGATGCATGAAAAATTATTATCGAATAATTTAGTGAAAAATAAGTTCTCTTAACTAATTCCATGTAATTTCATATTTAATTATCACATTGAATATATTTTATTTTATGTTTTTTAATTGATATAATCATTTGTGTGTATTTCATTTCATATTATTATACATAATTAGTTGGTTTTAAATATAATTAAGTTAAATGCTTTATAATTTTTTTGCAATAATTTATGATTTATAATTTATATTCAGTGATTCCATGTAATTTAAAACATATAATTATCATGTCCATCTATTTTAGTTTATATTGTTTCGTTCATACAATCTATTGCTTCTATTGTATATTATTATATATAATTTGCTTTTTTTAAATACGATTTTAGTAACCAAATTTAATTTATTTTACATCGAAATTTATTTGTCTATTAAATACTTAAACTTTAAATTAGATGTTAATACATTATATGTCAATGTATTTAATTTATTTTAAATTATATAAAAAATATATTGATAATTGCATTTATACATTTATTTTTAATCAAAAAATGATAATTAATATCTTTGATACACAAAATATAATCTAATGTGTTTAATTTTAAAATATTATTTGTATACATATTTTTATTAATTTGGACTATTAATTTATTGTGTTGTTATTTATACATATTTTATTTTTCGACAATAAATAAAATTATTGCATCGATATATTTTAATTTATATTGTTTTATTTATACAATCTATTGTTTGTATTCTATATTATTACATCTAATTCGATTCTTTTGAATATATGATTTTTATTAATTGAATTGAATTTGTTTAACATCGAAATTTATTAGTAAATAATTAAACTTGTTAAATTAGATATTAATGTATTGTATCAAGGGGTGTCAATGGATTGGATTGGACTGGATTTAATCAATTCCGAAACCAATCCAAAAAAATAAAATGAAACCAAATCCGATCTGAAATCCAAAAATATTATTTTGTCGAATCCGAATGCAATCTGATGGATTCAGATTTTCTAAATGATCCAAAATTCATCAGAAATAATTTAATCGTACGTAAGAAAATTGAGCATTTAAGAAGTTTTTTTTAAACTTACTAATATTATTCAAAAATTATAAATTTATAAATTTATAAATGTTAAACAAACAAAAAATGAACAATAAAGATATTATACATAATTGCAAAATATAATCAATATTACTAGATCGAATTGTATATCATTTGTTACAAAATAAATAAGTGCAATTATCAAGTTGTTATAATAATGTATGTCACAATAAAATTTTAATAAAGATTTAGAAAACGACATTCGTTGATAACAATATTTTACTCTTTTACTCTATAATGTCATTAGTAGCAAAATCCACTATAATAAAATCATCCTCCTTCTTAGCCGAATCTGTGTACAAAAGATATAAATATTGAAAAGTTTGAAATTTGAAATCAAATCAAATCAAATAAATAATATACAGAATAATTAATATTTAATGCATGAAGATTACAACCAATCTTTACAAAAAACTAAAGATTCAAGAGCACTCGGGTTCATTGTACTACGATAATCATCTAATATTCTTCCTCTCATACTAAAAGCAGACTATGAGACAATTGTAGAAACTGTAATAGATAATATATCCCTTGTCATGTAATCAAGTTTTGGATACCTAATTTCATAAGCTTTCCAGAAATTCAACAAATCAATATCAGTGGATCTATCTACTCTTGGCTCATCTAGATATAGCTCAAGATCAGTTTTTTTATTCACTCTATTATATTCACTGGCATCATAAGAATCAAATTCCTGAATATAAGAAAGAAAGTCAGAACTATACATGATTAATAAATTATAAAATAAGAATGAATATATAGATTTTACCTCAAATATACTAGAGTGTTTCGAACCATAATTCGTTGGGTATTCACTTTGACATAACGTCTATTCAATAAACCAAATTTGAATCAAGAATAGCAATAATAATCACAGGGATTAACAAGCTTACATGCTACGAGACTAAGCACATAATTAGTTCACAATGCAGGCCAAAAAATCCAAACGTAATCGCATCAACAGCCCTAAATTTTTTAGAATAATTTGGTGAAATAATCAATTAACGCCTCAAGAACAAGACTACTTCAAGATCGCTCATGTAACAAAATTAAAGATACTATGTTACCGGAAGTTTCCAGGAATCATAATTGTATCGCTTGAGCCACTGGAAGTTGCAAAGGAGGTTTTTAAAAAGAAAATAGTTGCTACCAGCAATGCCGCAGTCCACAGGGGATGTCTATTTCAATTTAATTATTTTTGGGGCAATTAAGAGGTTTTTAGGCTTTATTGATGGGTTAGGTTAAATGATCATATTAATTTTTTAATAATATATAATTAATTAAATTACTTGGTTTAAATGAGTTTGGTTGGATATTAGTAAATAATCCGTATCCGATCCAAATTCAAAATGGATCATGTCATTATAATCCGTATCCAATCCAAACCAAAAAATGCAATTTAAATCCGATCCAAATGGATGGGTTGGACTGGATTACCAGATTTATCCGACCCATTGATACCCCTTATTTGTATGTGAATGTATTTAATTTAATTTTAATTAAAATATACATTTATTTTTAATAAAAAATTATAAATAATATATCTTTTTTAATTAGTTTATGGAAACATGTTGATTTATATAATTATTTTTAATAAAAATGCAAATAATATATTTATTTATTTAATTTACTTTACTAAAAATAAATACAAAAAAATTTCTCTCTCATAATATAGGTTATTTAGTAAAGAAAACCAAAAAGACGCTATTTCACAAAAACTTGATGAAAGTAAGTTATTTTGCAAATACAAAATGTGAAGGAGGCTATTTATCTTATTTGCCAATGCCAAACATTTGTTTGCAAAATAACATACTTTCATATAGAATTTGCTAAATAGTCTACGTTTGTATTTTATTTGCAAAATAATCTACGTTTATATATTTTAATAAAATATAAATCAAATAATTTATATATTACTTATATATTATTTAGAAATATAATAAATTAAATTACCATATATTAATATTGAATTGACTTTCACGAGTTCGAAAATTTGTTTAATAAATCATAAGAATTTACTAAAATAAATCAAAATACGATATGAAAATATAGATAAAATATTATATCGGGCGACACACGAAATACCGAGTATCGACCGTTATCGATCATAGGCCCCGAATATGAACATATATTTTCATATCGATTGATATATGAAATACAGGGCAGAACTGTGTTAAAGTTCAAATACAAGTTGATACATGAAATACTGGTGGTACCGGAATTTTGTCCAATAACTCTTGATATCGTATTTTAGGGTCGGATCCTATGTTTTAAGGGTATGACGTAAAATACATTAAATAATGGGTTGTACTTATACAGGTCGTATAAGTAGTATGTTCTATATATCGATTAATACCAAAATTAATATTATATTAAAAGAAAAGAATACTATTATTTGTATTTTAATGGTAGGCCCATAAAAACATGAGATTCGACTCTATAACACGATATCGAGAGTTATCAGACAAAAAACATCAGTACCGCCCAATATTTCTCGTATCAACCAGTTTCCTGCATTTTAACTCGGTACCGCCTTATACTTCACATATCGATCAATATGAAAACGTACATTCTAATTCGACGCGTATAACCGATATATCGGTCAATATCTGATATTTCACGTGTTCGCCCAATATAATATTTATTATTTTTATTGTGGTCTAAAAGTCCTATGTACCAACAGTCAACATGTCCGAGATTATTGGAGTCTATTTTGTGATTTATTTAGATTGGGGGAACGATAATAAGAATGCAAATAAAACAATGAATAAAGCAATTTAACGTGGAAAACCTCTGAGAAAAAGGGAAAAAACTACCTAGCTAAGAGTAAGAATACTGTTAGCTGAATTTATTAATAAAACAGTGAATGTTACAACGAAATACATGCAGATGACTAAGGGAAACATTGAGAGAGAAAGTGACGATAGTATAGGGCTGCACGCGTGAAAAAGAGTCCTCTCGAGCCAGCCACTTCATCTTGTATTTATATAGGAGAATCGTGCATGGAAAACATTCTGTAACCATCTCTGACAACGTCGTTTTCCCATGACAGAAAACGTGAGTGTGCCCGCTACTTACTGTAACCGTCTTGGACCGATTCAGAGGATCGGTCCCGAAGCACTTCAAGGCCGCTGTTCGCATATCCTGCGGTCCTGCTATTAAATGGGGATTCGGGATTCCTGAGCTACTAGGGCCCTCGGCCTTGTTATCTTAATTGGGCCAAATTACTGCCAAGTTTCGGATCTGAGGTCTTGTAGGTTCGTTTCTTGTTACATGGCCTTGCTCAATATAATTTGGGCCTCCATCAGTACGGGATACCGGGCCCCGAAGCTCTCATCACTAACCCATTGGGCTTTATCGCTATCGCAGAGATGATACAAGACTGGCCACCTGACCAAAAATATGTTAGGCATAACGCCCTATCGAGCGTAATGGAGGACCGTTCCCGAACCAGTTGTGGCAAGCGTCCCTATGACCGATTCTGTACTCGGTGAATTTTAGATTGAATTCAAATTTCTAAACAATAACAGCTATCTCATATCATTTTTAATTAAACTTTAAAATTAGACATGTGCTTTTCTGTATTCCGTTACCTGAAAGGCGTGATGAGTGCAAACAGACTGCAGCCGCTTGCAGTAGCACATGTGCCTATCCACCATTGGTCAGGGGAAATGTATATAAATCGGGGTTTCGGGAACTATTCATCTCTATCGTCATTTGCAGAAAATCTCTCACGAAGCCAACCCTCTATACGATTTTCGCCCTCGGTCAAATTTCGATCTCTTTTAACCAGCATTATCAAGGTAAAACTTATGGCCCCTCGTAAGATTAGATACCCACCCTAACTGAAATCAATACCGAAGAACTTCGGGTTAGATTTTCCATCCCTGTCCATTACTCAATACCGAGGGGAAAGGAGGATGTTCCGTGTTTCCTTCCTGTAGAAAAGATAACCCCTTCAAATTATATCCCCGTTAGTTATGCATCCCTAAAGTACGGCTTAAGGCTTCCGTATACGTAGTGACTTTTATTTTCAACTACTACAAACATGGCGTAGAATCAACTTTAGAGCTTTTTTTTAATTTTTTTTAGTCGGGACCAGAAGGGTAAGAGGTTATTGGGGTGTCGTAACTTATAAAGCAGTCTGAACCGCTGAGTCCACTATTGTAGACAAAGAAGACTCCCTTCATTAGTGGGAGTAGCGTTATGTCTGGATAGCGGTTCCAAATGAGGATTTGTTGAAGGTGTGGCCGACCATACAACATTCACTCATCGGCAAGTTGGACCGAACTCGGTTCAACCTTTCACATAATGACATCACTAACACTTTAGCGATGCTTTCTCCTTCTGAAAAATGTCTCAAGCGTATAGATATCCTTAGGGAGAGTAGGTTAATATAAATAGGTGTAGTGGGTAGGACTGCATCTACAGCCCCGAAGGGAATTTTTTTTGGCTCTGATTCATCTGAAGGATTGAGTACCGAGGACGATTTACTTAGATTCAGATATATATTGATCCTCAACAATTTCTTTTACAGATTGGACAGAAACAATGCCGAGTTCCCGACTTAAACAAATGGCAGCGGCTTAACCCCAGACAAGGACGGCCGGTCCGGGGGCTTCGGGGGTTGCACAACCCCTGGTTCCATCGGGTTCTTCATGTGAGACGCTACCTCCATCGGGCTCCGCATCTGTGGGCCCTTCACGCATACAATCTGCGGGGTAATCGTCTGGCAGTAGAGGGCCCGTTCCCCGAACAATTGAGGAGGTGGAAGAGACGGTAATGGCCTAATTCCGCTCAATGAGACTATCTAGCTTGTACAAGATCTGGAAATGCTCTCCTATCGGTCCTAACGTGGTAACCTTGTTGCTGCAAGGAACCGTTCGGGTGGAAGAAGTTCTCCCGAACCCGAGCCTTGGAGAAAATGTTTCCAAGCTGCCGGTCCCCGTGGAAAAAGGGAAAAGGGCGACGGAAGAGATGCCCCCGAAGCAGCTAAAAAGGCTGATGTGGTAGGGCCTCCATCCCAGCTCCGATCCAGAAATAAGAGGATTATAATGAAGGACCCCGCTCCACTGAAAGAGGCAGACTCAGACATGGAGCATATTTTGGATCTGGTGGAGAGCGTCAAGAAAAGTTCTCGACGGGGCGGGGGTAAGAAGATAGCGTCTTGGAGGGACGCATTTTAGAACATTTCTCATTTTACCATAAGAAAGACACTGGCAACGTGCAACTGACTGCATCGGGGCTAGAATCAATCGAGGCCTTCCTGAATGTTGCAGCTATGGTAAGTTATTTCATTTGTGATTATTCGGCAAGTTAACTTACAAATCCTGCTATTGCAGGTGTTGCGGAAGGGATTGACGATGGTGGCCACAATTCACAAGGCCTAGAGAGACACGTCGGTCTCCCAGGAGATTCAGGACCACCTTGCTTTGGCTCAACGGCAAGTTAGAATAAAACAAGATGAATTGGTATCAGTCCAAGCTTAAAGGGATAAACTCAACAATGAGTTGTTAGGAGCGGGGACCCATATATATCCCTCGTATAATCTCAAGTATTTGAGCTGCATGGAAAATATAAGACATCTTAGACAGAAACAGATTCCACCAAATCACAGATTGTCGAGCTAGAGACTAGAGCGCGGGAAATGACTGAGGAGATGAATTAGGCCCAGCTTCTGACCTAAGAAGAAAGAAATAAATTGAACAGAACTCATGATTTGGGCCCAAGAGAAAAATGCAGCCTTAGAAGAGGATCTTGCTCAGGCTTGAGCCACCGCGGAGGGATCAGTTCTAGACGCACTCTTAGGATTCGCCCGATCTCCTTTGTTATTTGCCTTGGCAGATAACATATATGGGGCCCATATCTCCAAGTACCTAGACAATATGAGGGTCCAAGTGACATTATAGATCAGGCTCCCAACCAATGACGAGAGATGGGATCAGATCGATCCGTTGGAGGTGGATGTGGAGATTAAAGTGATCCCCTATCTGGACGAACCCGTACTATCTGATAATCCCTATTTCCCTCTGTTTGAAGAGATTGAAAGATCAATCAATCAAGTAGTGGCTGATCAAGAGGAGAGACAGAACCAGCTCGCGGCCCAGACCGATGCGGAGAAAGAAGGACAAACATATAAGGAGAAAGAATAGAGGCAAATAGACTAGAAAATCATTTAAATTCTTGTACCTCTATTTCTCACTTCCTTGTCCTTTCTAAATGCAAAGACTAGTTCCTTTCCATGTTATGTTTTCAATCTAAATAAGATTCATCACATTAAATTTGGGTCTATCATAAGTATCTTAACTTACCTCGATGTGTTTGTCATAAGCTTGACATTTCTTTGAGATTTTACTTAAGTATAAGTTCGGGGTTCACCAATATGCTTAAGCCTTTCGGTCATCCTCTGTAGTTTGGGTTGAAATTTGGCTGGGGTTAATAAGCTATGATTTCTCAGATGCGTGTATGGATCACTCTTGTTCCATCCATATGATCATGATAATATCAAAAGGTGTAGCCCCGGTTCTTCATGAGTTCCATGACAAGTTTCGACCAAGCCCCAGTTCTATATAAGTCTAGCGACAACATCTGTCGAGCGCCGGTTCTACATGAGTCCCAAGACAGACTTAACTTGTTCTTTGATTGACCAACTCTGTCCCCATTCTCTCTTCTTATGGTGGAATACAAAAGCATAAGGACCATTTCTATAGGGCGAAGACCGTCGAAGTGGATATTAAGTTTACAGTGAGTTCTGGGAGCTATGCGATCTACTCGAAGCACATTTTATGTGCAGGAGCATCTGACTTCATCAGAGCGATCACTGCTACTTGGGAGTCTTACAAATAAACCAATGCGGTCACCAGTCCAAACTTGCCCAAAAAATCCTAACCTTAGGATCGGTCACTCACCTAACAAGAAGTAGTTTATATTACGCTTACTTGTATTCTTTTCATAATTGAGGAACATATTCTTGGTTTGGAATTGTCATTAACAATCAAAGATTTACAAGAAATATTGTCGTAAATTCATGATATTCTAGGTTTGGAGAATCTCGTCACCATCTAGAGTTTCTAACTTGTAAGCCCTAGCATCGAGTTTTTTCAAAATTGGAAAGGCCCTTCCTAATTTCTAACAAGTTTACCGACGTTCCTCAGAACCCTTATACTTCTAAGGACGAGGTCGCCTTCAGAGAATTCTATGGGTAGAACACGCTTATTATGGGCCCACTCTATGGTTCGTTGATAAGAACACATAGAGTGGTGATTTTCTTTTATGGGCCCACGCATAAATGACATTTCTCTTTTCTTCGATTATTTCCAGATCTAACAATTTTCTTTCATCATTTATATGCTCATCATATTGAGGTATCCATGGTGATCGAATAACTACCTCCACTTGATTGAATGCTTTAGATCCATATACCAGAGAAAATGGAGATTCAAGAGTCGTAGATCGGGGTGTTCTATAAGCCCATAAGACTTCATAGATATGATCGGGCAATTTTTTCCCAAATCTTCAAGCTTAGTTTTCAATCCCAGCAGAATAGCTCGATTAGATACTTCTGTTAGTCCATTTATTTGGGGATGAGCGACTCACGAAAAATGTTGGGTAATGCCCAATTTTAGACAAAGTTTCCGAACCATTCGTCCATGGAATTGAGTTCCATTATCTGATATCAACGCTTGCGGTACCCTGAAGCGACTCACAATATTTGTCCACAACAAATTTCTTGCAACCCGCTCAGATATCGTGACCACAGCTTCTGCTTCTATCCATTTAGAATGATATTATTCTAGTGCCACAATGCAGAATTTTAAATGAGCCTTCAGGCTTCTTGAGCTACTAGGGCCCTCGGGCCTTGTTATCTTAAGTGGACTAAATTACTATTAAGTTTCGGATCTGGTGTCTTGTAGGTTTGTTTCTTATCATATAGTCCAGCTCAGTATAATTTGGGTCTCCATCTACTCATCAATTTTCATAGTGTAATTTAATTTCATATATATTTTTAATTAATATATATAAGTAATATATAAATTATTTGACTTATTTTTATTAAAAATATAAAAATATATAATATTTAGCAAATAAAATATAAATGCAAACTACTTAAAAAATCCTTTACGAAACAAGTTATATTGGAGATGTTTGGCACCATTTTGCCAAATTCCCCGGATGGAGGGATGCATGAATTTCAATCAATGGCGGCCGAATTGTCTTATGTTACCGTCATTTGTCGATTGGTTCCTATATTCTCAAGCCACTCGACTACTACGTTTATGGTCGGCCTCTTCAATGGATCCCCTTCAACGCACATTGTCGCAAAATACACTACTTTGAGCATCTCTTCTTCGTTTCCTTTTCCTCTTAGGAGGGGTTCAAACATCTCCTCTTCCTTCCCTTGGCTTCTTAATTGCCGCATCCACGCCACCAAGTCTCCGTTCATATTTGTGATGGATGCATCCAGGGGTCTTTTCCCACTTACCAGCTCTAACATCATTACTCCAAAACTATACACGTCTCCCCTCGTAGTGGCAACCAAAGATTGATTGTATTCTGGTGGAATGTAACCTGGGGTACCCACCAAATCTGTTGTTACGTGAGTCTGGTATGGGAGAATAAGACGGGCTAGCCCGAAATCGGCAACATGTGGTTCGAAGTCTTGATTTAGAAGAATATTGCTTGATTTGATGTCACGATGAATGATGCCGGGTTTGCACTCATGGTGCATGTAAGCCAAACCACGGCTGGATCCTATAGCAATCTTGAGACGAATTGGCCAAGTGAGTTCAACTGGACCGTCAGGCTTCTCATGAAGCCAGTAATCAAGGCACCCTTTTTCCATATAAGGATATATTAATAACCATGAGCCATGATGGATGCAGTAGCCTCTTAGAGTGACCAAATTTTTGTGTTGAGCTGTTGATAAAGCTTCGATCTCCGCTTTGAATTCCCTTTCCAATAGGCCAATTTCTCCAGAAAGTTTCTTGATTGCAAGTCTAGCACCATCTTCCAAAGTTGCTTTGTAAACCAAACCAAAACCACCACAGCCTATTATATTAGATTGGTTGAAATAGTCAGTGGCTTTTAATATCTGAGCTATAGTGAGCGCCTTTACTTTATTCTCATTGATGGGAAACACCATTACGAGACTTATGTCTTTTAAAACCTCAGGAGACACTGTAGATGTCTCATGTATTTCTTTTTGTCCCATTGAGAGGAATGCCCTCTTGTAGAAGACGAAATACACAACAAGAACCAAAGCCAAAATGGCTAAACTTATCCCCAAGGTTAGTGCAATAATCTTTTTTCTATTGTCCACCTTATCTACTGATAAACTAGGTGGCAATGTAGAATTTGTACCGCATGGTCGCTGAAGAATTCTACCACACAATAATGAATTCCCTTGAAAGCTTGAGTTAGGGAAAGTATCAAACTGACCCCCAGTTGGTATTGGTCCTTCAAGAGAGTTATTTGCTACGCTGAAGAAAGACAAGAAATGAAGGCTTTGTATAGATGCTGGGATCTCACCGGTAAAATGGTTTTCAGAAAGATCGAGGTTTTCCAAGTTAGTGAGATTAGATATTGAATCAGGAATGATTCCAGTGAAGTTATTGTTACTGAGATCCATAGCTATTATGAATTTGAGTCTTCCAATATCTGAAGGTATGCTTCCACTGATGTTGTTGAAATCAAGATATATTGTTGGAGGTAAACTAGAGAGCTGATTGTATTGATATTTAGAGATATTGTTAGGCTTAACGAACACAGGCAACTCTAAATTGCCGCTATCAGAATTATTAGAACTCTGGGTATAAGCAAGTCTCCTTAGATCAAGAAGTTGGGTTGGAAAGTAACCAGTGAGTTGGTTATGTGACAGATCCAAGTAGAATAGATTTGCAAGATCATCAAACCAAATAGGTATGGTTCCATTTAGGTTATTGACAGATAAATCCAAGGCCTTGATGTTGATCAGCATAGACATCCAGATTGGTATCTGACCAGTGAATCTGCAGCCACCAAGACCTAGTATTTGAATCTTTTGAAACATGGGAGGCTCGATTAGATTCTCATTACCCGGTAACTCTTCATCGTAGAAATTCTTTGCGAGGATAAGAGTGTTGAGATTTTTACACCCCTTCAGGATTGTCAGTGCACTTGCTATGTTACTGAGGCTGTTGTTTGAAAGTGAAAGAAATGATAGAGATTGTAGTGATCCAATTTGGGAGGGAAGTTCTCCAGTGAAGTTGTTGGTGGCAAGACGAATAGCTAAAAGTTTATGGCATGAAAATAAACTTGTGGGTAAGCTACCGGTGAAGAAGTTATCCCCGAGATCGATTACTTGCAAGTTGACAAACTTTGAGAAATCAAAAGGTGTAATTTCATCTCTGAGGAGATTGACCCTCAGAATCAATGTATTTAAGTTTGTACAGTTGGTGAGAGAAGAAGGAATGGTTCCTTCAATGAAGTTGATGTGAAGAAGCAATTGTTCTAATTTGTACAGTCTGCCAATGTCTTGAGGAATCACTCCAGTCAATTGGTTGCCATAAAGCGATAAGATTCTCAGATTGGTTAAATTAACGACCTTGGAATCAACTGATCCTGAGAGTTCATTTCCAGGTAAGTTTAGTTCTTGTAGAGACGATAACCCGTAAATAGTTGATGAGATTTCTCCAGATAAGCTGCAGAATCCTGCTCTTAAATTTTGCAAATTTGAGCACCCACCTAAACCTTGAGGAATTAAGCCTGAAAAGTCATTACGAGAGAAATCAAGGAGCTTGAGTGATGGGGAAAAGCTACATATATATGATGGAATGGACCCAGAAAACCTGTTGTTATTCACATCAAAAACCTCTAAATTTATCGCATGTTGAAGAAAAAAAGACTCAATTGTCCCTTGGAAGAGATTGTTTGACAAATTCAACAACTGGGTACTTGGTAGAAGATGGTCATTGCTTCCCAAATTTCCGACCAGCCGATTTGAGCTCAAATCAACAATTTGAAGACGAGAAAATGAGAAGAAAAACTCATTTGTAAGATTACCGGAGAGCCTATTGTAAGAAAGATTGAGATGAACAAGGGTGGTGATATTTGAGATAGAAGGGGATATACTTCCGGCGAGGTTCCTCGCTTGGAGTTTTAAACTAATGACAGTCCCATCAAGATCACAAGACACACCTTCCCAGTTACAGCAATCATTAGAAAGAGACCAATTCAAAGGAGGTGAAGCAGAGACATGTTGCTGGAACAATGAAAGCGAATTTTTATCAGATTTATCACAGGAGCAAGCAACACAAGATACAAGGAGCAATAGTAGAAGTAGAAAACGAATATCATAAACATTTCCGTTTCTTGAAAAGGATTCGAGCATGGTTGCCCAGAAGTTTGACTTAATATTATAGTTTCATGCTCAAAGAAGAAGATAGATATAAAGGATTTGATTACATCAGCAATCATGTGAGTTGTCTGTTAACTCTCTTTCTTCTTGATCAATGGATAGAGACTGTAGGAGATGATGACATGGAGTTAGCGTTTACTTTCTCCCAGCCACATTATTTATCCATATGAACCCATAAGAGCGTTTACTTATTGCATCTTAAATTATTATTCAGAATACAGCCATGAAGCGTTTACTTTGATTTTAAAATACAGCTTGGCATTTAAATATTAAGTCAACTGATTTTATATGATCCCCTAGAGTACAGGGTGCGCGTGTATGACCAATGCATCATAACCTTAAAATAGTAATAAATTTATTGATTTTTGTAGGTGAAAAATTGGACAACTCCCTTTGTCTGAATGAAACTATATCCGTCCAAAACTATATGGGTTCGGTTCATTCAGGTAATAAGAACCAAAATATGATAAATATATGAAAGGTCGGGGAGGACTTGAGTTGGCATTTGATTAACAAAGCTCAATAAAGTCAACATCCAAGACCATAATTTACAATAATACAAACCCAATTAATACATCTCTTTTATAAACCAAAAATTTCAAACTTATATTATCTAATATTTGTCATATCTCATAAATAATTTGCAATTATATATCCTATAGTTAGATTTAGTTTAATTTGATCTAATTTTATTTACAACTCTTCATACATCTTTTTACCAATCACTTTTAATATACAAATAATCTACACCTTATATCTATGCACTGGTCGATGGATTGTCTCCAAACATGCAATTGTGATCATTACACTCTTTCGGTCCAAAGCATGTATCGTCCCTCATAAAGTTGAGTTCATTCACAAGTTTCATTCATTATACTCTAGTCAATCTTTCAATACATACCAATCACCACCCGGTCTCATGAATGCCTAATTGTTGATGTTTTATGGTCTACCTCATACGATCGGCCCAGATGAGTCCAAATATATGTATCTGATGAAAATCCTCTAATAGAGAGTACTATGAGAAGGGCTCAATCCACACGGAGAATTTGGCCCAAAGATGCGGCCATCCCAAACTGGGTGTCTAGATCGGACCCAAGAGAGAATTCAACTACCGAAGATTGTTAAGTGTTCAATCGATCCCATTGTGATGTTAGAACGGTCTCGACACGTCAACTGGCTATACGAGTTAACGAAATTGTCAATATTCATGGCAGGTGCATATTTTAATGGAAGTTTCCTATTTTGGTGGATCTAACAACGGAACGGACAAGACATAAGGAAGGAAAAAGAAGAAGATGGGCTCAACATTCTATAAATTACAACTTCTCTATTGGGTGAAGACACGAGAATACTTCGTGAGAGGTGTTGAAAGTCAGACCAGATTGAGTCTAAGCACAAACCCTAGTAGCCCGGTTCCATTGATTATAACGTTGTGCTCATCTTCTTCCATGCATCTCTTTGTACTGTTCATCACCGATATAGTGCATTGGCCATGGATATTTCTCTCTCGTCACAGTGATTTTTTTTCCAGTTCCTTTTGAGGTTTCTATGTAAAATTGTATGCGTTCTTTTCTTCTCGTTCCTTTTGGAGTCTTGATCGTTATTTCGATCATAATTCGGTAAATGTTGATACCCCTAAAAATGAACGGATGAAGAAATGGATTTAGAAATAAATGTATTGTTGAAAGAATGATATTGAAATGTTGGACGGTCGCCAACTACATATGGATTAGGCTTCTCATAAAGTACTCTACTTAGTGTATTTCTTCTACATCAGCTCATTTGTAAAAACAAGAAATGAAACATAAAGAAAGATATTTGAAATAGGATGATATTATTGCAAAGAAAATTGGACTATTGAATATCAAAGATTTGGAATTGACTTAGCTCCGATGAACCGCTTCAGAATGGATTTCTCTTCATCAATGCGTTTTTTCTCATCAAGGTCTCTTAGTTTCTCTTTCCTTTTCTCTTGCAACATCCATTTAAAGAGCTCTCTCTGTTGATCCTCATGAATAGGCGCTCGCATGACAACAGGATTCAGAGCTATTGATGTTTTAGTTGCTGGAACATAGCTATTATTGATACCAGCTATTGAAGCAGAGCTGGTATCATCAACCTTGATTTTCTCTGTTTCTGATGAGCTTTTATTTCCCATTGTAGTTCGTACTAGAAGAACATCATGAAGAATTCGGTTACAGACTGTATGATTCAGCGAATAAGAAAGTTGTCAGAAGCAGGGATGTTGTATTTCTAGAAGATCAGAAATTGATGATCCTATTGAGAATGAAACTCCAAACCTCACATTTGACATTCCGATGTCCACAAATTCAATTCCGGTAGCACCGATTCCTACTCAAGGAGGAGATTTTCAGAATGAGCAGCAAGTTTCAGATGATGATAATGAGGCTGAAAATCAATAGATTTCACCAATGAAGGACTTAGGACATGCTAAACAAATTCTTGGTATGTTTATATTTCGGGATAGAGCAAAGAGAACTATTTGGCTATCTCAAGAAAAGTATGTTGAGAAGGTTCTACAGAGATTCAACATGAGCAACTGTAAAGTAATGAACACTCCACTTGCTGGACATTTTAAGCTTAGCATTGCACAATGTCCAAAAAGTAAGAATGATGAAATGGAAATGAAGAGAATTCCGTATAATTATGTAGTTGGAAGTTTAATGTATGCAATGATATGTACAAGACCTGATATCTCTCATGCAGTCGGTGTGGTCAGTCGGTTTCTTTCGAATCTTGGAAAAGATCATTGGGAAGCTGTAAAATGGATTCTTCGATATCTTAGGGGAACTTCCAAAATCTGTTTGAAATTTGGACATGGTAAAGCTATGCTTGAGGGCTATACTGATGCAGACATGGCTGGAGAAGTCGATTCTGGAAAGTCCACTTCTGGATATGTGATGATGTTTGCTGGAGGGGCCGTTTCTTGGCAGTCTAAACTTCAAAAATGTGTAGCTTTATCCACAACAGAAGCTGAATATATTGATGTGACAGAAGCTAGCAAAGAAATGTTGTGGTTGAAGAAATTTCTTCTGGAACCGGATTTAAGCAAGAGAAATACACACTTTATTGTGATAGCCAGAGTGCTATTCATTTGAGCAAAAATTCATCATTACACTCGAAGTCGAAACATATCGATGTACGATATCATTGGATTCGAGATGTACTTGACGAGAAATTGATGCTACTTGAAAAGGTACACACTGATGACAATATTTCTGATATGTTTACTAAATCATTGTCCAAGAACAAACTGGAGACATGCAAGCGAGGAGCTGGTTTGTCTCTGCCCTTCACTTGAGGTAGAGGAGGAGAATTGTTGGGTCAGATCCACCTAAAGTGGTGGGCCTATGAACATGATTTATCCTTTTGGCCCATAATGACTAATGAAAAGGGAAATCAGCTAACAAATGCAGTAAGGGTTTTTGGCCGAGACAAAAAAAGTAGCAACTAGAACAGACTTCGTAATCAAATCAGGAAGAAGAAATAGTAAGATTGGGGATTTTTTTCGAATCTATTCATTCTCTTTTGCATCCTGTATTGTTGGTTATTCCAAGTTTTATTACTTGAGGTTATTTCTGTTTTGTTGATGTTCACCTTGTCGGTGAATAGGACTTGTTCTTGTTCTTGAGCCATTGTTGTTTCCCCTAGTGTTCTAGGGAGGATATTGCGTTGTTCCCATTACTGGTGATAGTGGAGGTTTCGATAGCACTACGGTGCCGTGGTTTTTCCCGATTTGGGTTTTCCACGTAAAAATCTCGGTGTTCATATTTTCTTATTTGTCTTTCTAAAACAACATATAAATCTTGCTTCCGCTGTTATTTGCTATTGCTTTTAGAATTACTACAAGAACGTGATTTTTCCTCAACAGAACATAACCTGTAAAACAAGACCCAGGCAAATAACAAATCCTTCAAAGTTCAGCATTAACATGAAACAATGGAAGATCAAAACTTAAATCAGGATAGACTGACAATGGTCGCTGATAATGCATCAAAACAAACTCATTGAACACAACTTAAGATGCTTGGACAGTCATTTGATCAATTTTTTTGCAATTTGGGGATAAATGTATCCCAAAAACAATGTTTTAAAAATCGGTACTGGCCGGTATACAGGACAAACTCATTGGATCGGTATACCGGATATGTATCGGAATATTAAAATAAATTAAATTATAAAATATCCATATTATATTTTTATAATATAAACCCGACCCAACCGGTAAAACCCGACACGACCCACACAAACCCGACCCGACCTGGAAGAACCCGTACGGGCCGAATCCGGCACACCCAAATTTCCGGTATACCAAAAATTTAAAACATTACCCAAAAATGAGGAACTTGAACTAAAAGTAGTAAATCAAAGAGAACAATACTCTAAATGCATCTCACAATAAGGAAACTAACACCACAGTAATTCAGAATCAGAATAAAGCATTATAACAATTTACAGTGTTTCTTGTAAACAAAAAAAAAATGAGTAAAGAAAACAACAACAAACCTCCAACCACGAGATTGACTAGCAATAGAAGTTGTTGGGGCGATCGGCACTTTCATGGAAAGGAACGATCGACAGTTTGAGTATGAACGACATTGAAGTGACGATCGGCACCAGGTTCCAGCCTTGAGAGCAGCATACTTCGGTGTGACGGTTGATCAACCGAAGGAGTGCATTGAGTGAAGTCAACAAGGATTAATGAGTTTTAACCCTAAAGCCCACTTGCAACCATTATATAATGAGTGTTAGCCGCCTTAATATGAATCATCATCATATTAGGATTTATCAGAGAATAGCAGGGAGCACGAGGAATAGGTTCTGATTTGGAACTTTCTATTGTGGCTTTTGATTTAAGTTGCACAAGAACTCGATTGTTATTATGACTGTAATCTTGGTGTTATTTTCGTGATAGTGGATTGACCAAGAGGTGGTCCGTGGTTTTCTCCCGGTACTCGGGTTCCACGTAAAATTTGTTGTGTTCTTTTTCCCATTCCGCATCTAGTTTTGCTAAGTTTAATTGGTAAAACGAATCGTAAAATCCATTAAAAGCTAACAATTGATATCGGAGCTCTTGGTTATCTGGTTACAGGTTTAGCATAAGGATTTTTTGCTCAGTGATTTAGATTTCAGAGACTGAAAAAAATGGAGGATTCCAGCGTACCGATGATTAAACTCACGTCGTCAAATTATTCCATTTGGAAGGTGAAGATGGAGGACTTGTTGTCCTGTAAGGATTTGTGGGCGACGATCGATCCGGCAAAACCAGAGGGAACTGAACCGCAGAAATGGAAATCGATGAACAAGAAGGCGCTGGCGTATATCAGGTCGTGGGTCGACCTGTCGTTGTTTCATCATATTGGAGAGTTGACTGAGCCGAAGGCCATGTGGGATAAACTTCAGAATATCTGTGAGAGAAAGAATGTGCATAACAAGGTTGGCACAATCAAGAAGCTGGTAAATCTTAGATATGTCGATGGGAGTCCGATGGCGGAGCACTTGAATAAGTTTCAGGATTTAGTGAACAAATTGACTCGGGCCAATCTGAAACTTGAAGATGAGTTACAAGCGCTGCTGCTGCTCGGCACATTGCCCGAAACGTGGGAAACACTGGTGGTGGCACTGAGTAATTCGACACCAGTGTTGTCGTTGACGGGAGTGGTGGAAAGTCTCCTGAACGAGGAAGAAAGGAGATGAGAGTCGAGCACTTGTAGTCACGGGACGTTGGCCACTACTACCGATCGTCAGGATCGACGGTCGAAGGGAAACAAGAAAGGCAAGTCACAATGGAGTGACAAGCAGGGTGTGGGAAATGCTCCGATCGCAGGTGACGAGGGGAGAGCATGTTTTCATTGTGGGGTTGTTGGACACTTGAAGAAGGATTGTGTCCATTACCGAAGGTCCAAGGAGGTACATGGAAAGGACAAGGAAGCCAAGGAGGCTAATACGGTCGGTTCGTCATATGATGATGACGAGCTTATAGTCTTATCTGAGGAGTCTAGCATACCTCAAGAGGGACAGGAAGAGTGGGTATTCGACACAACTGCCTCCTACCATGCGACACTGAACCGGAGCAGTTTCAAGACATATACTGATGGGGAGTTCGGCATGGTCAAAATGGGTAACACTAGTGCATCGCCGATCGTGGGCATCGGGTGCATAGAGTTGACGACCAACACAGAGATGAAAATTGTCTTAAATGGAGTAAGACACATTCCTACACTGCGTTTGAATTTGCTTTCGGGAAATGTTTTCGATCGAGAAGGGTACACAAGTGTGTGCCGAAAAGGTTTGTGGAAACTAACGAAGGGATCGTTAGTGGTTGCGAGAGGGGTATTGGATCGTACCCATTACTGAACGGTGATGTTGAACGGTTCGACGATGTCAAAGAGGTTTATGTCTCGAAGTGTGGATGTGGGGGTTGACGCTGGGAGGAGCGGACCTATTACAACACTTGAGTCGGATCGGTCATAAGATCGATCTGTAAAGAATAAACAAAGGCATGTTCGATTTCGACGAAAGGTGGTAAAAACGGTAAAGGGGTCAAAGTCAGACCCAATGAACACAGAGGAACCCAGGTCGGAAGTGACGACCAGCCTCGAGGTAGATCGATCGGCAGGGCCGATCCACACTAAACTAAGGAATGTCGATGTCCCTCCTAAGCCAATCAAAGGTCGACTATTGGTGAATGACAGTGGCAAAGGAAAAGGGCGATTTGGGAGGAGCTCACCTAGTTTGAAAGGAACCGGAGAAAAGCTCGTTAAGGCACAAGTCGGGAAGAAGACACTTTCGAGCAAGTGGATTTTCAAGCGGAAGGTAGAAGCTGGTGGGAGCAATCGGTATAAAGAAAGGTTAGTGCATAAGGGGTTCAGTCAGGAGCAAGGGGTAGATCCTGACAAGGTGTTCAACATAATCGTCAAGGAGGTGACGATCGGGAGGAGTCAACATAGTTCAAAACAGGTTAGTTTGGAACATGTTGGAAAGACTTATCAGTAATCGGCAATGTGCTCTAAAGCTAGAGGAGGAGATTGTTGGGGCGATCTGCACTTTTCATGGAAATGGACGATCGACAGTCTGAGTATGATCGACATTGAAGTGACGATCGGCACCAGGTTCCAGCCTTGAGAGCAGCATGCTTCGGTGTGATGATTGATCAACCGAAGGAGTGCACTGAGTGAAGTCAACAAGGATTAGTGAGTCTTAACCCTAAAACCCACTTGCAACCATTATATAATGGTGTTAGCCGTCTTAATGTGAATCATCATCATATTAGGGTTTATCAGAGAATAGCAGGGAGCACGAGGAATAGGTTCTGGTTTGGAACTTTCTGTTGTGACTTTTGATTTAAGTTGCACAAGAACTCGATAGTTCTTGTGACTGTAATCTTGGTGTTATTTTCGTGATAGTAGATTGACCAAGAGATGGTCCGTGGTTTTCTCCCGGTACTCGGATTCCACGTAAAATTTGTTGTTTTCTTTTTCCCATTCCGCATCTAGTTTTGCTAAGTTTAATTGGTAAAATGAATCGTGAAATCTATTAAAAGCTAACAGAAGTGGCCAGAGAAACCTATAGCGCCTGATGAATGGCTCCTGTGGCTGAGGCTGCTGTGAGAATTATATATTAGGTTTCGGAGGCGGTCTCGTAGCCATTTCAAGCTACAAGACTATGAAATGCAGCGGAAATATAATCGAAAATAAAGAACAGTAGAGAAGCCGCACAAATGAAACTTCAAAATGTAAACCCTACAAATCATTCCATTCAAGAAACTTACACATATAAATACAACATATTTTGGGCTTATAGCCCATTACATTACATCCGAGGCCCGATTACAAAACTCAATTTAATCATCTAATTTCAAAAGACATAAATATTCTAACATTCCCCCTTTATGCCTTAATTTGAAATTTCGTTGAATTTGAAATTGGGAGTTCATCCTTTTTGAGCAATCTTTCAAAACTTGGCTGAAGTGAATAAATCGTTGCCTTTTGTGCTGGTTCTTTGGTCCAATAACTAAAGAGCCAAAATAATAATTGGATGGCTGTTTTTTTTTTTGTATTTTAAAAGATTAAACAAGAAAGTTTTGTTTTTTTGTGATTTTAGTCTCTTTTATAGTACTAAAATATCTACTAAAACAACATTTTCTCATGACCTAAAATAACAAAAAAACGCCAACACTGCTTTGGTTGTTCGTTTGAAAAGAGTAGAAGAAATATGATTTCTTCTTCGAGGGAAAAGCCTTATGCCGGTATCGGAGGAGTTTTTTTTTCAGATCCGAGCTCGGTCATTTGGTCTTTAAACTCGTCTTTTCATTCCTCACAATTTACATAGATCTACAAAAGCAAACTGAAATTTTCAAGCTTCGAAACAAAGTTTGTGACTGAAAATTTTCAGTTTGAAAAACACGAAATGAAAACACATTTAGGGTTCTTAGACCAATACAAAAAATAAAATTGAAGCCACGATTCGAAGGACCTATGGCTCCGATACCATATGAGAATTAGATATTAGGTTTCGGAGGCGGTCTCGTAGCCATTTCAAGCTACAAGACCATAAAATGCAGCGGAAATATAATCGAAAATAAAGAGCAGTAGAGGAACCGCACAAATGAAACTTCAAAATGTAAATCCTATTAATCATTCCATTCAAGAAACTTACACATATAAATACAACATATTTTGAGCTTATAGTCCATTACATTACATCCGAGGCCCGATTACAAAACCCAATTTAATCATGTAATTTCAAAAGGCATAAATATTCTAAGAGTTGCAACGGAGGGACCGGCTTAATAGGAGGAGAAAGAGCCACATGCGCTCCAGATGGCGAGGTCGTAGCCACAGGTGCGGACCCCTTCTTCGCTATTACCAAAAAACACAGAATTAAAATCAACAAAGAATACACAAGAAGAAATGCAGTGGTGTCAAGATTAATAGATTTGCAGTAATAGAAAAAGATTGATTGACTCAGGCAAACTCTACATTTCTTTCGTCTGTTGGTGAAAAGCTTCGGTGGTTCTTGGCTCATGATTAAATCGAATAATTCGCTGCTTCCAGCTTCCCTTTCAAATTTTATGGAAGCGGCCGATCAGGAGGGTTTCCAGTTCAACAACGTCGTTTCCTGCTTCCTTGTTGTTGATTATTCGTTGACTAACCCAAATTTTAATTTCTCTCTTCAAACTAACTTATTTTTTAATTTTTACTCAAAGTAACACATTCGTTATGAGCTTATAAGTTAAACAAAGAAAAAATTATAACCACAAATTACTCGAATCAGTTGGTTAAGTTTTCAATTTGAACCAAAGAAATCATATCGATCTTTATCAGTCATTACCGATATGAGCGACTTTTTAGATATACAATTGGTATACTGATGATATATCGAAATATCGGTGTACCGCTCATGATCGATGTTTAGCGGTATCAGTGTTATATCAGACAGTATACCACCGATATGACTTTCATTGTCTAATTTCATTTTTTACCGAAACAAGTGAAACTCAATTCAAATTCCCAACGAATAAGACCTTGAAATATTTTATTAATTCGAGGTTTGTGTATAAAAATGAAAACTAGTAATACGACCTTATATATGAGGTCAATTGTGTTAGTTTGAGTAAAGAATTAAAAATGTGTTCGTTTTGGAAGAGAAATTAAAATTTGGATTACTTACCGAATAAACCCCTTGTTATTGTACATTATTTGTATGCAGTTGTCAAAAAGTATGATTGTATTTGTGGCAATGTTTTAAATTTCCGGTATATTGGAAATTTCTGACGTACCGACTAGTATAAGTTATTTCCAGGTCGGGTCGGGTTTTTTGCAAGTCGAGTCAGATTTTGATTTAAAAAAATAAAAAATGAATATTTTATAATTTAATTTATTTTAATATTTCGGTACATATCCGACATACCCAATACAAATCCAGTATATCGATCCAATGAACTTGTCCGGTATACCGACGGATAAAGGTTTTTAAAACATTGATTTGTAGGCCGGTATCATATCAATTTGTATGGATAATTGAAATAAATCCTACTGGTATCGCACGGTACGTATTTTATGCTTTATAAGGTTTGGGGAGATGGGAATGGCTAATTTTGTGTAGGTTTTGTTGCTGGATTATGCGGTAGTAATCCCGGCCTCCATAACAAGCTTCTCTGTCAGCTTCAGGAGTCGACAAATGTCACGATCTTGGATCGTGGCCGAGGAATAGACGAAGGAGTGAGGTAGAAATGAGGGAGAATTAGATGGAAGAAAGGGAGGAAGATGAAGACGTATGAAGGAGGGAGAGGAGAACGGCGGTAGAGCCGATAGGAGAGGATACATAAATCATATTTTCGATAGATAAATGTTTACACAAACAACACAAGGGTTTTATACCCAAATCCATACAAATAAACCTATAACTTAATAAAGCCTAATATATAATGGGTTCAAACCCGAGAAGTCCGTCTAATACCCAAGTCCATAATCCATCGTATTATTTCCGTACACTTCCGACTTAGGATCGTCACAACAAACCTCCGGTCTAATTTGTTGGGAGCATTCCTCATTCTGCTCAAAGCCTTTCTTAGTGCAGGAACCACCTTTATACAATGCGCTTCTTGACTCCAGTTTAGTTGCTTCGAGTTGTAGCTTCTCGGTTGCAATTTCTCCAATCCTTTCCTGGGAAAAAGCATACTCTCTCATCTTTGTTATTTCTTCCTCCTTGGCATGTAGTTTTTGTTAGGAATGGAGGTCGGGTGATAGTCGAAGGGCTTGATGGTGAAAGACCGACCCGGGGAAACCTAACATGAAACAGTGATGTTGATCGACTTGATGGATCTCGGATCTATTAAGGATATCGATCGGACGACTGTGATGAGTCTATTTGATAGAGGTCGGATTAGACTTAGATCGGGATTCGAGAGTATCGAGGGGAAATATCTTTCCTTAATTGACGCATTAAATATATGAAATAAAGATATGAATATATATTCTGTTGGCGATATATATGGAAGAATATATGAAGATATATTCTGGAAATATATATGGAAGAATATATGCAAATATATCTTGTTATATATATATGGAAGATGCAGTCAAAAATATGAGAAGAGAATATTGTAGAATATTTCCTAGATTAGATTCTAGTTGGACTCTATAAATAAAGGTCTCATGAAGACAATTGTAATCAATCAATTCTATTTTTCTTGTGATAGTGAGTTCAGGCCGAGGTTTTTCGATCACGTGGTTTTTTTCCGGTTTTGGGTTTCCACGGTAAATCTTGTGTCTTTTACATTTCTTCATTTACATTCGGTTCTCATCGCATTAATTCGATCCGACCCTGGATAACGGGAGACCCCGGATAACGGGAATTCTTTTCTTCTCCGGGATTGAGGGAATTTTCCCAACAATTGGTGGTGGCTGTGGGGTTGTCCCGTGGGGTAGGTTGTGACGGATCGTGGCGATGGGGGAATACCGAATTATCTCGAAGATGTTTGATGGCGACGACTATCGGTATTGGAAGATGCAGATTGAAGGAACTTTACGACGACATGATCTCGGAGCGGCTCTGAAGAAGGATAAACCGAAAGAGATGGAGGATGCCGAGTGGTCGAGAATCGACGAAAAGACTCTCGGGTTCGTGGTGGAGACTTTAACGAGAAACGTTGCCTTTAACGTTTTCGATAAAACCACTACGTACGGGATTATGAAGGCGATTGAGGATATGTACGCAAAACCGACATCAACAAATTTAGTGCACCTTGCAAAGAAACTTTACACCTTGAAGATGGCCAAAGGTGGTTCAGTTTCCAAACACTTGAACGAGTTTAATAATCTTGCCGGACAACTTGCATCGATGGAGCACGAAATCAAGGATGATCAATTGTCAGTCCTTTTACTTGGAACATTACCGGACAGTTGGGGGACCACGATCGACGTGATCAATAGCCAACCGGGTAAGTTAAAGTTTATCGACGTGCGGGATCGGTTGATCAGTGAGGAAGTGCGGAGATCCAGTCGGGAATGCAATGACCCTGCTGCTTTGGCAACAGAGTTTGGTCGGTATAATAACCGATGGGGCAAGGGAGGACGTGATGGCGATGACGATCAGGATGATCGGTCAAAGGGAAAGACTCGGGTGAAGTCTAAGTCACGTGGCGAACCGGAGTGTTGGAATTGCGGAAAGAGGGGGCACTTGAAGCAGAGTGCAAGGAGAAAAGAAGGGATGTATCGGCGTCGGTTGCCGAGACGGACGATGTACTAGTCGTGTGCATTGAGAGTCCGATTGAGTCATGGGTATTTGACTCGGGAGCATCATTTCACATTTCATCCGATAAAAATATATTCATTAATTTTGCGGGCGGAAATCATGGAAAAATCTACTTGGCGGACGAGAAGGCGCTGAGAATTACAGGTCGGGGAGACATACCGATCACATCTAACGGTCACAGTTGGTTGTTAGAGGATGTAATGTATATTTCCGGTCTTAAGAAGAATTTGATTTCGATGGGCCAGCTTGACGCAAAGGGGTATCGAACGACTTTTGGAGGCGGATGTTGCAAAGTGTCGAAGGGATCAATGATCGTGGCTAGGGGAGTTAAGTCTGGAAGTGTGTATGTGGGGGTCGGATCCATAGCGGATCGACCGGGTATCACAAAACGCAAGACTAAACGAGGACATGTTCGAAATCGACACAAGGGTAAAGATGCGGTAAAACCGGCATTGTCGAGTGGGAGTGGAACACCGGTAAAGGTGGATCGGTCGGAGAGGCCTTTGGGAAAATCAATCGATGAGGAGATCGGTGATAGCAAGGTTGATCGGTCGGAAACGGATCCGGGTATGGTCGATCAGACGGCAGATCGGAATACATGGGAATTGTTAGCTTCTGCGGTTAGGCAATAGAGGGCGAGGAAAGCTTCCGAGGAGTGGGAGTTTGCCCTGAAGGACGAGAAAATGTCCTTGGAGGCCAAGACTTCGGTTTTGGGGAAGTTGACAGGTTTTGTCACTTCGGTTAAGTTAGGGCTGGGGCATGCCCTAACTTGGTTCACCAGGTGATTTGGCGAACGGGGACTTTCGAGAGTGGACACTTATCCCGAAAGTCGGAGGCGAGAGTTGTTCAACTCTCAAAGGGCATCGTGTCGGTGCATAAATGTTGGGCGGACTACTTAAGAAGAATAAAAGATCACCCAACTCCAAGTGGGAGATTGTTAGGAATGGAGGTCGGGTGATAGTCGAAGGGCTCGATGGTGAAAGACCGACCCGGGGAAACCTAACATGAAGCGATGATGTTGATCGACTTGATGGATCTCGGATCTATTAAGGATATCGATCAGACGATTGTGATGAGTCTATTTGATAGAGATCGGATTAGACTTGGATCGGGATTCGAGAGTATCGAGGAGAAATATCTTTCCTTAATTGACGCATTAAATATATTGAATAAAGATATGAAGATATATTCTATTGGCGATATATATGGAAGAATATATGAAGATATATATAGAAGAATATATGCAAATATATCTTGTTATATATATATGAAAGATACGGTCAAAGATATGGAAAGAGAATATTGTAGAATATTCGGTAGAATGTTTCCTAGATTAGATCCTAGTTGGACTCTATAAATAGAGATCTCATAAAGACAATTGTAATCAATCAATTCTATTCTTCTTGTGATAGTGAATTCAGGCCAAGGTTTTTCGGTCACGTGGTTTTTTTCCGGTTTTGGGTTTCCGCGGTAAATCTTATGTCTTTTACATTTCTTCATTTACATTCGGTTCTCATCGCATTAATTCGATCCAACCCCGGATAACGGAGACCCCGGATAACGGGAATTCTTTTCTTCTCCGGGAAGGAGGGAATTTTCCCTACAGTTTTTCCCTAACCATTTTCAACTCATTTTCTGCCTTGATAACTTCCATTTCTTTTAATTTAAGGACTTGTTTGGTAAACTCTAGTTCTGACACAACCTCCAGTTTCTGCTGAGTAAAACTGTCTGCTAATGAGTTTTGCAGTGGAGATTCTAACTGGACAACATTATGATCATTTGAGCCAGATTTAGTGAGATCTAAAATCTTGTATATCACTGTTTCAGCTTCAGCAAACTTCAAATTCGCATTGCTTATTTGATGCTGCAATGTTTGGACATGTTCATTCTTCACCTTAAGAGCGCAAACAGCTTGTATGAGCTCATTTTCTGTCTTGGAAAACATCTCTTTTAGTTCCATGATCTCCTTATTCAGTTTCCCTAGTATCTCATTAGCATTCGACAGCTCCTCGTCTTTCTCTTCTAGCATACGTTGAAGAGAAGCCTGCCCGCATTTCAACTGCTCGACCTCTACCTTCACTTCCACCAACTCTGCTTCCTTACACTTCAGAAGAACCTGCTTCTGCTCAAAAGCAACACTCTTCTGGTCAATCTCTGCCTGGATGTCTGAAATTTTCTTAGTTGCAAGTTTTAAAGACATTCTTTCTTCATTCAATTCCTTTTGTAAGCTACAGACAAGCTCTTTTTCGAAGTTTAACTTATTTTCCAGTAGCTCGTTTTGAGCTTCAGCTGCATCTAATTTTGCTCTCTCATTCTCAAGTTCTAGTAAAGCATCTCTCAGATTTATCATATAAGACATTACACTACCCCTTTGTTCCGAAAGTTCCATAAGCTGCTTTTCCAAGATATGATTTTGGGCTTCCAGTTTCTGCCTCGATGATGCCAGATCCTTCTGAGACAAAACTAACTCTGATCTCATATCTTCAAGAAGCATCTTTACCGTTTGAAACTCCTCTGAACTCTTTCTTGCTTCCTCACTTTGCCTCTTTAGTTCTGCTTGTGCTAACAGCCAATTTTCTGTCTTCCTCAAGTTCTTCTCCGCAACATCTAACTTTTCAGAATCACTTCTCTGTAAGCGGACTGAATTATGTAATTCTTCCCTTCCTCTTTCTTTTCAAGTGCAAACTTTAACTGAAGCAGCTCATCTTCTTGCTTCTTTACAATCTTATTAGCTTCATCCAGTCTAGCTCTGGAACCAAGTTCTAAATCAGCATTGCTTGCTTCTTCATTCATTTTAGCTAATTCCAGCTTCAACTTTACAATTTCCTCTTCTTTATCTGAAAGTGCTACTTGAGAAACCGAAATCTCAGCAGCTTGAGAAGCTAAATCCTCATTTGCCGGTCTCAGCTCATCTTCTAGTTTTTTCTGCTCTCTCCAAGATGATACTATTTCTTCCTCTCTTCGCTCTAAATCCATTCGGACATGACTGATCTCGTCGTATTCTAACAGCATTCTCTTCTCTGCATCTTGTAGATCCTCTTCCTTCTGCTTCAATGATGAGAACACAACACGTAGACCAGATTCAAGACTATCAAGATTTAAGATCAAATCTGAAGCATCAGCTGAACGAGGATCTCTCCATATCTGCTCCTCAAGTTTCTGTGTTTGAACAAATAACCTCTCCAGATGCATCCTTGCTGGTTCAATCGCCCCATTGTCACTTACCCTTAACCCATTCATGCACAAATAACGGATCTTCTTTCTAGCTGGCCTCAGAAACAGTAGCTTCCATTCACAGCCGCAGTAGCTTAGCTGCAGACAAACATGAATTTCAAGGTGAAAACCTAAATTTCATTCTCATTTCAAACGCAGCAAGGCACGCAGACGCAGCTCTACAATGAAAAAAAGTACGCATTCACATACAATGCACGCATTCACGCAACAAGAAGAAGAAATCAGAAAAGGGGCATACGTTAATAGGAAGAGGGATCGAGAGGGTGGAAGAAAGCGCCATACTTAATGGAACGACGACTTCAGAAGAAACGGAGATCGGGCTAGAGCAAAACGACATGAAATTGAATTTGGTCTTCTGAGTTCCGATTGCGTTTTGAAATTGACCAGCGAAACCCAGGGAAAGAACTACTTTTATTTTAAAAAAGATTGCATTTTCACCCTTGGCTTTGCTTCTCTATGGGTGATTGAACTGGAAATTCTGTCAAATTTGGTGAATTTTAACATAGTTATAGATTTTATGATCATTTATTTTTGAATATCTCATTCGACGATAAAATTGACCGATCTTTTTGCCAAACGTGATATGTCATTTTATATTTTTCTAAGTATTTTGATTATATTTAAATTATATTTCCTATAATTTAACATATTCTATATGAGTGTAGATAATATAGATACATATATTTTAGAAATAAATATATTTATATTATATAACATATTATTGTTTTATTAACATAACTCGAATATTTAAATAAATAATGACATACAAAAATTGTTAAAAAATAATAATAATGTAATGAAATTACAAAAATTTTAAAAAAGCATACAACAAAAATGAGAGAACGACGAAGTGTTATATATTGAGTTTGTAAAACATATTTAAAAAATATATTGAGCATTGATTTTGTGCTTCATCAACGCAAGTTGTTGGATAAGATAATTGAATTGGTTTAGAAACTGAACCACCTTCAGCTATCTTCAATGTGTAATTTTTCTTTGCAATGTTCACTAAATTTGTTGTTGTAGACTTTGCGTACATATCCCCAATTGCATTCATCAATCCGTACGTAGTAGTTTTATAGAAAACATTAAAGGCAATGTTTCTCATTAAAGTTTTCAACACGAACCCGAGAGTCTTTTCGTCGATTCTCGACCACTCGGCATCCTATCATTCTTCAGAGCTGCTCCGAAATCATGTCGTTGTAGAGTTGCTTCAATCTGCATCTTCCTATATTCGTCGCCATCAAACATTTTCGAGATCATTCAGTATTCCCCCATCGCTAGGATCCGTCACCACCCCACAGCCACCACCAATTGGTGAGAAAATTCCCTCATGAAGAAAAGAATTCACGTTATCCTGGGTCGGATCGAATTAATGCGATGAGAACAAAAAGTGAATGAAGAAAAGTAGAATACACAAGATTTAGTGTGGAAACCCAAAACCTGGAAAACCATATGATCGATAAACTCGATCGTTAACTCACTATCACAAGAAGAATATTTAACAATATGTTACGCCTTTAGATTGATTGGTTACAATTGTGTTCATGAGTCCTAATATTTATAGAATCCATAGTATAATCTAATCTAGGAATTATTCTACCATATATTTATATATCTTCTTCCGTATATGTAACCAATAATATATATGCATATCTTCTTCTATATATGTAACCAACAAGATATATATAATATTTTCTTATATATATATAACCAACCAGATATATCTAAATATCTTATTCTATATATTTTGTGGGTCAATTAAGGAAATATATTTCTTATTCGATAATCTTCAATCTCGATCCAAGTCTAATCCAACCGCTATCAAATAGATTCATCACAATCGTCCGATCGGTATCCTTGATCGGTTGATGGGACCGATCAACATTATCGCTCATGGTAGGTTTCCTCTGTTCGATAATGATCTTGTCTTAAAATGTTTTTGATCAGTCAAATTTTTTGTTGTTGTTAAGATACGAAGAATTACGAAGTTGGACTCATAATGTGTGAGCTTAAGTACCCGGTAAAGCAAAGCTCCAACTGAGTGTTTCACAATAATAAACGTTCAACGATACAAAAATTATGATATTTGATCAAAATAAATGATCTGGTGTAGATCCGGGTCGAGGAATGAGCTTGATATCGAAAAACGGGATGAAAACGTTGAAATCACTATTCACTAGAAAATTCATGGTGAATTTGGCCTCTGCAGTGCAAATTCACCGCGGATTTTCGCCTAGGCCAGATTTCTGATTGAGTTTTGCTCTGCAAGACTATTCACCTTCAAATTCACCGCGATTTGACTTCTAAGAGTAAATGCACCACGGATTTCAACACTTAGACATATTTCTCTTTGATTTTTGTTCTGCAACACTATTCACCACACAAATTCACCGCGGATTTGGCCTTAATGTGCAAATTCACAGCGGATTTGTTAATCGTAATACGTTTCTCCGTGATTTTCGAACTCCAATATTATTCACGTATATCACCGCGGATTTCACCCCAATGTGCAATTCACCGTGGAAATTTATCTCATGAGCAATTCACTGCGGATTTTTGGATCATAATACTTTTCTCCGCGATTTTCAAACTTCGTTACTATTTACTCTAACAATAAACCGCGGATTTTGAGTAGAGGGCCAATTCACTGCGGATTTTAGGACTTGGAAGATTTTCTCAAATTCCAGCTCTAACTTTGAACTCTGTCTCTGATTCCAAACCATTTCCAGTGCCAGAGACCTGTATTTATAGAAAAACTAGGCTCAACAACTCACATTTGGGTTAAGAGCCAAATCTTATCCAATTCGGCATGATTTGACCCACTTTATCCAAAAACACTCAATTTCATCCGGATATTTACCGTAATGTCCCAAATTATTTGGGATGCCTCTAAATCGACACTTGACATGCGAAATGAAGCAACAATGCACTCGACAAGAATTTATCTCACAAATGTTCACAAGATATCCACACTATCGGTGCCAAATTATGAAAATACCCTGACGACATTTTAACCCGGAATTATCAGAAAACGTTCGACACACCATTATAATCCTTCCATGTGACCCCGAGATTTACAAATTACGAAAATACCTCGAAGTCACTCCATCTCGAAACTATCTAAGAAAACTGAAAATACAAATAGATACGCGCTAGTGGACTTTGAGCTTCCAAATTACGAAAATACCCATCACCGTCATTTCGAACAGAAAATATCCAAATCCATAAAAAAAACCACTTAAGATGCGTTAGACGAATTCAGGTAGTCCAAATTATGAAAATACCTCCGATGTCGCTTCGTCTCAAAATATTCAAAATATATTAGAAAACGTGCCAGAAAATTCCTGATGTATCCAAATTTCAAAAATACATCTGGGCAATATCATGTAATACCATCGAATCCTTCAAATATTACCCGACCTCTATTCCTAACACGACCATCATGTCCTTGATCGACGAGATATTCTTGAAAGGTTTGTTGCGTCTACAACCTTCAAGAATCACACGACGACATGTACGCTTGGTCGTTGAGGATCAAAAGAAAATCAATAACCAACATGTGTGCAACATCTTTGAGTTGAATCATAGCTCTGATGACTGGGAAGTGTGGATACAATAACCTTCGAATGTAACTTTAACCCTCATCCTCCTATGATTTCAGGAGAAGAAGATGAGAGTTTGGTTCTATTGCCGAAGTGCTTGATCAAATACTCATCAATAATTTAGGATATACCATTGCAACAATGGAATAGATGTTCGTATTGAAACATTTTGGTCCAAAGTCTTTTTATTCGACTGAAATAAGTGGAGATTGAATCTCCTTTTTGACGACAAGTGACTATATCCTTTTGTAGTTGATGTATTCTTGGACCATTACCAATAGAGAACCGCTCTTCAATTTCCTCTCAAAGAATTTTTGCCAATTCGCCAGATTCAAAGGTAAATCGAATAATCATTTTCATGATGTTCAAAATCCAACCACACCATTGAATTTATCATGTGTCATTCGCTTGTTCCTCATTGAGTAGTGTTGTTCCCTTGGATGTTCCTAAGGGCTTTGATTTAGCAATCATAATTGCTACAGTCTTTACAAGTGTTGCTCCAATACCATGCTAAAAGAAGGAACGCATTGCTTATTGGAAGAGAGGAAACAGAATAGGAAATATGTTTATTAACAATTGAGCTACTTAGCTATAAAAGCACAAGAAATAAAGCATTAAATTATGCACATATGACTAGTAAACCGACAATTAGAAGAAGAACAACAACCGTAAAAACTCAGCTTTGTCTTTACTTTATTGGACTTAGTTATTGGATCATGTAAATGAGCTTCTCTCCAAATGGAGGAAGGGTTCTTCAAATTTCAGTATGCATGTTTTATGAGAAGAGTTTGGGTTCAATAACAGATAGCATGGTTCTGCGCTTGTAGAAGAATGAATTAGTAATTACATTAAGCAATAACAAAATTGAAATCACACAATTTCTTTCTTACCGGAGACATTAGTGAAGAAGAAGAAAAAGACATGAGAAGTTTTTATAAAGAACTAGTGAGGTTCTTTTTTCTAATATTGAAACACAAATGAAGAGCACAAAAAACTTTATTTGATGACACTCAAAATTAAATAGGAAAATAAAAAATGTAATTCTCTATAAGTAAAAAATGTATGCATTTCATGATGTCCTTTTTCGATCAACACAATTAGAAGACATTGGTTTAGTTGCAGTCTGCATGCCTTCGATACCCAATAATATATCCATCTATCAAGGACTCGGATACACTAGGTGTAACTTGCAAGCCTCTTAATTTTCAATTTTATTACTTAAAACTAATGTATTCTGACACTATTATCACCCCTAGTACTTAAAACCTATGTTCCATCCTCTTACTAATGTGTCTATCCTAAAGAGTTAGTACATTAGCATCTACTGGTTTTTGTGTCCGATGTGCCATAAAATTCTATAATGACAATAAAACATTCAAAAAATTTTACGAATATTATACGTAAATTAATATATATAGAAAAAATATGATATAAAATGTTGACAATATCGGTAGCATGAAGCATTTCCGGCTAGGGGATGCTTCTTCCGGCAAAGTACATAAGTTTCGGCAATAGGAACACTCTCGGTAGTGATCTTTAGATGTGCCATCGGTCTCCGACGAATAAAGGGGGTGGTAAAAGTCTTCGGCAATTCGAAAAAATTAGACAAGCGACCTTTAGCAACGGAGGGAACAACATAAACGCGAACGACAACATATTCACATGAGAAATAAAGAAACGAAGGGGAGGCACTTACTCTTGCCTGGCAATGATGACTCTCAAGAGTTGAAATTGAATCTACATCGTGATAGCCTAACTCGCACAGTTTAGGGTTCGTGATAGGCTAGCTCGTCTCGCGATAGCCTAACTTGACTACTACTAAATTGTTTTTTAAAATATTCCATAAAAAAATACGTGGTTCGCGATAGGCTACCGTGAATTGCACCGAAACTTAAATTCATGATAGCCTATCGTGATTAGTAATCAATTTACAACTCCGATTATAATCGATAATATTTCTGGGGGTTCTATTTATGATCTATGTATGGAAATATAATGTTTTTCCATCTTTATGAACTCAAATAATGGATTTTCTTTTTATAAAGTTAAGTGTCTACAATATGCATAGAACCATAGTTACGTAAGACAACTAAATTTTTGCAAAGACAGCTAATACTCGGTTTCTGTAAAAAAATAAGATTTTAGCGTTGAAAAACCCTAAATTCAAGAGAACACCAAACTAGAAAATTTTTCACTAAAGTGTAATTGGAGAGATACATGAGATACTAAACACAATAAAAGTTTAGTATAGCTTTGTGTTCCAACTTGTCCCCTCTCTTCAATTTCTCACTTGTCTCTAATAGAAAGGTGGGGTGTTTATTTTATTCGTGGATCTTATCGAATATCTTGGTATTGTTCATCAAGCCTAAAAATATGGCTTTTATATACATAAAAGATTTATTGACGTCGTATTCATTACGTGCAACTACCATTTACTACCCTCCACCGTCCAACACAAAATTTGGCTAAGTATGTTTAGCTATCTTTTATTCGTTTATATAGTAGTATCTTTTACTACATGTCGATCAATGTTGATGACTAGATTGAATGCAAATACTGATCATACGCTTGCCAATCTATTGTCAATATCAACGGTTGTCACCTTATGCATCGTTTGTCTGTTTGCTTCATCGACCCTACAATACTTGATTTGTGACTATCGATCTGTGCACTCTATACCTACACATTGCCCCTCAACATCTCCCGATCGTCCTCGTTGAAAGGAGTTGAAATGACTCCGATCTATAGTCCCTACATCGGGTTAGTATGTGTCTTTTCAAATTCTAACTTTATTGGCACATGCCTCTTCAAATTCTCACGTGACTCCAAGTAATCATGACATGGATATGGATCCCTATGCGTAATTCAAAACGTCCCGAACGTCACAATCTTAGATTTATTCACAATTTACAGATGAAGTTGAATTCAAACCAACTTATATAGGGTAAATTAGTGAAATAACACTCTGCACATTTTTTATTCGTTAAATGACCTGCTTTTGTAAATCATTTGTTAAATAGCATGTTTTACTTTTCATTTAATCAAATAACCTTTGTCAGAAGAGAGAAAACTCTTTTATTAGTATAATTTTGTTAAAATAGAATAAAACAATTAATAAAATATTCTTTATCATTTTTAATTAAAAAATAAATATATAAATAAATGCAAATTGAACAGATTTCACACACATGCACGGATCTCTAGTTCTATAAAATAATTAGAGAATTTTTTTTTTTAAATAAATTTATAAATCAAGTTATCAAAATATTTTTTATATATTTTAATTTACAATAAATTAAATACATTAACATATTAATATAACATATTAATTTTGTAGTTTGAATAAAAAATGAAGTTTGATTTAAAACAAAGTAAATTCGGTTACTAAATCGTAATAATAATTGAATTAGATTGTACTCCCGAAACAATATAAATTAAAATACACAGACCTGTAATTTTATACTTAAAATTACATGGAATCTATAAATATAAATTATATATCACAAATTATTTAACTTAATTATATTTAAACCATAAAATAAAACTAAGTAGATTTAATGTAATACTTAAATATAAATAGATGAAAGTTTAACATTGAGAAAATTAATTTCATCTAAATATTGGAGTGCCGACATGAAATGATGCTTTTCAGTATCCTTCCTATTGTCGATTTAGATTGACGGCGAAGTTCTGGATTTCTTACAGTATATTGCGAAGAAGACTCAGACATAGGTATTGTATAGTGGAATGATTGGCGTTCTCTTTGACTAAATGCACCCATATCTTCTTGTACTGAATGGTCTCTTGGATAATAAGAAGAATGTCTTGCATCAGATTAGACATATTCTCATCTTATATTCTTGCAGATCCTACAATATCAGTGTCATTTTCATGTCTAACTCCACTCTTTGATGATCTCAAACTCCAATTCATTTGTCCAAGCATTCGAGTTGTCCTATCACGCCCACCACGACGACGTTCACGTCGTCTACTAGGGTCTGGTGCCACTAAGAAAGATGCATTATCCCACTGGCTCTCATCTCGAAGAGGATGAAAATTATCGGAATAAGTAGCCGATAGAGTTTTGACTGAATAAAGAGTATCGATCATATTCCTAGGATTTATATTAAAATGATGACATGCATGTACAAATTGATGATTAGTAATATTACTTGATACATACGTAAATAAATTAATATCATATTTTGTTACCTACTGTACGTGAGAGCACGGGACTTTGAAACTCTACCAAAATCCACAAGTACATGTTCTAAGTGAAATGTTGACAATATGGGCTATGTTCTGATGATTACCTATCTCTGCTACAGAAACTGTCATAGTATCTCTATTGTATTCTTCAACCATGAGACCATGAAATTTTTTTTATCCTAACTGAAACAACTCTTCACCTTTCTCAACCCACATTTTTTTAACACCAACGAAATGTTTGATCTTAGTTTTACGCTCATCAAAATACTGCTTTACCTTATCAAATGTAACCTATATAAAAGTTATATTATTGAAAAATAATTGTATAATAGACAATCTCTTATTTTTTGCAAACATTAACGATTGCAGTTGGTAGAAGATGTCGAGCACCACGTAAAACCCCATTCATTGACTCCACATGGTTTATAGTCATGATACCATACCTACATAATGTGAAACTTAATTGATTATATTGATAATTATTAATGTACCTTATGTGTTGCACAAGCAAACATCAAATGTACAGGACGCCTTCATCGTGTGATAACGTCCATAGATTCTTGGGAATGTCGATTAGATACTTATGTGCAACAGGGCTGACGTGTTCGATTGTGTTAATAATTCTTTCGAACTCACGTACACATGGCGTAATACCGGCTGCCCAAACCAACCAATGCAAATATTTGCTCCTATTATGAGTGAAACAATTTGTTCTCACATGTCGAAGGCAAAACCGATGGTATCCATAGGGGTGTCGAAATGATTGGACAGAATTCAAGGATGCTACTAAGCCAGAACCTCTATCACTTATTAAACAAGTGGGGCGACGTCCTCGTACAATGTGTTGCTGTAAATTCTCTAAAAACCATGTTCATGCACTACCCGACTCTCCATCAACTATCGCATATGCTAATGGGAGAACTTGACCTCATGCATCTAGAGCAACTGCAACAAGTAACTTATAGTTAAAGTGTCCGTAAAGATGTGTTTCATCTACTGAAATCACCGGACGACAATGTCGGTATCCCTCGATACTTGGAGCAAAAGCCCAAAAAACATAGTGTAAAAGATAACCCCATGTACTAGCACGTTTGTTTTTCCAAATAACCATAGTTCCTGGATTTTGTCTTTGTATTTCCTGTAGGTACTTAGGTAATGCACATGTTGATATTTGCCAGGTGCCGTAAAGTATCTCGTATGCATGCATCAAAATGGGCCAAACCTTCTAATAAGATATTTTGAATTTGAAAGTTGCAAATACAATCCCTTGCACTAATGAAGCTGTGATTTTCGGCTTGTCAACAATTATATGAATCAAACCATGGCAAGAAAGTCCTTTCGAAGATTTACGTGTTTTGTCACGAGTATACTATTCACATCACACGTATGATGTTCTTTATATGCTGAAATCTTCCATAATTGAGTTTGTTTTTGGTAACTTGCACGCATATGCCACGTACATGCAGACTTTTTTTCATATGCTTCACGACAAATGAGTTCATAGACTAAATTGCTGCTTCTCGTCACATGAAATTCTCTTCTGGCGATCATTACAGAATACTTTGTTACAACATCCTTTAACTCATCCTTATTTGCAAATGTGAAACCGAGACCCAAGATTAGTGTGTTTGTGTTGTAACTCGAATTATTTACAGGGATATCCTCTAAGTCTTGACACATTGGTAGGTTGTCAAAATTTGGTTCAATTTGAATTTGAGTCATATCATATGCATTAACTTGCATTTGTGAATTAAGGTCAAGCTTATCATTTGACTCCATCTCGGCCTCGTCTGTTGGGAGAGATTCATCTTCATTCCAAATAGTATCTGTGATTGACTCACAATCATCATCTGAATCCGCACAAGTATCTTGCCACATAGGCGAATGACATCCTACTTCATGTGTTACAAGTGTCGTCTCTTGATCACGATAAATTTGGAGTGTTGTCAACATACTATCACGATGCTCAACATGGTCCATATATTCTGATGGACATATACTATCTGGATTACCTGAAAATTTTAAAATTTAATTAAAATAATCACACTAAAATATCGATTATTATTATTTATTTATTAAAATTAAAAAAAATCGAATATTATTCATGCAAATTTAAAATTGTTGATTATTAACAATTTATTTATTTATTAAAATTAAAAATCAAAATTAATCATTAAAAATATCAACTATAATTCTTTAAAAGTGAAATTTAACAACTCTAAATATCGATTATGGATAAATATGATTTATTTATCAAAATTTAAAAATATATATGTTGCAAATACTTATTTAATCTTGATTCAACTTGCTAGATTATTAAAATTGAAGAAAAAACTATTTAAATAATATGTTTATGCATTAAAATAAAAGAATTTGGATTAAATGTTTATTGTATTATAAAATTATAGGATAAGTAATAAGAATACGAACCTTTAGACGTATCACATTGATCAATATTGTAATTCATTGCATAATCTTCATCTGGATGACTTGTATAATTGTTAAAGTTGTCCTCCATTACTCGGGACGATAAATTATCGTACATTTAAGATTGACTTGTGTTCAAATCAAAGTGTATCTATATTAAAAATATACAAAATCAAAAAATAAATTATCTACTTAATAAGGTGTAAATGTTATGAATAAGATAATGTTATTGTATATATATACAATAAAATTGTTAATTCATACCTTTAGTATTTGATGATGATGCATTAAAATCTGAAAATATGGCATCTGCAGCAACGAACAGGTCAACGCCTGAAACCGTATTATTGGGATGTAGCAAGAAACGAAGTGTGTTATCATCTCTTATAATGAGATAATTAGCCGCACTTGTATCACTTTCAAAATATTATGCAGAAATTCTAAGAGAGTATTGTAATGGATTAATATCTATGATTTCATAGATATTACGATTATGTTTTTGAAACAAAACATTTCTCTTCAAATGAATAGATGTGATTGGATCTCTATCATATATAATATGACCTGATCCATCGTTTATGATATTACCGCAGCTATAAATCTTCACAGATACCATATCTTTCGACATCGTTATTTTTCAAAATATTGGAATCGAAGTTGAGAAAAATGGTCGAGAAATTGATTATTTTGATTCTTTATATACTAAATTACACTATACAATTCGTCCACATTAAAAAATTAAATATAAGGAATTTATTATTTTTAATTATTTAATTAAGTAAAGTTCAAGAAAATTACCGAAATTAGAGGATTAAAGATAAAGAATCAATTACTTTTACTTATTTAATTTATTAAGGTGGTTATCATTCATACGCTAAGTATGATATCATTTGTAACTTTAAAATATGATTTTTTATGTATATTTTTATTTAATTTAACTCAATTTTGAACTATTAACTTATTTTTTTGTTATTTATATATATTATATTTTTTAACAATAATTGAAATCATCACATAGATATATTTTAGTTTATATTGTTTCAGGCGTACAATGCGTTACTTGTATTCTAAATTATTATATCTAATTTGATTTTTTTGAAATTCGATTTTAGTAACCAAATTTACTTTGTTATATATCGAAAATCATTTTTTATTAAATACTCAAAATTATAAGATTATAAGTTAATATATTATATTCTAATGTATTTAATTTACTTTAAATTAAAATATATAAAAAACATTTTGATAACTTGATTTATAAATTTATTTTCATGGAAACCGATTGAAATGAGCCTTGTTATGATATGTGTGAAAACCTTTTCTATTTATATTGATTTATATATTTATTTTTTAATTAAAAATGATAAAAAATATTTTATTAATTATTTTATTTTATTTTAACAAAATTATACAAACAAAAAGAGTTTTCTCTCTCTGTTATTTACAAATGATTTACAAAAACATGTTATTTAACTAATAAAAAATATGCATACTATTATTTCACTAATTTCACTAATTTACCCTATATAGCTATGTTGCATCAAATTTAACCTAAAATCGGTAATTAAGAAAATTGGGGAGTTTCATTTTCGTTCAGAAGATGCGGGGAGTGGGTGTTGTGCTACGCCGTTTGATGTCCCTCGGCGGCGTTCGTCAATCGTCGTCTTCGATATTGGAAAAAGTGATTCTTTCTTCTGCGACCGCCGCTTCTTACTCCACTCTAGTCCTTGCCAACAATACGCCTCCTCTTGCCTTCGTTTCCGAGGCGGTTGCTTTCAATCACCATCCATCCATGTTCCTCTCTAATTTTCGTAGCTTCTCTTCTCCACCTGCCGCAGGTTGAACATTGTCTGTTACGTTTTGTTTACAGATTTACAATTTATGAGATTTGCTGCAATTTCCGATACGAAGAGTTATTCCTTTGTTTTGTTTTTTATCTGTATACTCAATTGTTTTCTAGCTATTGATGAATCCGTTGCCTTCTTTGCTCTCAAGTTAACTACTTCGAAAATTGTGCATTTGAGTTTCAGAATCTTCAAATGTTGTGGTAATCGAATCACTGGAACAATTTAATACTTCTCTTGATAGAGTTCAAGGTAATTTCCAAATCAGAGAGCTTATGCATCAACTTTGCAGGTTCATCTGACCCTCATTTTCGTTTATCTTTATTATGGCTCAGCTGAATCCTTACCTGCCGTATTCTACTTCACAGCAGTTTGGTGTGGTCCTTGTAAGTTTCATGCTAAATTTTATCATCCGGTTTCAACTTTAAAAATGCTGTGGAAACCGTTACTATTCATCTCTTCTGCAGGTAGGTTATTGTCCCCAATTATCGGGCAGCTGAGTGAGAAATATCCCCACGTCACAACATACAAAATTGATATCGATAAGGTAAAGACAAACCATAAATATGATTAGCCAGTTTGATTTAATGGATACATATTAAGCTGGTCAAAAACTTGCAGGAAGGACTAGAAGATGCTCTGAGCAAGATGAATATTCACTCTGTGGTAACAGTTTTTTCTCAACTAACAGTATCTAGAGTGGTATCCAACTGAAATTTAATTGTTTAACTCTGTCAACTCCTAAAGTAATCAAGATAACAGCTCATCTTTTTTCCTGATTCCGAATGCAAGTTTTATCTTTTACTCTTTGGATGCAGCCTACACTTCACTTCTTCCAGAATGGTATAAAAGCTTCCGAAGTTATCGGTGCTGATGTGCAACGTTTGAGGGATACCATGGAGTCATTATACAAGTTAGAAAATCCTTTCTACATGTTTCATATTCTTTTCATATACATTTTTATTTAATAAATGCCTTGTTGAATGTTGCTTCCTTATGGAAGATCTGCATTTGACAGTTTTTTTATTGCTAACCTTTAAAGGTAAGTGTTCGTTCTTACTCAGACATTGAAGTATTCCGTACTTCAAAAACTTGAGAAGAATCAACCTGGTGATCTCAAAAGATAAGTTGACAAACTATCTATGCGGTATGTTCCGTACATGTTTTTTTTGTTTAACTTGGCAAGTGTCACAAATTTTTGTATTGGAATAAACAACTTGGAATGTTCATTCCTATAAATACTTGATATCACTCCTTATGAGTGTCACATCATGAACACAGGGAAGAAAATTGTTATGTACTGCCTCTGCTCCCTGAAGCGCAGGTGACTCAATCACCTTGCTGTTGGCTGATCTGTTGAATGATAAATATATGTATTTGTGAATTGATCATCATTAATATTTAGTCATAGTATACAACAAATAAATCAAAGAGGAAAAAGCTCAGTTCCAAACAGTGCAATTGCTTCTCATACTACAGAATCACTTGTTTCCAGATGTTTATTAAAAAAACTGAGCTCCTTGAGTGGTGATAAAAAAAGGGTCATGTAATATTTTTTCTTTAAGAGGTAATATACTCACGTACAGGGCCAGGCCCTGCCCTGCCCTGGTTCATGCTCCACATCTTCAGCACCACCCTGTTATGTTCATGATCATAATTAATGAAGCCACAAATAAAAATATGAATGGCATCCTATTTCTGCTTTTGAGTCAACACGGAATACTAATATAGAAGGTGTCATGCCAATTGCCAACTACAGCAGCATAATAGAGGTATACTGCGCCAATTACAAGCGACCCAATATAATCTATATCTGCATTAAGTTGGACATATAAATGTTATATAATACGCATTGATCTAATCATTCAAAGAGTCGCATTTAGATGAAGGCTCATGACTCTTGAATGAAGAGTCGTATCTATTCATACCACCCGACTTTTCTATAAATACATCAATATTCTATTGAACAGCTTATTGAACATTAGGAGATTATAATGAGAATTTTGAAATAATTTTTAAAGACAATGAGATTTCTAATTTTGTTAATTCTTACATTTTATACTCAACAATAAACACATATACAAATGGGTATATATATGTTTTGATAATTTCAGGGTTGCGTTTGAGCACAAGAAAGAGAATTAAATGACTCATTTTGTTGCGGATGATCCATGTATGCTTCCAAACCAGCTTTTCTTTGTCGTTTACCACGACCAAGAGCTGTTTCTTCCTCATTTTGATATTTCTCGAGCCCTAATCATTTATGTGTAAAATACAATAATAAAACATTGAGAAAATTACGTAATTGACCTCTAATTTTTAAAATAATGTAAAGACGATGCCCCAAAGTGTGTAAATTCCATGAGAAGTCCCCGAAGTTTCAAAACCGTTCAAAATGACCATCGGGTGAATAATATCGGTTTTTGTCTTTTTTTGTATAAGTGGTTTTGATAATTTATGTGTTATTTTTAAAATTTTCAAAGTTTGGAGACATAGTAATAACATCTTTTCAAGGTTAATAAATCAAATATAAACTGTGGGGACGTTTAAAATATCAACGAGTATAAGGGTCAAATATAAACGGTTTTGGAAGTTCGGGGACCAACCATGTAATTCTTAAACTTTGTGGGCACGATGTTTACAACATTTAAAAGTTTAGGGGCCAACCGTGCACATTATATTAACTTCAGGGGTTTCGTATACAATTTACAAACTTTAGAGGTACCATCTTTACACTATTATAAAGTTTATGTGTCAATTAGAAACACCATTCATAAAACATTAGGTACATCACATTATAACTGTTACAAAATATCTATATATCAAATATTTTTATAAATCTATTACAATTAATTTAATGGTCAATTGATTTATTCAATTAAAAAATTCTTCTCGCCTATTCTTTGGCTAAAAATGAGGAGCAATGATGAACTTTTACTAGGTTGCACAATTCGTTCGGATTCATGCTACCTGGCGCATTTGGTGCGCACCGGTACGAGGTGCATATCGGGTGCGTAAAATTTTTAAAAAAAATTTAAAAATTTTAAAAAAATAGAAAAAAATATATTTTAATTAATTTAAATGAAATTTTATACAATTTATCATATAAGTAATCAAAATGATTTTAAATATTATTTGATTATTTAGTAAATTGTAAAAAAATAATATATTTATATTATTTTAACCAACTAATCCTTAACGCACCTTAATCGAATTCGTAAAAAATTAACGAATTTCGCATCCTCACACCCCAAATCTTGCATATCGCACCTTTGTTGGTACAACATATAACTTTTATGCAAATTTAAATAATTGATTAAACTATAAATATTGGTGGATGAGATTTAGAATAAGAAAGAAAGGGTCTAAAAATACTTGAGTTGATATTGGATTCAATTAACATATCATTGTTCCTAAATAACAGAGCTGATACTTGTGTATCCTGGAGGATACATGTTTCACTGTAATATTCTTAATTTTAATGTTATTACGACATGCCACAAACGTCACTCGTACATATTTGATTCTGAAGATCAAATATTTCTCTACTATTTTTTTATATTTACCATATTTAATACTAATCTTTATTTATTTATGTGAAAGTTTGATCTTGAGGCAACAATAATTACATGATATTCCTATCAACTATTTACTTTGAGATATTTCCTACTTTCCAATGAATTTTCTTAGTTCCATTTTGTCCTCCAATGTTTTTATGGAACTCACTTTCAAAATAACTTCACAATAATAAGAATTTGTTTATTCCAACACAAATATCATACATTTATAAGGATTTGAAATAATGGAAGAGTTACACAATTTGTTACTGCATGAAATGTGTGAATGGACAATCTCGGGTCGAGCCAAACGACCAACGTCAATTAACATCGATCAATACTCTTAGTGTCGATGACGATGAATGTCGTGAGTGACCAGACATATGGTCGGCATGGTGGATGTTGACTGATCAGCATTGGTTTACTAGAGATGACGATGATGTACGGGTTTGGTATTGTCTGATGGTATTTATGGTATTATGATATCCTCGGGCTCGTTTGACATAATTAAGTGGTATTTTCGGTTTTCTATTATAATTTCTGGATAAAAGCAGCTTTGAGGGTACTCTTGTAATATGGGCATCCCGGGCCCGTGTATAGGAATTCTAATAACATTTTGAGCAGTTTTGGATGGTTCCGGCACACGCAATGATGCTAGGGTTATTTTTGTAATTTGACACCCGTAGAGCTCGGTGGTGAGTTTTTGTGGTATTATGAGCTACCTTCTAAGTATTTAGAGATCTGAGACTGGTCAAGGGGATTTGCTGGTATTTTCTCGTCATTATGTATGATTTGTGTTGGATCAGAATGCACTTCAGAAAACTAGGGACATTACGATACATATCCCGTTGAAATTGGGCGTCTTTGAAAAACTCGGGCCAAATTGACTAAGACTTGGCTTTTGCACCCCAAGTTAACCCATTGGACACAGTTTTTCTATAAACACAGGTCTTTAGGCACCAGAAAAGTGTTCAGACTCTTGGCATGTTTCTTAGGGACTCGCGTGGTTTTGTCCGATTTCGTTGGTTGCGGAGTTTTGTATCTTATTTCGCGGTAATCGGGTCAGAGCTCGAGTTAATTTAACAACTCGCGTGTTTTTGTACTGGCAACTCGTGTGGAATTGCTGACTCGCATGATTTTGGAATATCGGGGCAGACTGTGTGGAATCCTTCGTTTTTTCGGACTATATTCATTTGTATTCATGATATCTCTCGATTGTATTTGTATTCGTTGATCAATTATAGTGAAAACCAAGGGCAAGATATGCTCTCCCGATGACGTAAGCCCACATATTGTGGGTTAAACCTCGTATATCGCTCGTATCCCTACATTCATTTAACCTAAGATAATAAAAGAAAACGGACTGATCAGGAATAAGAACAAGAAATATTTTTAAACAAGATCACGGTTGATATGTCGTCAACACTTAGTCAATTTTTAGCAATTAGATGGAAGTGGACGATAGTCAACAATGATTGCTACACAAATTTGCGGCGTATCACGGAGACAACAAGACTTAAAGATCCACAAAATTCTTGTTTCTTGGCTCGAGAAGTAACGTCGATATATGAGTAAGATTATGGAATAATATATACTCCACGTTCTCATATGAATAGGGGAACACTAGTGAAGAAGTTATGTTCTCTACGATTCTCTAAAGGCTTTGTTTAATATTGTTTACTAAGTTCACAGTATTATTATATGTGATTCATTTTATAGTTGAAACTCACTTGGGTTTGGTGCCACGTGGTTTTTTCCCATGATATCGGGTATTCCACGTGAAAATCATGTGTGTTTATGGAGATCGATTACCAGCGATCATCACATACAAATAAATTTAATCTTACGAGAATAACATTTCCACTCGTAACATTTGACGTCGTCATGGGGATGTATTGGTAAACCATTAAGAAACTTTGCTTTAAACTAGTTTTATTTTGATTCTATAAAAAAAGATTCAATAGAAGAAATACAACCCACTAGAAATCGGACAATAGCATTGTAGGGCTGAGGTTGTCACTCTCGATCCACAATTGCTTTAGAAAAATGGAGGAGAAGGTGGAGACTATCTACTAGTCTATTCTTGCTTCTGTCAGAGCTCAGTTGTTCAACCTCATGTCCTAACAAAAACTCCCCATTTGAGAATGGCTATCCATAAGCTTTTGGTTTAGCACTCATTATTGACCACATCATAAATCTTAGTTGTGACATAAAGGAAATTATGAGTTTTGACGATGATCGTCTCCCACACACTACAAACTAGGTCGAAGAAAGATTGGTGCCTCCCTGACCTTCCATTCATGACGAGCCCATGATATTTGGCCAGGATTGAGGCCATCAAGTGACGTTGACCGGGGCTTGATGTCGATCATCGAGCATCCTTCCATCATGAAACGATGGGACAACACATTCCGCTAGATGTTGTAAGGACTTCCTCTTGGAATTGGAGGACATGTACCATAAAAATGATGTCATTGGAGGTGTTAGCACTCTGTGACAATTGTACTTACACCTGTTCTCCGAACAAATAATGAATTATATACATGAGCATTCGTTCTAAACACTAGACTAAATGTCCACCCTCACACGATCTCGAGATCCCCTCGACCATTTGCCAGATTATGAGCTTTGGATGTGAATCGTTCGGGCAAGCAATGTTGTTCGCTGTAAAATCTTTGTAGGCACATTGTAGAAGGGCACTAAATCCTTGTTTAAGAAGTTACTCTTGGTTTAGTTCATTCATTTGAAGATTTCACTATATTGTTGACACAATAGTTTACCCCGAATGTTGTGCCACCACAAAGTAAGGCAGAGTTATGCGTCTTGAGATAAAGAATGTCAACTATCAAATCCACTAAAAGAATTATTGTTACTGTTTCGGTTGTTCAAACTGGATCCGCTTGTCTAGGACTCGATCTTGTTAGCTTAAGACATTTAACCAAAATTCAACCATGTTGTAAGAGGGGTCAAGATGGATCCTAAAGAGAAAGTAGATGAGACGATGATGACTCTCCATGTGAAAAAAGAGCTTACCAGATGGAAGCATTTGGATAAGAAATTGCACCTGCTCGATCAGGGTGGGACAAAAGGATATGAATTCATGTCAAACCCAGAATATAGATGATGATACGAATCAAAGGGTATAATTTGATTTTAAACAAGACAAAAAATCATCTCACCTCGAAGTGTCGTGTTTTTGGAAATCGTATCAAAGAGTAGGTGAAAGAAGTATTGAAATATAAAAATGGAAAGACCGATAGAAAAAAAACATAAGTTGATGATCGTCGGAGGGACGATCAGGGGACCATCGGTATGTGCACCAATGGTGCAACAATAAGGAAGAACTCTATGACCAAGACGAACTCACTCACTAAAAACAAAACCAACAACAAAGACGAAATAATGATTGAATGAGTAATTCGTTGGCAACGATCAAAGGCAAAGAACTACCCATCACTACCTCTAATGCCACCTCCACCATGGATATTGCATATGACAATGTTAATGTTGTGCGAAAATGGGTTGGAATCAATTATTCGTGATTTTAGGATGTGATCATTGAGATACTTTTGGAAAAGAAAGGAAGAGCCAATCACGAGAAACGATCTCTTCACCTAGCGTTATGGTCATAGAAAAAAATGCCACGAACTGATCACTTTTGACGAGCGTGACAAGGAAGGTATCCATGAACATCAAATGATCACATATTTATCACTATTGCTATTGTAAATCACATTGTCTATCATATTATTGTCGATCAATGAAGTTATTGTAATATTATATCTAAGCGAGTGGTCAACACTATAGGGTTGAGCCGATCGATTTTGAGTCGATACTTATGATGCTTTGGTCATTTGGCTAAGTTATGCTTTTCGAAAAGGTCATCCTTCCCACCATGCTTGGTCATGGGTCGGAATCTCGAAAGAAGATGGTGGACTTCATTGCAATGGACATTGAACTAGCATGCAATATCATAGTAGATCGAATAAATTATATGTTTTTGAAACAATTCTTTTAATTATACACTTGAAGTTGAAGTTTATGACCACGAATGGAATTATGATAATTTTTGTAAACATAATACTGTAAGTGGTAAAAAATAATGATGATTTTTAAATTATTAGTTTCATCAATAAATTATTTATGAAATTATTATATATTTTTTATAGCGTATACAAAAATAGAATAAATTACATCTTCTAGTGAATGAATTAGGAAGGCGGGTGTCCGAGAGAATGGCGGCGAGTCATCTGCTCCAATTGGCGTTACCTTTGCGTGCTTCTGCTTCTCCAAATGGTACCTTTTCTTCCAAACGAATCTGGATTTGATTTTGATTTGATGATTTTTGCTTTGAGGATGTCCACCTACCGAATCTTGGGCAGGGGGGCCTGTGATTGTAGAAATTCCCCTCAACAAAATCAGGAGGCCTCTCATGCTCACCCGATCAAATGATCCCCAAAAAGTGAAAGACCTCATGGAAAGTATCAATGAGATTGGGCTTCAAGTACCTGTAAGAACTCAGATGTTCAATTTTTCCTTAATTTCATCCCAATCAATACGTGTATTTGCTTGCTGTACGCAGATTGATGTGCTGGAGGTGGACGGACTGTACTACGGTAATGCAATTACTTGCACCAACATAATTCCAATGGCATGATTATTATTCTTAATCGTTAAGGCTTTTCCGGCTGCCACCGTTACGAGGCTCATCAGCAGCTTGGCCTTCCGACAATTCGTTGCAAAGTTCGCCGTGGCACAAAGGAAACGTTAAGGTAACTAAAACAAACCAACTTCCATTTCTGTCAACTACATTTATCTTGATGTTATGTATTCAACTGCAGGCATCACCTACGATGATATAGCTTTAGTTGAATCAAATATATATGTGAGTATGGTCTACACCACAAATTACAATTGAATATACAGAATCAAGCATTGGTTTAGTATCATTTGTACAATAGAGGGCCAGATCTTGATACTGCAAATCTGGGAAGTGGACTAGGTCCACTGCCAGAAGAGTAAGAGCCTTCTGTTGCATATTTACCCTTGCCGCCATAGTCCAGTGGACCTGAGCGCCTTGTGTTTCCTCCATGCCTGCTCTCATTGCTTCTCATTCCGATTCTATCTCTAGTGTCCTTGAAGTTAGCTGAGTCATTGGCAGGTTGTTGTCTGGATGATGGAGAAGTATGGGCCAAAGGCATTGCAGGAGAATGGTGTGGGGAAGGGGATAGATTCAACATTGCCACTGAAGTAGAAGAAGAATTTGAGTAGTACTGACTGTAAATACTTCGCAGAATGGCATACGGTACATGGCTTTCCAATGAGCTCCTCCCAAGGAAAGGTGATATCTCACACACTTGATCAAGAAAGATGAGTTTACCTGATAGGTTGGACCTGTAAAAACAATAAAAATGGATAAAGTTAAGCGGCAAGCAATCCAAGTAAGATAACTTACATATTGCTTTCATTGGAAGCATCCAGGACAATTCCAGCTGAGAACTTGATAAAGAGCTGCATTGCAGACTTTATGTTTCCCTCTATAGAGGAATAGCTGACCACCTCTGTTTCACCGTTTGATAGCCTCTGATGACATTCCCTCTCTAATCTAACTATTTCGCTTCCAGCAATCACAGCACATATGCACCTGATAAATCAATGAACAAACTAAATTGTTTACCAAGACAGGGGAAAACAATAGTATACGTACCTGGCTAAGCAATGAAGACTGTTAGTAAGGCCTCCAGTGTTAAAGTTATAAGAAGCACTCTCCCAAACACAAGATGTCATAAATGTTGCAAATAGGTATGGCAACAAGCTCCATGAAACATCAGTTGCAGCACCCGCAACCTCTTCAAGAATAGATTTAACCCACTCATAATCATGATCCTCAACTACATTCACAGCACTTGCCACTCTTTTAATCCTCCTGATCTCCTTCTTTGCAGGAAGTTCATCTGGTAAATGTTTGGCAACACCAGTGATTAGTGAATAAATCAAAGGTGCCCCATCTTCGAGGATAGCTCCGGAAGCTTCTGCCAGTAGGGAAGAAAATGCTACAGCTTGCCCTGCCTGAATACAGAAATTCACCATAGTTTCAATATCTACCATCTGTTTAATATTTGCTTCTGCTTCTAATCTATCACCCGAATGCATACTTCCGGCAACAACCTCTAAATTCTCACGATTTGCTCGCAGGGTTGTGTGTATGCAATTTATTAGTGCAGCTGTGTGCTCTTTCAGCATCCTATCGAACCTGTCGACTCCATAGGTACCAAAAATGCGAACAAAAGCTTTCAGTTCCTTAAGATCTGTAACTGATTCTGCAGAATACCCACCTGCAGGCTTACTGCTCTTGAAGCTTCTATCAAGGGGTGAAAACAGTACCCGAGCAGCGGAGACATCCTTTACAATGTTATCCATGTACCAGCTGCAAACAGCTTCAGTAATTAACCCAGTCTGTTGAGCAGCCGGTTTCTCGAATAGCTGTAATGAAGAAACAGGTCCACAGTACATCTCAGTAAGGAGGATTTCACGAATTCCTTGGGTGAGATCCATAATGACATGTTGCTCCGCCAGATGAATTATAAAAATATGTCTATGTATGAGTGATTCAAGAACAGAAGGTCGCTGTAGATCAGATTCCATTTTAAGAACAGTGAGAAGCCTCCTTTTGAAATTCCCAAGGATGCACTCTCTCATATACTGCATCACAATGTATGAAGTTAAAGAAGCTGATAAAACAACACAGTATAAAACATTAATGGGTCATCCAGCAGCATGAAATAAACAAGTTTGAACAAACAACAATTCAAAATCAGGGTCTTTGATAAATAATTCTTTCGCTGTCCGGAACCATACCTCTCGGAGAACAAACACGTGGTTCAGAACACAAATAGGTTCCATGTCATTCAAGACAGAACAGAGATTTGTCAGTCTTTGCATAGCAGCTTCCAACCTGTAACAAATGGAACCATGCACTTGGACGAATATCTTTTTAAAAAAAGACCGGGGAGGGTGGAAAACAGCTACATACATCTTGATAGATCTGTTATTTTCTGGATAGCTTTCATAGCCTGGCAAGTGAAAACCATAAGAAGTTTTTGGAGATTTTGCTAATGGAAGAGATAATCTGGACGTAAAATTTATGAGGTTTGCTGCTTGCTCTGGCAAAAGCTGAAATTATAAAAATGAGTATTTATTGATTAGTGAAAACATGGTGCATAAGCTAGCATCCTTTAGAAGAATATAACCTGCATCTCAAGAAAGCCAAATCCTCCTTCAGAGTCAAGTATGTTTAATAATCCTTCTAACCCACCCATAATAGATTCAATTAGAGATTCAACATACAGAACAGCATCACGGCCAACTTTAGTCACCTATTTTCAAAAGAACTGAAGCAATGAATCGGAGAAAGATTTATGACAATTGCTATGACGATTACAACCTAGGGTCAGCACTCTAGAGTAGAAAATCTACGAAATGAATATAACTAATATTATTCACTAGTACCTCTTCGGGAATAATGGGTGATGCACATTCAGGGAAGCTGCTAGCAACACCAAGCCAGGCACAGCAGTGTTGAGGACGGCCCTCAGGTCCGAACATGGTATTACGAAAAACCTATGGCAGCCGCCGATTGAGATTAGACAAATACTGGTACTGGTAAATAATGTTCACAGAAAACATTCTAGAGTTTGAAACTCACTACTGTGAGATGCTGGTGGTAGAAGTAAAGCTTCTTAAGAGACCCATATTTTGAGAGCAGAGCCTCAGGTTCATCTACGCATCTGGAGAGAAATTAGCTAACAGTATGCATACCTTGTACCACATAAAAAATCTATGGTCTGACAAACATTTGAGAATTCTCAACACTAATGAAATCAAATGAAATCCTACAAGCATCAATCCAGTGAAAATAGTGAAGAACGTGTGAGATGCTGCACTATACAAATAAAACAACCTCCCTTCTATGTTCTGTGAATGCAATTGAGCCAGCTATAAAAAACTGACTTTTCAGGAGATTACATCACACAGAAACCATGACAATTTGATAACATGTACCTTGACCAATTGTAAGCAGAATTTCCTTCTGACAACAAGCCTTCCTTGCCCGTCGATACAGTAGCTTTTTCCAAATTTCTTATATTAATTGATGATCGAACACAAGTTACAATCATCAGTATGGATAACCAATCACTGCGTAACTCCTGAAAGTCAAATAGGGACACCAAAATAAGAACAACTTCACTATATCTTTGATGGAAAATTATTTACTATTTTGAATTAGTTTTAGGACGTAAAGATAATACAAAATTTATTTCATCACAAGCACACTAGGAAAATATGCTCATATTGTCAAACTTCAACATATACATGAAATGTATCCATGTTATAGAGAGAATACTAGGCTATCAACGAACACTTTTTTAATCTTCATATACAAGATAATCCAAGAGCCTAAACATAGGCTATACATTATATACAGTTAGCTGGGGGATGGAAAGACAATTTATAGCAACTTACTGATAAATCGCAAGTGATGGAAGACATATTTTCGCCATGAGGTTTTGGTATGTTCTCCAGATGCTGGACAATCCTTTGAAGAAGTCCTTTCAAGGTTGCGTCTAGGTCGAGAGCCACAATTCCTGGCGTACCCAGAAGAAAACGGATTCTACCAGCACAGGATGATAGGTATGACAAGGCATAACCTCGGATGGCTGAGAAAGAAACGTCACCATTTTGGTGAGACAAAAAAAATAGCCTGGAGCCAAGCATCAGTTCATTATATGTTCTAAGACAACTCTGACTCAAAATTTTCAAGAATTTGGTGATTATTGAATATTTAAACAAGGAAAACTATAAGAACGAGGAAAAGTCAACCAGGAAATATTGAAAAATATTTTTCTCTTGCACCATATAACTGAAGTATCTAATCATTCATGATAATTGAAAGGAGCCCTACCAGCTATATACTTGCGAACCAAACAACAAAGATGATCCATTCCATCCAACAAAAAGCCGATTGTTGGATCGTTTGCATTCTGCAATCAACATTTTAAAGGCCACGAGAAAATGATAATGATCAGAATAAAATGCAACTCCCTTGTATTACTAATCTCACCCTTTTGCTTTAGAAAGGTATTGAGATATAAGGCTGCACAAAAAATATTTATAGGACAACAGTCTTACAATATCTACTGGCACAACTCGAGTAGCTTTTGTCTTGGATGATGCTATTCCGACATGCTGATAATACCACAGTACCTCACTCTGTGCAAGAGCTAGGGCAGAAAACACCATCTGAAATCAATGCAGTAACAAAAGCTTGAATCCAAATGAGCGGAATATTTCTTTGTATGATAAAAACTAATTTTTTACAAAAACGACCACACAAATGAATAAGTTGCATGCAGTGAAATCGTGAAACAAAAGCAAAGCATACCTACTTTTTTATTTCAAATCTGTCAAATTATGATGCCTAATTGTGTTCATGAAACTATTTCATTTGGTACATGTTGCATAGAGCAAACAATCTACATCAAAATCACTATGTTACAGTATGGTATAAAATAAAATGCCTGCTCAATAAATCTAGGAGAAGTGGAAATACCTAGATTGTATTTGTGATGTATAAGAAAACACCTAATCATAATTACAGTAGAAGGCAATAAACCCATACACATTGCCACCTGAATATTAGGAGACAATAGACTTGGCTGGTCAGTGAAGAAAAGCACCATCCTCCCAATCTCTTGCTTCAACAATATTCGTCTTTCTTTGTGTATAGCATCACAGGATTGCAGTGCCTGCTCATGGACTTCACTGAAGACCACAGTAATCCAATGTAAGCTCAGTAAAAAAAATAAACTAAACAGGGTCATTTTATCTCAGTAGACCTCCTTGATATGGAAAATGTGCACATAAGAGAAAAATATGCCATGGAAAACTTGTACAATACACGTTGGCAATGCAACATTTCGTTTTGTGCAAGAGAATCATGTGTTAGTTCACTAAAAGCAGAGTTTTGCTACTGAATCACTTTGTGCACATGCAAAATGATATGAATACTATTATTCATTAAGAAGTCTCAATACCTTAGCATTTTCTCAACATGCTTTGCAACACTGTACTCCAGATCAGCTTCTTTTTGTATAGCTCTCCCAGACCTCGCCATTTTTTTCGATTCTAACATCCATGGCATGACATATAAACGGTACTCCTCATGCAGCAATATATACTGCAAAAATAAAATTATCAGCTCTGAAGAAAGCACGAGAGTCTAGATTTCATGCAAAAAATTCCAGGATTTGTACATGGCAAATTCATGCCAGAAAAATCTTAGAAACACTTATAGTCAGGATATTGGTGAGTTTTAATGTAAAAGGTAGGTAAAAAGAAATAATTCATGGAACTAACTTCATCCCTGAATAGCGGCAGAACTAAGTTTTCCCTGAGAACAACCTGAAAGGAACGGTGGGACAATACCAACAAATGTGAGTTAATAAGGAAAAAGTACAAAAAGCCAATGTTTGAACCAGAGAGGAAAAGGAACTAAAGCCGTATATATTACCGAAGCAATGTCAATGCTTGTAACTCTAAGAAGCTCATCTGGACAAACCAAATATCCAAGTAGTACCCACTCACGATAAGAAGTAACGTTAGCTAGATCCTGAGCCCTCTACATTACCCAATAAAAAGAGTTCAGCCCTTTTTTAAACTTATCATAGCATTGTGGGGTGCAGCAGAACACTAAAAATAAAACGCCCAAGTTACCATTGGGTGCGCAGAGTTTGTTAATATGTCAGGATATCTAGGATGAAATGGACTCAGAAAACCTTCATTTCGCAGCTTCCTTGTATCGATCGATAAAAAGATAATAGGACCCACTGCTTCTAAAACCTGAAATAAGGCAAGGAATACTTAGTAAATATTCTCCCCAAGTCTCAGAACACCAGATAAAAAATGAAAAACAATCCCTGCCCTAGAAGGCTAGATTTATTATCAAAATATTTTCTGATAAAGGGAGAGAAATGGCTTGCTTCCAGGTTAACTTCATTCAAAGGAGGCACAACACAGATAATCGAAACATAGAAAAAGGTGCGGAACAAGTAAGATTTCATTGATAAAAAAAATTCTACCTCCCCAACACGAGGGCTAATGAAGTTAAGATCTTCATGCAAACCCTTCATTGGTGGATCATATGAATCTACAAATTGAGCTAATCTGATATTCAGGGGAAAATAAGAATGTAAGATAGAAATATTAACTATAAATCAAAAGGTATACCTACTAAGTGTGCATACGGAATAAAACTCATGAAAAGAAAGATATTTGGATTTCAAAAAGCTGTTAAAGAGTAGGATTCACAACGTTAGCTTGCTTCACCACTGCGGCCAAAATATCCTAATAAAGTGCATGCAGCTAAAAAGCCAATGGTATTAGTAGTCATGCTTTGAAAGTCATTGATTTAAAACTCATGTATGATACATCGTTTCATAAAATTTAGTGGCATTTTTCAACCTGAAACATTGTTCCAAGCATCTCAATGTAGGAGAGATTCCAAGCATAACGGGTGGCATTTCAAACAAAATCAAAATTATTCATGATATTCTCTATACTAAGTACCGGTGGTAAAAGTCACAATCTCGATCACTTTGTGTCATTGCATGCAACAGATTGTATGTCTGCACTATCATTTTCCTTGGAATCTGAGGTGCAAGTATTTCCCAAAAGTTGTAAGGGTACAAAAATATCAACCAAGTTTAGCCTACATGTACAAATAAATTGAGAAAATGGCATGTTTTGTAGACTTGCCTTTTCTGAAAATAGGTTTATACGAACAAATGAGCATAACAGATCCATGAAGGCATGCAGCATGATAGAGTTTTGGTGGGGCTGCAAAAAGAAAACAAAAACATGGAAAAATAGCATTTAGAGCAAACTTGTTGGATGAAAATGTGACAATTACATTTAGTATAGGCTCCTCACAAAACATGACCAGACAATGCCAAAAAGGTTAACACAAGGCCAGGCCACTTTCAGCACCTAAAAAGGCTAAGTAATTTCGTTATTAATCTTACCAGCAATGTGATGACTGTACTACTAAGATCCAGTATGAGACGCAGCGCTTGTTCTCGAAAAGCCATCAGGTCAAGAAGCAGCTGTTGATAAGCATATTAACATACATGCGTTGGTACATGAGGTAACAACAAGATCATCAATAAACAATTAATTTCACTGCGAAATAATGCACTGAACATTGCTAGTTCACATTGAATATGTCATGTAATTTATGTCAAATTGTGGCCACATAAAAAATGAGAATTGATCCATGTACTTTAAATAGCACAACTTGAACATGTGATGCAAATCATCATCATGAAGAAACTGAGAACTATGTGGACTTCATCCAATGCTTGGAAAACTTTAATTAACTGATTTCATGGAAATAAGAGACATCAGACTAAAATCTGTAACGTTTCACCTGGATCCATGGCTCCAAATTGTGCAAATGTGTATCAACGCTATCATTCATAGAATCCAATGCAAGCTTGTCAACCTAATTTGGACAAATATTAATCAATTAAAAATTACGAGTAATGTAATGTACATAAATATCAAATAAATTATTAATACTACCAAATCATAAGATAGAGAAGTCCCACCCTTTCAAGATGCAAGTTGCTGTGGTGCTCAGGAAACTTCTTTTCTAGAAAAATACAAATCCTTGGATGGTTTGGGAATAAACCAGCTTTCCAAAATGATTCTGTATAAACATGATTGGTTGAGTCGGGATAATCCAAAATCTGGTTCAGCTTATAAATTTTGGCTAGTAGGCCTTCAGCCACTTGTATGAGCTGGTAGACCCATTGCATATTTAACCCCTTTTGAGATGCAATGCTGGAGTTTTGGCTCCCCACGCCTTCAGATCCACAGGTATTCCTTGACTCCGCATATGGACCCAAGTATTCTGACCATCTCGTTGGAACTTCCCATTCCCTTACTTTTGCAGCTGCTTGTGCAGAAGATAACACATCTTGTGAAGGGAAATGCTGCCTTGGCCTTGCCATCTCTATCAACTTTCAACACGAGGTTTAAAACTTATATAACTATTTACCTGTACATAAGAAAATCCAATCCAATTCAATTATTCACAACAAAGGTGAAAACATCTATATAAATGCAAGCACCCGTAGCCTGGTTGACACCCATTTCATCCAAACAGGTCACTTATTTTCAACGAAGAGTGGGAGTTCGGTGGGGTAAGAAGATTCTTCCCTATTTTATCATCTCCTGAAGTGTGAAAAATACGACATCCGAAATAAAAAAATTTTCTGATCCCGTCGCTAATACAAAACAAAAGCGTAGCTCGAAATCCTAAAATGCCGCGAGACAGACGGGATAAACGAATAGTTATATATATGAAAGGCTATGCAATGTAATTGGAATTACTCTGGAACAGGCTTGAGCGCTGTAGTTTCTAAACTTCAGATCTACCTACCCACATCCATCCACGCTACTTATAAATACACGAGAGCGATAAACTTGTAAAAGCACGGCTAATTCTAACTGCAGCTGCTTCTTGTTGTCTGTCAAGTGACAACTGCTCGCAGAAGAATACCAGACGAAAAACAAGGTCTCCACACTGCAGTACACAGACTGCACGATCTCAATTCTCAATACTACACAGAAACGACAATATTCCGAAAATTCTGATTCAATTTCAAATTCAACCCCACTTCTTCACATTATTTTCAAAATGTATTTTCGAGACATAATAGATTAATTTTCTTTTTTTTGTAAATATGGATGTTATCATACCGACAGTATTTGGTCGGGATCATCAAATTTTGGGCTGTACTGAATTTTTTTTTGTATCGTTCGATACTGAGTATTATAATAGTTTTTCAGGTTTTTTCGAATCCCATCCTAAAAAATTAATTAAATATTATTTTTTAAAAAATAAAATAAAATTAGGTGGTATACCATCCGGTATACCGATTGCATCGCTCATATCGGTTTGGATCGATATGTAATTCCGAACAGATATGA
>RWGZ01000775.1:1053096-1368187 GCA_009725065.1 Utricularia reniformis | reverse complement strand
CCGGCACATTACTCTATTTGGAAGGGACGGGAAGATATTCCCTGTTTCCTTCCGGCAGAAATGAATGTGCCGGCGTCTGCTATTCCGGTTAGTTACGCCTCTTTAAAGTGCGGGCTCCGTTTTCCGCTACATCCTTTTGTAGCGGCCGTGCTTAAAGAAATCCACTGCCCCACTTTTGCGTTATTCCCGAGCAGTTACGTGTATATTATAGCGTTCATTTTTTATTGTCACCAACAGAATCGGGCCCCAACCTTAAAACACTTCTTTAACCTGTTCTTGGTTGGGTCCCGAAAGGGGAAGGGTCTGTTGGGATGTCGTAAGTTGTATTACATAGCGGTGCGCACCAAAGAGTGCGAAATTGTTGATAAAGAAGAGTCTCTCCATGTGTGGGAGGCTTGTTATGTGTGGATGACAGTTCCGAAAGAGGATCTGTTGAAAGTATGGCCACGCATAACTCACCCATGCATAGGTCAGTTGGACCGAAGCAGGTTCAACCCCTCCCGCACGGACACCGCAAATACACTTGTGATGTTCCCCCCTCCCGAAGCACGCCTTAAGCGAATAGATCTGCTTCGGGAGAGAAGGTTAATAGAGATGGGTGTTGCGGGTAGGACCGGAGCCCCAGCCCCGAAGGGGGTTTTATCTTCTAGTTCAGATTCAGATCCATCAGAAGGATCGTGTATGAAATAGTGTTTACATTTTAATCTTTCCTGATCCTTATGTATTTGTTTTGCAGATTCAACTGAGACGATGCCGAGCGCACGTTTTAAACGTATGGCAGCTACTTCGGTCCGTCCTTCTGAGGGACAAAGGGAAGCATCGGGCAGCGCTGAAGCAAGTGAATTAGCAACGGGGGGCACGGTGGTCCCTTCGGGGTCAGGGAACCCCCCGATCCAAACAACCAGCGCGGGCACGTTGACCCTTCGCTGCACTGGGCAATCCTCAAGCGGAGAAGGGCCTGCGTTTTGGGTATTTGGAGTGGTAGAGGAGGTGATAAAGGCTCGGATTCGTTCTTTGAGTTTATCCAACCTCTATCAAATCGGTAACACCTCTTTTATTAACACTGATATTATTACTTTGTTGGTGCAGGGAGCCGTTCCTGTGGAGAAGGTTCTCCCCAGCCCTCAGCTTAAGCCGAACGTCTCCCTGCCACCGGTACCCTTCGGAAAAGGGAAGAGGGTGACCAAAGTGGAAGCCTCGCCGGAGCCGAAGAGGCTGAAGAAGGGGGGCAGCGCTACGGTCCCCAATAAGGGGATCGTCCTGAAGGAACATGCGCAGGGCCCGAAGACCAACTCCGACTGGGGAGTTGCCCTGGGCCTGTTGGACAGGTTCAGCAAGGGGAGGAAGTTATCCTCCTGGCGGAGTGCCTTCGTGAAGGACTTCCGCCTTTTTGGCGAGCAGAACCCAGATAACGTCCAGGCGGATGTATTTGGGGAAGACATCATGGAAAGCTTCCTCGACCTCACATCTAAGGTAATTTCGCTTAACATGGAGGCCTGAAGCTTGATTTTTAACAATGTGTTGTCTTTTGCAGATGTTGAGGAAAGCTTTCACAACCGGTATCACCGTGGAGAAGTTCCAAGGTGATAGCGTTGTGTCCCAAAAAGTCCAAGATCAACTTTACCTTGCGAAAAGGCAAGTTGAGATCAAGAATGGGGAGTTGGTCACTGTACGGGAGGACCTTGACCGATTGGACAATGAGCTGCTAAGAGCAGGGACGGAGGTCTCACTCTTAGCAGATAAAGTCTATGAGCTGGAGAAGGTGGGGAAAACGGCTCAGGGGCGAATAGACGACCTGGAGGCCAAGTTGCGGGCCAAAGACGAAGAAATCAACCAAGTCCAAGGTTGGGCCCAGGAGAAGAGGAATAAGCTGAATGAGCTTCTCCATCGGTCCCAAGAAGAAAAAGTGGTCTTGGATGAAGAGTTGACGAGGGCCCGCACTTCGTCTGAAGGTTCGGTTCGGGAAGCAGTTCTGGGGTTCGCTCAGTCCCCGTTGTTGTTCGCTTTAGCGGATAACATACATGGGGTTTACACTGCGAAGTATCTGGATGATATGCGAGAGCAAGTTATCCAGACGTTCGGGCTTTCCCCTTCGGACGAGCGATGGAAGGCGATCGAGCCACTCGAGAAGGATGGCAAGTTTCAGGTCATTCCAACTTTGGAAGAGCATGTGCTGGAAGAGGACCCTTTCTTCTATCTCTTTGAAGAGATGGAGAAAGCGGTCAACCAGAAGGTGGCCGATCAAGAGGAAGAGTTGAAGCGGCTCGCCGACCGGACCGAACCCCAGGAGCCCGAAGCAGAAAACAAAGAAGAAGGGCAGATTAGTTAGATCTTAGATATTACTTTGTATCTGCCGTTCTTTTTGTTTAATATAAGATTTTCCTCCCTTTTTCTTCAGCTTTAGTTGTTTTGATTACCAGAATGAACTGATATAACTAACTTCGGAATACATTAATAAGCTTAATCTTAACGAAGTAGTTTATCTTAACTTCAGAATAAACTAACAAGTATAAGATCGGGGACACTTACACGGTGTCAACCATCGGTCCCATACGTTATATTTAGTTTATTTACGTCAATTTTGATTGGGTCAGTCATTTTACATGGTGTATGGGTCACTCTTATTCCGTCCTTGGAATCATTACTCAATTGAATAGGCGTAGTCTGCGTTAATTATGAGTTTTTACGGGCTTTCGCCGAACCTTGGTTCTATTAAAGTCCCTTGGGTTTCGCTGGCTAAGCTTGGCTCATAATACGTCTTATGTTAGGACCGATCTTATGTTTCGATATGCTGACTATCATTCCGTTCGTTGTAGCAGATTTCATAGGTACAAAAGGCCATCCCTAAAGACTGAATGTCGTTGAAGGGAATGTCTTAGTTCGAAATGAGTTCTGGGAGAATCACGACTCATCCATTGGGCTAGGCAAGTGCAGGAGCATCTGACTCGTCAGAGCGGTCACTACAACTTGGGAACCTTGTGGACAAGAAGCTTCGGTCACCAGTCCAGATTCGTCCTAAGCTTATCCAACTCCAAGATCGGTCCATCATTCTATTAGAAATAGTTGACTCTTGTACTTACGTTTAATGGAATGTCTTTTATTAAGTCAAACACATTAATCGAAAATTCATAAGAAGTATCGCCTTAAATTCATGACATTCCAAATTCGGGGGACCTTTATACCATCCAATGTTTCAAGTTTATACGCACCTGACTCCAGTTTTGCCGATATGCGATACGGTCCCTCCCAATTTCTGTCCAGCTTTCCAACATTCCTCTGCACCTTAATGCTTCTGAGGACGAGATCGCCTTCAAAGAATTCCCTTGGGAGGACTCGTTTGTTATGGGCCCGTTCCTTATTCCGCTGATAAGCACGCATCCGTGCATAAACTGCATCTCTTTTTTCTTCGATCATCTCGAGGTCCAATAATCTCCTTTCACCGTTCATATGCTCATCGTATTGAGATATCCGAGGTGATCGGATGGCAACCTCCACCGGGCTAACAACTTCGGTCCCATACACCAATGAAAAAGGTGATTCCTGGGTCGTTGAGCGAGGTGTAGTTTGGTATGCCCATAGGACCTCATAGATGTGTTCAGGCCATTTACCCCCGAAATCTTCCAACTTGGTTTTCAGTCCTTTCAGGATAACCTTGTTAGATACCTCCGTAAGTCCATTGGTCTGGGGGTGGGCTACTGATGAGAAATGCTGGATGATGCCCAACTTGATGCATAAGTCTCGTATGCTCTTTCCGCGGAACTGAGTCTCATTGTCAGATACGAGCGCTCGGGGAACCCCGAAGCGGCTCACAATATTTCGCCAGATAAAGTGCTTGACCACTTTTTCCGAGATGATGGCTACGGCTTCTGCTTCAGTCCACTTTGAATAGTATTCCACCGCTACGATACAAAATTTCCTTTGCTCTATGGACCGGGGAAAAGGTCCGAGGATGTCGATCCCCCACCTGTCGAACGGACAAGGTAATGGGGTAATCGATAGCGGAGCCCCGGGCAATTGCGGGAGCGGAGCATGGTATTGACATATGGCGCAACACTTAGTATATTGCTTGTCATCAGCGAGCAATAATGGCCAAAAATACTCGGCTCTGATAATGCGGTGGTAAAAAGATCGGGCCCCTAAATGGATGCCGCATATCCCTTCATGAACATAAATCATGACGGCTTCGGCCTCAATAGGAGATAAACATCGCAGAAGCGGGCCTTCAAAACTCTTTTTAAACAAGCGTCCGTCGACTAAGGGGAATCTCTTAGCCCGGACCTCTATTTTCCTGGCTTCAGACTTATCTTCAAGGAGATATCTGTTTGAGAGGTATTTAATAAAGGAGCCCATCCAATTGGGTTCTCATGGGGATTCAGTAGCATCAATATTCAAGCCCTAGAGTTCATGACATAAAGCCCCGATCTCTTCAACAGACTGTTCGGTCACGGGAATCTCGACCGAAGGTCGGTCCTGAACGTGGACCGAAATAGTGCTCGGCTCTATGTCAGGTATGCCCGAAGCCAGTCTGGCGAGTGCGTCGGCAACCTTGTTTTGTTCTCGTGGCACATGGTCGAGAGAGAACTCATTGAACTTCTTGGATAACTCCAGAACTTTAGCGCAATACAACCTCATCATCGGATCGTGAGTTTCAAATCTCCCTGCGAATTGTTCCACTACTAACTTCGAGTCTGAGAACATTCGCACTCTGCTAACTCCCATTTTTCGAGCCAATGTCATTTCTGACAATACTGCCTCATATTCTACCACATTATTTGTTCCAGCAAAGGAAAACTTGACTGCGGAATGAATAAGATCACCTTGTACCGTTGTCAAGCTAATGCCCGCTCATCTTCCCCCGAAGGTTGATCCATCTACGTGGATCGTCCATCGATCATCTTCCTGGTTGAGATAAATGGACGATCGGGTCATTTCAACCACAACATCGGCTAGAACCTGAGCTTTGAACGCCCTTCGGGTCAGGAATTCCAGATACATAGCGCTGAGTTTGATAGCTCATTTTGCCAATCTCTCATTCAAGTCCTTTTGTTTAAGGAGTATTTTCAGAGGCTGATCCGTATAAACATAGACCGTTCGGCCTTCGAAATAATGCTTCAACTTGGATACATCTTTCTTCAAAGCTAGCATGAATTTCTCCAAGGTGGAATACCTGGTTTCTGCCGATACTAGAGAATGACTGATATAATAAACAGGTCTATGCATATCATCTCGTATGGTCACCAGAGCTGCGCTGACGGCAACTTCGGACACCGCAAGATATAACCCCAAAGGTTCATCACAAGTTGGACTTACCATCACCGGGGGAGTGCCGACAGATTTTTGAACCATGTTCGGGCATCGCCTTGTAATCATGCCGCGAAGATGCGGCACTTTAGCGAATCAGAGGCCCAAACCGTTCCAATACGTAACTCGAAATCAGCGACGTGATCGATCGGATCACCATCGCCACGAAATGTCGGCAACCCCTCGGGGTTGCGATAATGCCAATCTGGGACTGCTGCCCAGATTTCCTCAGAAAATGGGAGCATCAAATCTCCCAATGCGGCTGATACGCCTTCAGATTGCTGGGATGACGTTTGGACAGCATGTAAATTATGTCACCAATCGTCATCCTTACTTCCCCTGATAGGAGCCTCCATGGCCCTGTTAAATAAACCAGGATTGCGTCCCAGATTCGGTTCGCAATCCTTCAATGCACGCATATTCTCTAACTCCCTGGTGAGCTCATCTATTCGTCGCTGCATCTGCTCCTNGGAACGGATCCGGGTGGAAAAAGGGGTAGCGCCTAAGTACCCACCCGGGGAAGGGAAGCATATGGCCCGTCGAGTCATCCAACATCTAACGGTTGGCTTGGGCGGGACATGCACCGAGCATGTTAATCTCGGCAACAGAAAAGTTAATGAATGATGGAAATGATAAGGGTAAAAGAAGAGGGAAATAAGAAAACGGTTAAGTGAAATGGTTCATGTGTGTGTGTATGATGTAACTAAGAAGTAAGAAAGATAATGTGTAGTGTGTGTGAAGTTTCCTTTAATAGATTGTGACCGCTTTACAGATTTTGTAGGTGACGCAGGTGAGATATGATAGGGACGGGGAAGGAGGTCGTCGGTTGTCCGGTGATAGAGTCCGGTCCTTCGGAGAACACTCTAAATTACGCAGTCGTACTTTAATATTTCGAACTATGTTTTAAATTGTTTTCGAATATTTCCGTTTTAATTATCATGTTTTAACAAAACACCTAGGCCCAAATTACGGTCGTTACACCTTACGTGTTCCGTTCCTCTTACGATCCGACGTCGAGACGCGAAGAAAACACCTAAATTTAGAATTTCCTCGAAATTCGCGATAATTCTATGTTGAAATATGAAATCCGCGATAATTTACTCTTGAAACCAAATCCGCGACAATTCTCTTCACTAAGCAAATCCGCGATAATTTACACCTGTTTCATTTTCGCGACAATTTCCTCTTCACGTGAAATCCGCGACAATTTCCTTCACAAAATTTTTCGCGATAAAAATGCATGCAGTCCAAAATTCCGCGATAATTTCCTTCTTCGCGGGAGTTTTCGAATTTTCGGGTCTTAATGATGATTAGCTCGTTTTTGGGCCTCCTCACCCCTATTTATAGACATCATAAGTTTTCTAATTCACACTTTGACCCTTCCTTCCTTTACTTTTGACCCCTCTTTTATCTTTTTCTTTACTTTTCTATTCTTCGTTCCTTTTTACGTTCTTTCGTTCCGGTATCTCTCATTATCTCTCGTCTAGACTTTACCGTTACATTCCCTACTATTCGTTTCAACATACCTTTTTCTCGGCTATTACAGTAATCCTCAACCAGATTAATCAGTTTGAACCCCACGGGTTCCATCGCTTGCCTCGGGTGCGGAAGCACTTCCAGCAAATCCACCCGGGCCTTCTTCACTGGTGCCAACGTTCGGCACGAGCTCATGTAGCATTGTCTAGCTACTTTCTGATCCCCCTTATCAGAAATAACTCCATGGATGGAGGGGAACTTGAGCATCATGTGATAAGTAGAAGGGACCGCCTCAAACTTACTCAGGCCGGTCCGTCCAATAATAGCTTTGTAAGCCAAGTCGACTTTAACCATAATGAATTCCAAATCTTCAGATCGGTCCTTGGATGGTTCTCCAAGGGTAACGGGGAATAACATCTTCCCACAAGGAATAACACTTCTTTGGTCGAACAACCAAAGAATTATGTTGGCGATCGGCAGATCATGAGCGACTGCTCCCAACATTTCGGCGACCTCGCGCTTCATCAGATTGCACGAGGCCCCAGTGTCCACCAAGATTCTGTGGGCACGGCGATTCCTGATGACCCCCTATCGATGATCCCCTATCGATCAGCCGGGGTGAAGGTGATGTCCTCTCTGAAGATGGAGGACCGATCCATGGGATCATACTTTACCAGCGCCACAGATTCGGAGCTCTCAGTAGAGTCTCCGCGCGCTGTTCTCTTTCGGTCCCGGACCGACTTATTTATTCTCAATCCGCCGGAGATAACATAAATATCTCCGACCACTTCTCTGGGTGCCGCCTCATTTCGAGGAGGTTGGGCACCAGTTTCAACAGGTGGGGGAGCAGCGTGCTCCTGTCTCCCACCCTCGTTCTGCGGGGCTCTGCCGCCACGGCCCCGCCATCTTCTTCTTCGGCCCTGACCACGGTTCTCACGACCGTGTTGGCATCTTTCTTGCTCTGGCGGAGGAGACATTCGGTCCTCCACCCGATCATTATAGTTTCGGGGTTGCCCCCAATTATCTCTTCCCCGCGGCCTGTGACGATCGTCACCTTGATGGCCCCTTCGGGGGGATTCCACACGTTTGCCCCTCTGACCGTTTCGGTCGGACTTTTCTTTACCCATTGCCTCTACTGTCTCTTTCAACAGCGGGCACTTCAAGGTCGGGTGATCTCGATTATGATGAAGCTCGCAATACACCCGATTGTCCTCCTGCTTCGGGGGGACGTCTTTTTCATTCATAGCCGCTACTTCTCGCGACTGTTTCTTCGGGTATGAAACCCTATGATCACCTACGGGCTCAGAATTTCCGCTAGGCTTCCGATAACCAAGCCCCAGCGCTTCATCTACCTTAATATATTTGTTGATTTTCTGAAGCAGTTTTCCCAAGGTAGATGGTTGACTCTTCACCAAACTGGCCGAAAGGCCGCACGGTCCTAAGACCTACTGTAGAATATCAATTTTATCCCGAAGCTCAAGCTTGATGCCTCGGGCGGTCCTGTTGAATTTCTCCATAAGGACCGAAGACTCATTTTCGCCGGGATATATTTTAGCTGGTATAGTTCCTGTCTGCTTCGAGGCGGTCCTACATTTGGAGCGAATTGCTCTGAGAAAGCCAAAACAAAGCCACCATACGACTGTATGGATCGGGCCGGCAGATTTTTGAACCATGTTCGGGCATCGCCTTGTAATCCTGCCGCGAAGATGCGGCACTTTAATGAATCCGATGCACGAACCGTTCCCATACGTAACTCGAAATCGGCGACATGATCGATCGGATCACCATCACCACGAAATGTTGGCAACCCCTCGGGGTTGCGATAATGTCGATCTGGGACTGCTGCCCAGATTTCCTCAGAAAAGGGGAGCATCAAATCTCCCAAGGCGGCTGATACGCCTTCAGATTGCTGGGATGACGCTTGGACAGCATGTAGGTTATGCCACCAATCGTCATCCTTACTCTGCCTGATAGGGGCCTCCATGGCCCTGTTATATAAACCAGGATTGCGTCCCAGATTCGGTTCGCAATCCTTCAATGCACGCATGTTTTCTAACTCCCTGGTGAGCTCATCTATTCGTCGCTGCATTTGCTCCTGGTCATTTCCAGGAGCGGGAGTTAGAGCTCTGGCTGGTGGGGGAGGAGTAGATCGATATCTAGGCCTCCTCATTGTGACGCCACGCCTGATGATTTCCTCATCATCAGTACTACGCTCGTCAGGATCACTCTCGTATCCTCGACTTCTGGGAACAGGGCTGGATACAGCCGGTGGTTCTATTCTACTTTTATCCGTCGTAATTTCCAGTACCACCTTCCTTACGACAGCTTCCAAATCCTGTAAAGTGAATGTTGGTGCTGGAAGACTGTCGGGAAGCACGTCACTATCATTCGTTGGAGTTCTAGTCGCCATGCCTTTGATTATCCTATCCCTGGTAGAAAACTCATTGGGATTAGAGAATCGTCCCCACGGACGGCGCCAAACTGTTATGGTCCCTTTTTAGGGGGTACCAACAATCGTCCTGTTCGTTCAACAAACGAACTCGGTTCTGATTTCTTTTAAGTGTGGAAGACGATCAAAAAGCTAAAAACCAAGTAAATACACGACGATATATAGTGGAAACCCCAAGAATTGGGGTGAAAACCACTTGACTAAGAGTTGATTATGCTCTTAGCCTGCTCACTAATGAAATAACTCAAAGTTTATACAAGACAGGCTAATGAAAATGACGAGGTAAAGAAAGCGATAAGAATCTAGCAGAGTAACAGCCTATTCTTCCGCGTCCAAAGGGTCCTGTTATCTCCGTCGTTTGGCCCTGTATTTATAGAGTTCTTAGTGAGTGTAAATCACGCTCCGTAACCGCCTCTGACAGGTTTGTTAGAGGTTGTTATCGCGGGATATAAAACGAGGCTGGGACCGAAGCGTGGTAAACGTGATCGGGCCCGAAGCATGGTAAATGTGGGAAGGCCCGAAGCGTGGTAAACGTGAGTTGTAACTGCTCGGACCGAACCCAGGTGCCAGCTGGCAGAAAACGTTTTATTTCGCTAAGGTCATCTTCGGTCCTTCAGTTGAACATCGGGCCGCTCTTTATTGGAGGTGAGGAATGGGCTATAAGGATTCATTTTCACCATTTAAATTGGTCCGATCGTTGCTGGGCCTTACCCATCACAAGGTACCCGGTCCTAGAGTTCTCATCAGTATTCATCCAACATCCTTCCATCATCGGCGGCATCTATGTATCGAAGAAAGTTATTTAAAAAGGATAATGTTAAAAGTTATTTAAAAGACATATTTTAGTCATTTTAAATAATAGGAAGTAGAAGTTGAAACTAGAAATAAGATTTATATTGTTTTTTATTTGTAGTTATAAAATTGAAAAGTAGAAACTTTACTTATAGAAAAGTAAAATGAAAAATAAGATATGTTCTGCAAACTCATGAATTTTTATTTTCTAGAATGAAAAACAGAAATTTAAGTTGGGTAGAATACACCCAAAGTTTTAGTTTTTAGTTTGATAATTAATTATTTATTATATCTCATGTTTATAATTTGATAATGATTAAAATATATTTTATCATTAATTATGATTATTTTTACTTATAAAAAATTATAAATTATATAATTAAAATAGTTATTATAATTATTAAATTTACAAATCCTTAATGAATCTATAAGAATTCTTTAAAAAATTGTGCACTACAAATCGCGAATTGTGTCGTATAACAAATTATGTCACATATCGTGGTAACATTGCTTTATTTCCTTCTATATAAAAGTAGTACTCAAAATAGTTAGACCTATAATCAATGAAGATTTCTCGTTGAGCTTAGCTTCCAACTTATCTCGTTTTTTGGGATCAATATGAATATACAATACACATCCAAACACCTTAAGTGAGAAAAGTATGTCTTCTTCCAAGTCCACCTTTCTTCTAGCAATTCAAAGTCAAAGGCTTTGATTGATAAGATATGTCGTTATGTTAATTACATCTGCCCAGAAGGTATTGGGTAATCCAGCATATAGTCGCATAGTTTTTGCTCACTCATATAATGTGGTTCATTTTTTAGCAACATTGACGAGGTCTATTATGAAATGTACGCTTTAGCTTAATTTTGTGATTAGCGTTTTAGCAACATTGACGATGTCTTCCATTGCTTGAAGACATCAATCAAACACATCAAATTTGTGTTTCAAGAAGTACACTCATATTTTTCTGGTTGCATCATCAATAAGTTATATAATATTTTGAGCCTCTTAAAGACCTAATCGACAATTCTCCCATATGTTACTACAAACAAGTTCATATTTTGATGTCTTTGGTTCTCTTCTCATCTTAAAGAATTTCACTTTGTGTTTCTTTTCGAAAACACGGTCTTCACAAAATCATTCCCATTTTGGGTTGAAGTTAAGTAGTGATACATTCTTTGACAACATTGTCATCCCCTTTTCGCTCATACGCCCGAGTTTATTGTGTCATAATTTAGAGTGCTTAAGTTCACCAGCCGTCAGATCTCGACTACTCTGATGAATTTCTCCAAATATAAAGTTTACAAACCACAAAACTAAAATATTATTATGATATTATATTAAATTATAAAGTATGTAATTAATTTTAATAAGATTTTGAGACACGATCACGTTTCATTTTTTAAAACCGAAAATTCTCCCACATCCAAAGCATTGTTCAAGTTTTTACGGTGTTGTCTGATGCAAAATGAGCATAACTTTCGATCTAGTCGTTAGATCAAACTGATATTTCAAGAAATTCAGAACTTTCAGTTATTTTGAGGACATTTTAGGTATTTTGTTTTTGATGTCGTCATTTTCTATTTAATGGGGTCATTGTACCTTAGAGGGCATTTTTTGGTGAATGTCTTATAACTTGGTTTTTACCCTAGCAAAATTTCCTTGTTGTTCTTCATTTCTCGATTGATTCTCTGCATCATTTGGTATCGGAGCCCAGATGGCGGATGCAAATCGTGGTCGTGGTAGAAGTCGTGGCCGAGGTCAGAGTCGTGGAATCGGTCACGAAGAAGACGAGCCGCGCCAACGAGACTTAGAAATTGTAGCAATGGGAAGAAGGATTCGAGAGTTAGAGCGCCAACTCGCAGAGGCGAAGATGGGTTCTACAAACGGAGAAGAAGGAGTCCAGTCAGAGACCATTGAGTCTTCGGAGGCAGGCGACGAAGATTATAACCCGTGGGGGACGCCAAATCGGGGGAGAAACTAGAGATTTCGGCCAGAACATGACTAGCCCTTTAGAAACTAGATATTTCGGCCAGAGCATGACCAGCCATTCCAAAACCTTGGGGTGAAAGTCGACATTCTGGAATTCGAAGGTAAATCTCATCCTGATGAGTTTATCGATTGGTTGGATACTGTTGAGCGGACTTTTTATGTGAAGAATCTGGCCGATAATCAAAAAGTGAAGTTAATAGCCATCAAGTTGAGAAAACATGCCTCAATCTGGTGGGAACATGTGAAGAGCCAGCGTATTAGGGAATGAAAACAAAAAATCCGAACTTGGGATAAGATGAAAAGAAACTAATGACCAAATTTTTACTTACCTAGTACAGACAAGAAGCCTTTATTGAATATCACAATCTCAAGCATAGAAACCTTACGGTCGAGCAATATACTAATGAGTTTGATATATTACGAATGCAGTGTAATGTTTGATCTAGTCTAAAAATATTTTGGGTATTTATTTTTAGATCAGTCAATTAATAATTTACTCGAAATTAAATTGTTGTGGGGACACGAGCGATATACGAGGTTGGGCCCACAATGTGCGGGCTTACGTCCTCGGGAGAGCAAAGCTCTACCTTGGTTTTCACTATAATAATCAAGCTATACAAATACAATGAGATGATAACGGTAACACGGGCGAAAACGGCTCGAAAAACGATCGAAAACGCTCAGTCGGGCTCGAGAAACTGGCAGTCGCGAGTTGGTACCTACAACAATATTATTCTTATGAAGATGTGTGTAGGCTTGCAGTGAAGGTCGAGTCACAGCAAAAGAGAAAGTTTAGTAGTTTTAAGCTTCAGAATCACTCTTCGGTGGTTGAGATTGATAGAAGAGCGCCTCTTTTAAACCCCAGATCTACATCCCAACAAAAAAACCCAAAATCCCAAGTCTTATCAAGAGAAGGGACAAGCTAGCAGGGGAGGATCTATGACGAATAAGCGGTGTTTTAAGTGCCAGGATCTAGGACACCTTATTGCTGACTGTCCCAATAGACAAATTGTCACGCTTGTTGAAGAAGATGTGGACCCAATATACGATAATTATGAGGATGGCAATGAGAACCTTCTATCTGAAAATGAGGAGATTACTTATGCCGATTCGGGCGAGTCGTTGGTAGTTAGAAGAGCATTGAGCGTTGCTAGCAGTGAAGATGAATTATGACTAATGCATAATATTTTCCATATGAAGTGTACAGTGGGGGTAAGGTGTGTAATGTGATTATAGATGGGGGAAGTTGTGAAAACGTAGTGTCCAATATGATGGTGGAAAAGTTAGGGCTCAACACTGAAGATCATCCACAGCCTTACAAACTATCTTGGTTCAAAAAAGGCAACGAGGTGAAGGTGTCAAAGCGATGCCTTGTGAAACTCTCGATTGGAAAAAAATATACGGATGAGATTTGGTGTGATGTTGTCCCTATGGATGTTTGTCATATTATATTGGGGAGGCCATGACAATTTGATAAAAGAACAAAGCACGACGGATTCAAGAACACCTACACTTTTCAGAAAGATGGTGTATCCATTACCTTGGCCCTTCATATTTGAGAAAAGAGGCCAAAAATCATTTATCATCTATGTTAGAATTTCATATGGAAGTGAAAAATAAGGTTGAGGTGTTTGCATTGGTGGTGGCGGAAGCTAATGGTGATTGTCCAGAACTCCATCCACAGGTCGTGCCATTGGTGAAAGAATATGCTGATGTGGCATTAACTAAATTACTACCCGAATTACCACCTATGAGAGATATCAAACATTGCATCGACTTTGTGCCAGGGGTGGTTATTCCTCATAAAGCTGCTTATCACATGAGTCCAAAAGAGCGCGAGGAGCTACATAGGCAAGTGCACGATTTACTGGAGAAGGGTTACGTGCGGGAGAGCATGAGCCCATGTGCGGTACCGACTTTATTGGTTCCGAAAAAGGATGGGTCATGGAGGATGTGCATTGACAGTAGAGTCTTTAACAAAATAAAAATTAAATACCGTTTTCCGATATCCCGATTCGATGATCTAATTGATCAATTGCATGGAGCAACAATCTTTTCCAAGATTGATTTGCGGAGCGGATATCATCATATCCGAATTCGACCTGGAGATGAATGGAAGACTGCTTTCAAAACTCGAGATGGTCTCTACGAGTAGAAGGTGATGCCGTTTGGACTATCTAATGCCCTGAGTACATTTCTGCGCTTGATGAATAAGGTTTTTCGTTCCTTCATTGGTCAATTTGTAGTGGTTTATTTTGATGATATTTTGGTTTAGAGTTCCTCTCAGGACCAACATTTACAGCACTTACGACAAGTCTTTGAAGTCTTGCGAATACAGAAGTTGTATACTAACACCAAAAAGTGTCATTTCTTCACTGATGAGGTGATATTCCTCGGATACATAGTGTCTAAAGAAGGTATTCGGATGGATCCAACCAAGGTGGAATCTATTACAGGTTGGTCAACACCGACAAACATTCATGATATTCGGAGTTTTCATGGTCTCGCTTCATTCTATAGAAGGTTCATCCGTAACTTCAGCACCATCATTGCTCCTAATTCCTATCACCGANTTGTGACATGTTCATGGAATGATAATGATTGGTATTTGGAAAAAAGAATTCTAGCTTTTAAACATTGGAGTTATCCTCATTCTGGTTCATCTATACATAATATTATTATGAATGTGTGTCGTGACTATGGTATCTCTTCTAAAATATTTTCAATTTCAGCGGATAATGCTTCATCTAATAATAATGCAATTAGTTCTTTGAAAAAAAGTTTAAATCCAATTTTAGATGGTATTTTTTTTCATAATAAGTGTGTATGTCATATTTTCAATTTATGTGTCCAAGATGGATTGACTATTGCCGAAGATGTTATCAAACCTTTTCGTGGAATTGTTTTACATGTTAGGCATTCATATGCTAGACGAGAGAAGCTAAAACGTTTGTGTATTGCAAATAATATGCCATTTAAACGATTAAAACTTGATTGCAAAACTAGATGGAACTCTACTTATGATATGATAACTATGCTAATTGAATATAAAGTTCCCTTAATTCAATTTTCAGAATATCTTCCCAGAATAAATGGTGTTGTTGATGATTCTACTTTTCATATTCTTTCTTCATAGGTTTCTTTATTAGGTGTATTTTATTCTTCTACTAAATTGTTTAGTAGTTCTTTGTTTCCAACTATTCATTTAATTGTTCCATCATTACTACGTATTTCTTATATTTTCAACAACTTTGAGTGTATTCCTCTTTTTAATGAAATCATTGAGGTCATGCAAAAGAAATTTTTAAAGTATTTTAACAATATTCCTATATTGTATCATATTGCATCAATTTCGGATCCTAGAATAAAGGAAAATGGTTTGAAAACATTGGTTGATTTGTATGGTAATTGTTTTAAGGATCAATTTGGATATGCAATTAATATTTTTAAGATGGAGAGCGAAATAATTGCAACCATTAAAACGATGTATGAATTATATGAAATTAATTTCGGTGGCTCAAACATCTCTCAAACTAATGATTCTATACCTTTGTTTTCTTTATCGGCTAGTTTATTTGCTATAAATCCTATTGCTTTAGTTCGAAAAAAAATAGTTCTTCTTCATATTCATCTTCATCTTATGGAGAATATCTTTTGTACAATAATACACCTATTGTTGAAGGTCATGATGATGAATCTTTTGATATACTAACTTGGTGGAAGAATAATTCCATCAATTATCCCATCTTGGTTAAGATAGCCAAAGATATTCTTACTATTCCAGTTTCTAATGTGCCATCGGAAAGCGCTTTTAGTGCAAGTGGAAGGACATTAACAAAATATCGATCAAAGTTAGCTCCTAATACTTTAGAGGCTTGTGTATGTGTGAAGAATTGGATTGATGCAATAAAGAAACGAAAGACAAAGAAGAAATATTATGATTCTTCAAGTTCGGAAGAGGAATATGAGGATGAAAATGAATTTTGAACATTCCAGATAAATCTCTAATAAATATAAGTTTCATCTTTGTATTAGTACAATATCTTATTCATATTTATTAATATATTCACAGGTTAATCGAGTTTATGACATGCAACAACAACATTTGTCGGGAGATAAATAAATGCAATTTTTTATAATCGTCTCACTATCATTCTAATTTAGACTATAATGGTTGATGAGAACTCTAGGACCGGGTGTCTTGTGATGGATAAGGCCCAGCAACGATCGGACCAATTTAAATGGCGAAAATGAATCCTTATGGCCCATTCCTCACCTCCAATAAAGAGCGGCCCGATGTTCAACTGAAGGACCGAAGATGACCTTAGCGAAATAAAACGTTTTCTGCCAGCTGGCACCTGAGTTCGGTCCGAGCAGTTACAACTCACGTTTACCACGCTTCGGGCCTTCCCACGTTTACCACGCTTCGGGCACAATCACGTTTACCACGCTTCGGTCCCAGCCTCGTTTTACATCCCGCGATAACAACCTCTAACAAACTTGTCAGAGGCAGTTACAGAGCGTGATCTACACTCACTAAGAACTCTATAAATACAGGGCCAGACGACGGAGATAACAGGACCCTTTGGACGCAGAAGAACAGGCTGTTACTCTGCCGGATCCTTATCGCTTTCTTTACCTCGTCATTTTCATTAGCCTGTCTTGTATAAACTGTTGAGTTATTTTATTAGTGAGCAGGCTAAGAGTATAATCAGCTCTTAGTCGAGTGGTTTTCACCCCAATTCTTGGGGTTTCCACTATATATCGCCGTGTATTTGCTTTGTTTTGAGCTTTTGATCGTCTTCCACATTTAAAAGAAATAAGAACCGAGTTCGTTTGTTGAACGAACCGGACGATTGTTGGTACCCCCTAAAAAGGGACCATAACAGTTTGGCGCCGTCAGTGGGGACGATTCTCTAATCCCATTTGAGTTTTCTACCAGGGATAGGACAATCAAAGGCATGGCGACTAGAACTCCGACGAATGATAGTGACGTGCTTCCCGACAGTCTTCCAGCACCAACATTCACTTTACAGGATTTGGAAGCTGTCGTAAGGAAGGTGGTACTGGAAATTACGACGGAGAAAAGTGGAACAGAACCACCGGCTGTATCCAGCCCTGTTCCCAAAAGTCGAGGATACAAGAGTGATCCTGACGAGCCTAGTACTGATGATGAAGAAATCATAAGGCGTGGCGTCACGATGAGGAGGCCTAGATATCGATCTACTCCTCCCCCTCCAGCCAGAGCTCTAACTCCCGCTCCTGGAAATGATCAGGAGCAGATGCAGCGACGAATAGATGAGCTCACCAGAGAGTCAGAAAATATGCGTGCATTGAAGGATTGCGAACCGAATCTGGGACGCAATCCTGGTTTATATAACAGGGCCATGGAGGCCCCTATCAGGCGGAGTAAGGACGACGATTGGTGGCATAATTTACATGATGTCCAAGCGTCATCCCAGCAATCTGAAGGCGTATCAGCCGCCTAGGGAGATTTGATACTCCCCTTTTCTGAGGAAATCTGGGCAGCAGTCCCAGATCAACATTATCGCAACTCCGAGGGGTTGCCAACATTTCGTGGTGATGGTGATCCGATTGATCATGTCGCCGATTTCGAGTTACGTATGGGAACGGTTCGGGCATCAGATTCATTAAAGTGCCGCATCTTCGCGGCAGGATTACAAGGCGATGCCCGAGCATGGTTCAAAAATCTGCCGGCCCGATCCATACAGTCGTATGGTGGCTTTATTTTGGCTTTCTCAGAGCAATTCACTCCAAATGTAGGACCGCCTCGAAGCAGGCAAGAACTATACCAGCTAAAGTATATCCCGACGAAAATGAGTCTTCGGTCCTTTATGGATAAATTCAATAGGACCGCCCGAGGCATCAAACTCGAGCTTCGGGATAAAATTAATATTCTACAGCAGGTCTTAGGACCGTGCGGCCTTTCGGCCAATTTGGTGAAGAGCCCACCATCTACCTTGGGAAAATTGCTCAGAAAATCAACAAGTATATTAAGGTAGATGAAGCGTTGGGGCTTGGATATCGGAAGCCTAGCGGGAATTCTGAGCCCGTAGGTGATCATAGGGTTTCATACCCGAAGAAACAGTCGCGAGAAGCAGCGGCTGTGAATGAAAAAGACGTCCCCCCGAAGCAGGAGGACAATCGGGTGTATTGCGAGCTTCATCATAATCGCGATCACCCGACTTTGAAGTGCCCGCTGTTGAAAGAGACAGTAGAGGCAATGGGTAAAGAAAAGCCCGACCGAAACGTTCAAAAGGGCAAACGCGCGGAATCCCCCCGAAGGGGCCATCAAGGTGACGATCGCCACAGGCCGCGGGGAAGAGATAATCGGGGACAACCCCGAAACTATAATGATCGGGCGGAGGACCGAAGGTCTCCTCCGCCCGAGCAAGAAAGAGGCCAACACGGTCGTGAGAACCGTGGTCAGGGCCGAAGAAGAAGATGGCGGGGCCGTGGCGGCAGAGCCACGCAGAATGAGGGTGGGAGACAGGAGTACGCTGCTCCCCCACCTGTTGAAACTGGTGCCCAACCTCCTCGAAATGAGGCGGCACCTAGAGAAGTGGTCGGAGATCTTTATGTTATCTCCGGCGGATTGAGAATAAATGAGTCGGTCCGGGACCGAAAGAGAACAGCGCGCGGGGACTCTGCTGAGAGCTCCGAATCTGTGGCGCTGGTAAAGTATGATCCCATGGATTGGTCATCCATCTTCAGAGAGGACATCACCTTCACCCCGGCTGATCGGGAGGGGATCATTGATCCCTGTGACGACCCCCTCACTATTACAGGGGTCATCGGGAATCGCCGTGTCCACAGAATCTTGGTGGACACTGGGGCCTCGTGCAATCTGATGAAGCGCGAGGTCGCCGAAATGTTGGGAACAGTCGCTCATGATCTGCCAATCGCCAACATAACTCTTTGGTCGTTCGACCAAAGAAGTGTTATTCCTTGTGGAAAGATGTTATTCCCCGTTACCCTTGGAGAGTCATCCAAGGACCGATCTGAAGATTTGGAATTCATTATGGTTGAAGTCAACTTGGCTTACAACGCTATTATTGGACGGACCGGCCTGAGTAAGTTTGAGGCGGTCTCTTCTACTTATCACATGACGCTCAAGTTCCCCTCCATCCATGGAGTTATTTCTGTTAAGGGGGATCAGAAAGTAGCTAGACAATGCTACATGAGCTCGTGCCGAACGTTGGCACCAGTGAAGAAGGCCCGGATGGATTTGCTGGAAGAGCTTCCGCACCCGAGGCAAGTGATGGAACCCGTGGGGTTTAAACTGATTAATCTGGTTGAGGATGACTCAACCAAGACAACTCGCATCGGGGCTCATTTAGCCCCTGACTTTGAAAGAAGACTGATCTACCTGCTGAGAAGCCATGTGGATATATTTTGCCTGGACCCCGGATGATGTGCCGGGGATTGACCGATCCGANTTGGACGTTATCTGGGTTCTGCTCCCCAAAAAGGCGGAAGTCCTTCACAAAGGCACTCCGCCAGGAGGACAACTTCCTCCCCTTGCTGAACCTGTTCAACAGGTCCAAAGCAACTCCCCAATCGAAGTTAGTCTTCGGGCCCTGCCCAGGTTCCTTCAAAACAATCCCCTTGTTGGGACCGGAGCGCGGCCTCCCTTCTTCAGCCTCTTCGGCTCCTGCGAGGGTTCTGCTTCGGTCACCCTCTTTCCTTTTCCCAAGGGGACCGGCGGCAGGGAGACGTTCGGCTTAAGCTGAGGGCCGGGGAGAACCTTCTCCACGGGAACGGCTCCCTACAGCAACAAAGTAATAGTCTTAGCGTTAATAAAAGAGCTATTACCGATTCGATAGAGGTTGGATAAGCTCAGAGAACGAATCCGAGCCTTTATCACCTCCTCTACAACTCCAAATTCCCGAAAGGCATGCCCCTCTCCGCTTGAGGACTGCCCGGTGCAGCGAAGAATCAATGTGTCCGCGCTGGTTGTTTGGATCGGGGGGTTCCCCGTCCCCGAAGGGACCACCGTGCCACCGTTGCCGATTCACTTGCTTCGGCGCTGCCCGATGCTTCCCTTTGTCCCTCAGAAGGACGGACCGAAGTAGTTGTCATACGTTTAAAGCGGGCACTCGGCATCGTCTCAGTTGAATCTGCAAAATGAATACATAAGGATCAGGATTAATTAAAACACAAGTACTATTTCATACCCGATCCTTCTGATGGATATCTGAACTAGAGGATAAAACCCCCTTCGGGGCTGGGGCTCCGGTCCTACCCACAATACCCATCTCTATTAGTCTTCTCTCCCGAAGCAGATCTATTCACTTAAGGCGTGCTTCGGGAGGGGGGAACAACGCAAGAGTATTTGCGGTGTCCGTGCGGGAGGGATTGAACCTGCTTCGGTCCAATTGCCCTATGTGTGGGTGTGTTATGCGTGGCCATACTTTCAACAGATCCTCTTGCGGAACTGTCATCCACACATAACAGGCCTCCCATGCATGAAGAGACCCCTCTTTATCTACAATTGCGCACTCTTTGGTGCGCACCGCTATGTAGTATAACTTACGACAACCCAACAGACCCTTTCCCTTTCGGGACCCAACCAAGAACAGGTTAAAGAAGTGTTCTAAGGTTGGGACCCGATTCTGTTGGTGACAATAAAAAATAAACGCTATAATATATACGTAACTGCCCGGGAATAACGCAAAAGTGGGGCAGTGGATTTCTTTAAGCACGGCCGCTACAAAAGGATGTAGCGGAAAACGAAGCCCGCACTTTAAAGAGGCGTAGCTAACCGGAATAGCAGACGCCGGCACATTCATTTCCGCCGGAAGGAAACAGGGAATGTCTTCCCATCCCTTCCAGATGGAGTAATGTGCCGGGATTGAAAACTTAGACCTAAATTCCTCAATGTCTAACTCAGACATAGAAGGATAACGCGTTTTATGAGGAGCCATGAATGTATACCTTAACAAAAACGAGTTGGAAGAAGGGTTGAACGATAGAGCGATTTTTGGCACAAGAACTTGCTGCGATTTTCTCTTCGCGAAAATGACGATGAGGAGAAACAGTGCTCTAAATCCCGATTTAAATATTAATCTCCCAGCCAATGATTTGCCGCCACGTAATACTGCCCCAGACTATGACGGTACGGAGCACACTCATCACGCCTCTTGATCTGCCGAAGGTGAAGAGGCGCGGTTTGGGATATTAGTATTTAAAGAATAACGAAAATAAAATATAATTTAAATATACGTTGTAACCCTTAAGCCAGATTGATCCATACGCTAAGTCAAACTTCGGTCCCCTGGACTCTCACTGTTTACAGGTGCGGTCCCTTGTTCTCATGAATGTGCAGACATCATGTGATCGGCCTTGTATCATCTCTGCGATTGGCAATCAAGCCCGAGGGGCTAGTGATGAGAACTCTAGGACCGGGTACCTTGTGATGGATAAGGCCTAGCAACGATCGGACCAATTTAAATGGCGAAAATGAATCCTTATGGCCCATTCCTCACCTCCAATAAAGAGCGGCCCGATGTTCAACTGAAGGACTGAAGATGACCTTAGCGAAATAAAACGTTTTCTGCTAGCTGGCACCTGGGTTCGGTCCGAGCAGTTACAACTCACGTTTACCACGCTTCGGGCCTTCCCACGTTTACCACACTTCGGGCCTTCCCACGTTTACCACGCTTCGGGCCCGGTCACGTTTACCACGCTTCGGTCCCAGCCTCGTTTTACATCCCGCGATAACAACCTCTAACAAACTTGTCAGAGGCAGTTACGGAGCGTGATCTACACTCACTAAGAACTCTATAAATACAGGGCCAGACGACGAAGATAACAGGACCCTTTGGACGCGGAAGAACAGGCTGTTACTCTGCCGGATCCTTATCGCTTTCTTTACCTCGTCATTTTCATTAGCATGTCTTGTATAAACTGTTGAGTTATTTTATTAGTGAGCAGGCTAAGAGTATAATCAGCTTTTAGTCGAGTGGTTTTCACCCCAATTCTTGGGGTTTCCACTATATATCGCCGTGTATTTGCTTTGTTTTGAGCTTTTGATCGTCTTCAACATTTAAAAGAAATCAGAACCGAGTTCGTTTGTTGAACGAACCGGACGACTGTTGGTACCCCTAAAAAGGGACCATAACAATGGTATTTGACATATTTTTTATTGAATATTGATTTTTTAATATTTTTGAAAGATTAATTATACTTTAATTTTATTATAAAATATTGTGTATCAATCCGTTGACAAGTTGGGTTGTATCTACAATCTGTTGGGTCAACCCATTGACGGGTTGAAATGGTTTAATAGCCCGTTGGATCAATCCGTACAGATTGACGGATTCAACTCCCAATCCATTGGACTAGACCCATAGCCACCTCTAATTGAAGAGAATTAATTCATGAATGTATATTGATGAATTGTCATTGGGCTTTGATGGTAGTATGTAAATCCAATTCAAAGACTGTTAAGAATCAATAAAAGCCCAAAAAAACATTATATTATACGTCGCCTGAGAGATTCGAACTCTCGCGGGGAAACCCCATGTACTTAGCAGGCACACGCCTTAACCACTCGGCCAAAGCGACTGGTCTGTCAACAATTTTCTGTGAATTCATATCGTACCCATTGTTGTAACAAGAACAATCTAAAAATGATGCCGACCGGGCCAGCACTGCAGATATGGTCCCGGTACAGTGAACCTTCCCCGATTTTGGCAACCGTCTAATCGTACGAAATCCAACGATCCATACAGTTCCACGCTAAATATCTATCTACCTTTGATTAATGCAACACGTTGTGGAGATAACGACGACCACGTTTACGGCGTATCAAACGTCGGATCAAAGTTAATCTAACGGGTACAGTGTTATTGTAATATCTTGGAAATGTACGGCAGGCATCTCTAAATCTACTTTAAGTAGACTTATGTGGCGCGTTTATTCAATCTAACTGAAGAAATGTCATTCTCGCTGCGTGCTCTTGGAATCAACGTTTCTTCGTTTCGTTCTTCACTGTTATTGGCTTGAAGGAGATGCAAGAGGAAGCGTCTGGTTCCATTGCAGCCGGATCTTTACATTCCAGTAGTGACAGATCTTCTAGTTCAGCGCTTCATGCCGAGATCAAAGAAGGTTTCTCAATTCTGACATTTATCTTGTGTTTATCCATCTTTCTCTGCGATTTCGTGTTTTAATTGAAAATCAGAGAGAATTGGAGACTGTAATTTTGTAATTTGGTGATAGATTTCTTAGTTAACGTTCTGCGTGGATTCTGGATACGGTTGATTAAGAATTTCATTAGCGTTTGCTGAGTTCTGTAAACTTGTTTGTTTAATATGAAGGAATAGAAAGCGATGATGAGATTAGAAGAGTGCCGCAGATTGTAGTTGACGCCGGTGGTTTAACTAACTCCGGCTGTTTAACTAACTCCGGCGGTGAAAGTTGTAGAAGAGTATCTGGTGGAAGTTCAAAGAGGAGAGTTAAAAGCAGTGCTGATAAGGAAAGCAAGAGGTTGAAGAGGTGAGTTTTAACTTGAAAGCTTTTAAACAAGTGATCTGAATGGTGATTTTTGTTTGTGTTGTGAATGTGAAGGCTGTTGAGAAATAGAGTTTCAGCACAGCAAGCAAGGGAGAGAAAGAAAGCGTATATGGTAGAGTTAGAGGGAAGGGTTAAGGATCTAGAAACAAAGAACTCAGAGCTTGAAGAGAGACAATCAACTTTGCATAATGAAAATCAAATGCTTCGTCAGGTAAATCATGTTCCAAATTTAACATTTGTTCTAACGGTAGTCTCTAAAATTTATATAGTGTGATCAATTTTATATAGTGTGATCAAATTTAACATTGTGTGAGAGTGTGCCCGGATATAAATCAATTCAAACCCTTTTCAATTTCTGATATGGGACAAATTCCATTATTTCAACCCGATCAATTTTGGACAATAATGAAATTGTGATTACCGGAAACTTATAAGTTGATAATCTATTGGTTTAAATGATCAATCCAACTTATAAGATGGTTGGATTTGGGTGTGGGTTGAAATAACATTTTTTTCGCGTTAAGTTTAATGATTGGAGTATAAAAAATAATTTGTTCAAATTTTTTATAATATAATCTCGATATAACGTTATTTTACATTTTACATTATATCGATATAATTGAAATAACGTTATATGGATATAACGCATTTTACATGTAATTGATTTGAATCTAAAAATTTAACAAATTGTAACACTACGCATAATTGTATTTCAAATCAACATTATGATTTATGAACAAACTTGTAGATATTGAAGAACACGACTGGAAGCGCAAGATCGATGGAGGGAAGAAAGTAGAGAGAAAACCATTGATTTCTTATCTTCAAGAAGATGGGAGTGAGAAGTTATGTGAATTAGCAATTATGGCGTTCGTGCATCTTCATTTAATGCTACTCCAAAATTGAAGTTCCGATTGGAGTAATCATAATGGAATGCAGTGACTAGCTAATAGCTATGCTAAATACTAATAAGCAAATTTTATAATTATAATTATAATTATAAAAGATGAAAATTATGAGGATGTCAAATGACAAAAACTACAATAATAATATCATAATTTCATCAATAATTATCCAGAATACACTTTTAAAGTGGAAGACTCATATTCATTTTCAAATAATAAATGCGGTGATAAACAAAGTTTGTTAAAATTTTTATTTTTTTTTCAAATATAATTAAAAACTAATTCCAATTTTGCTAAAACTGAGAATTTTTAAACTAATTTTATTAACAAAAGAATGTGACTTAATTTACCTTTAAGATAGTTTGAGTTAAAAACTACTACAACAAAATAACTTTAAAAATAAAATAAAAATTATCAAATAATGAAAATAGAATGATCACCTAACCATTTTTAAATAGAAAATGACATCTCACATTCCAAAACTTTCATACTTTCGACAAAATTAATATACATAATTAATCCCAAAACTTTAAGATTGTAACAAATTTATCTGATAGATATATCCTAAATGGCAAAATCCAACACCAAAATTTGATTTTGTACAATAAACACATTATCAAAATTGAAAACTTTTAAGAACTATGTCACACACATCAAACATATTAATTTGTCAAAACTTACAAAATATGAAGTCAAGTTTCACCATCTTGATACATTGAAGATCATAATTATTACAATCATAAAATGTGCGAACTAAAATTACCCAAACATGAAATTATAGAAGCCAAATTTACGTGTTGACATTTTTAACTTGTATGATAATGCAAATTCAATATGTACTAGAAATCGGACTACGAGAAAGGTACGAGCAGAGAGTGAATTTTTACCTGAATGACTTATAAAAAGGTGACTCAGGAAGACTTGAGTTAGGAAAGAGTGAATGAAGAAGAGTTGTGGTAGAAAAATAATAAAGGAAATGAGAGAAAAAAATGCAGATATGGTAGTTAGAAAGTCAATAAATAGAGTTTGAAAGGGATCACAAAAGGGTAATTAAAAAATTAACACAAAAAGACCTGAGAAACACTAAAATCAGATTTTATGCGGTAAATTCGTTGAAGGATACCAAATTCACAGTAGATTTCTCGGAAGAACAAATTCACCGTGATTTCTTAAACCATCAATTTACCGCGGATTCAAGCTTGACAAATTCGCCGTGGATTTCTTGGAGAGCATGAATTCACCACGGAATTTCTAAGCTTACAATTTACCGCGGATCCGAGGTAAGACCAATTCACCGTGGATTTCTCTCTACGCACAATTCATCGCGGAATTTCTAATTCGCCACGGATTTCATTCTTTAGCTTACAATTCACCGCGGATATGCTAAATTGCCGCGGACATCGGAAGGGAGGTTTGAGCTGGAGAGGATTCGTACCAAGAAGGGAAAAACAGGCTAACAGGGGTTGACGATAACCGAAAACCCTATAATAGAAATAAATAACATTAGCTCGATACTATGAAATGTAGCAATGATATACATCTTGAATGGAGGAGGATAACTAAAGACGGGAGGTAAAGTAGTAGGTAAGCGGGATGAGTGGTAAAACCAAGAAGTGGAATACGTTCATCTTCAGTTTTAATAGCAATGATATACGTCTTGAATGGAGGAGGAGGATAACTTAAAGTTCAGTTTCACAAACGAGAGTTTAAAACCGAGAGGTGGGATACGTCTTCCCTGTGGGCGCAAGCGCCCACCGGGAGGGGGGTGTCTCGAGAGGTAATTAAGAATAATAAATTAAGATTCGGGGAAGATTGACGCATCGACCCGACACTGTGCTAGTTCACGTGAGCCACAAGGCAAGACATGCCACAAAATAAGGTAATGTTACACGAGGGTGGAACCAACCGAGATCAGAGAAGCAAGGATGACTTGTCAAGATCTGACCATCGAAGAAGAAGTCAGCTTGGACAAGACATGTTCACGAACACGTAAAAATTAGGACAATAGCTCATCATGATCCAACCCTCGAAAGAGAAATCGGCTTGAGCGGAACATGTTATCGAGCATTTAAAACCCAACAAGATAGAGTAAATAAAAAGAGTAAGAAAAGACTTTTAAAATAGGATCCTGAGCTATTTTACAAATAACCGTTCTACAAAATTCGTAGATGAGGAGGAATCCTGAGCTAGGATGGGAAGGTTTAAGAGTGTCGAATCTTTTGCAATAGTGTGATATTTGTTTTATGAACCCCTGTCGGGGTCCTTTGTTGTTTTGCGGTTTATAATAGTTCGCTCCCTTGCTTTTATCTTATAACTTTTGTTATTTCCGTTTACCTATTTAATTGCCTCGCACCACAACGGGTGTGGCATTGCAAAATCCCGTACCGGTGACACAATAGAGCTTGAGAAATTTAACAATGCAAGTCTTGAGAAACTAAAATGGAAAGGTTACACTACAACACTGAAATGGATGCAATTCTTAACAACAAATAACTCACAGGTCTAAATAGATGATAGAATAAAAGTAAATCAGGGCTTACTTTGGGAACAAAGAACCACAGCCAATTACACTTGCCCTCTGCTGTCTTCTAAGATGGCACTGCATCATATGCAAATTTAATTTGATTAAACACCAAATCAAGACAAAAAGTAATGAAATCAGTGTCGGGTTTACTGTATGTGGCTGTGTCAATTTGCTCAGGAAGTTCTTTAATGTCAACTTCAAACCTCTCCTGAACCTGGAATGGAAATAATACATTATACAGTGTATAAAACAAAGGTGAAGGTGATAAATAATGCTTTTACTTGGTTCAGAACGTCGGAGTCCGAGGCAGAAGAAACGAATGTTATTGCAAGTCCTTTTGTACCGAATCTTCCTGCTCGGCCTACCTAGAATCACCAAGTAAAAATTGTTACACTTGCTAAGTTTTGGAATGAGAAAACTAAAAGAAACTTACCCTGTGGAGATATGTATCAGCAGAATCTGGCATATCGTAGTTGATCACGATGTTAACTCGTTCTATGTCAATCCCACGACCAACTAAATCAGTGGCAACAAGAATCCTTTTATGCCCCTCTTTGAATCCTTTGTATCGAGTCAGCCTGCATAAGTACAATGTAAGTGTAAATGATGTTGCTTTTGAACATGATAAACATTTCAGTATCAAGGAGAAGAATAAATGATGTTTCAACCTTTCTTCCTGGGACATCCCTGAGTGAATGCAGATGGATGGAAAATTACACTCTACAAGCAGCTTGTTCAGCTCTGCAGCTCGGTTTACACTCTTGACGAAGATTACAACTTGATTGAAGTCTAATGCATCGAGAAGATCATTCAGCTTTCGGTTTTTCTCCAGCTCAGTTAATTTAATATAGTGCTGCCAATATAAAGCATTGTTAGAGTTTTTAGGTAGAAAAACATAACCATGCATCAATTTACATCAGTCTAACCTGAACAAGACCATGAAGGGTCAGCTTTGCTTCGTCGTCCACATAGATCTCCATAGGCTGTAATGAACAAATGTCACAGTAAAAATATTAGGACCCCATGTGAAACCAACTATCATTTGAATGCATGGAGGACTGTGGCACCAGGTGATCATCTGGTCCATCTCAATCAAACTCCTTGTAGTTATTTAACTATTGCTGCTTCAACTGCTTAAGCAAAGCGCTACTTCTAGACCAACATGAAAACGTAACCGAGCCAGAAATGTCTCCCACTTTATCAGAAAAATAAAGCAAACTGATTGAAGTCAGGGAAAAAATAGAACTATGAAAAATCATCATGCTGCACTAACTACTGGATAAGCGGAACTCCGAGCGCCCACTTGTTGAAATTTTTGAAAAGGAGTATCAGTTGCATATATAAATATGGGAAGCAGGAAGTATTCACTGCTTTAAACCACAGCATTCTCGACCGTATGCCGCTTGCGGAAAGATGGAATATAGGAAATATGGTAGACTTCCAAATTAGAGACTGGCCAAAGGAAATTACATCTTGCATAAACTTCTTGCAAACTGGTCTAATTTCCTTGCTGAGCGTTGCTGAGAACATCATAACTTGCTTGTCATGAGGTGTCATTTTGAAAATCTCCTGCACATCTCTCCTCATATCTGGGGTTCCAAAATTTGGGGAGCAAAAAATAGATGAATTCAAATGTCGGGAAAATCAGCTGTGATGCTAAGTAATAGGGCTTACCAAGTGATTCAAGCATCTTATCACATTCATCAAGAATGAAATGCCTAACATTTCGCAATGCAAGGTCTTTCTCTCTTGCAAGTGCAAGTATTCTTCCAGGTGTACCTACAACAATTTGTGGGCATTCATTCTTCAGAATGTCCTTGTGTATTTTGATATTGACACCACCATAGAAAACAGCAACTTTGATATCGGGCAAGTATGTGCTGAACCGCTCAACCTCATGGCAGATCTGCAATGGAGGTACCAGAAGAAATAATGAAAAGGATGCCAATGAAATGAGCATGAAGACACTCCAGCTATATTAATTAATATCCGTCAGAAATAAACACATGCCTGGTAGGCCAGTTCCCTTGTATGACATAGAACAAGTGCAGCAACTTGACCTGCAACAGGCTCAATCTGCTGCAACGTTGATAGAACAAAAACTGCAGTTTTTCCCATGCCAGACTTGGCTTGGCAAATAACATCCATTCCCAATATTGCTTGAGGTATGCACTCATGTTGAACTGATGAAGAGCGAAACAAATTTGTCCCAAGGGAGACTCAGTTTCAATTAAAAAATGCTTTACCATACAACTTCACGGAGATATATTGGAATTAATGATTTACCTGATAAACACATAATTACAAAACAAAATTCAGATATGAGTCCAAGGTAAAAGATACAGACCCAAGATTTGAGATTAATAGATAAAACTGCGTCAGATCTTGAATTTCTATAGATTCATTACATGCTCACAGAAGAATACATAAACAAAACCTGGCGATGAAAGAAAGCAACTTGCCTTCCGACGGATGTTCAAAACCAGAATCAACAATAGCCCGTAAAAGCTCTGGCTTTAGAAGGAAGTCCCTGAACCCTGAGCTGTGAATCCCTACATAGCCCCTGTAGCATTGAAGGAAAAAATCCCGGTTAACTTTTACATTTGTAGACGAAATCTTGACAAAGAAACGAAACAAAATTATAGATCTAGTAAAATAAGCCGACTCAAACGCTAAAACAAGTAACAGTCTACCAACAGAACTGAAAAATAGATGTTTAAGTAAAAACTCATTGACTTCTCACTTCTTTACGGTCTCGCCGTTGGTTTTAGAATTGGCTGCATCGGGAACCTTTTCCTCTTCCTCTTCATAGTCCAGAAGCTCCTCCTCATATGCTTCGTTGTCCTTAGCGTCACCCATTTACCTGTCCGAATAATATCCACAGAAACATTCAAGTTCTATACATTAAACAAGACAACCAATAACAAAAACAAAAATATCAGAACCAGCACTTGTTTGAAACAAACTAGTCCAAGACTGAGCTGCTCGAGCGGGAAGCTAAAAAGGAGAACGTGGAAGCCAAAAAGAGAAGAAATTAGGGATCGAAGAAGGTCACCGATGAGGCAATTGACGGGCGACGAGGTATTAGGGCTCCTCATTTTATGGGACCAGAAAAATGACTCAGACGGATAGGGTCGGACTAGGCCGGCCCAATAAAAAACACCGGCCCATAACTATACATTTAATTTTATATTATTTATTGATTTATATTTAAAAATGAGTGGTGTTTTTCATTGTCCCGAATTTTGAAAAAACGTAAAGGCGATACCCTCAAAGTTTAAAAATTAAGTTATTGACTCTTAAAGTTTTAAAATCGTTTATATTTTACCCTAATTTTGTTAATATTTTAAATGCTCATAATTTGTATTTAATCATTGAACTTTAAAAATATATAATAATTATGTCTCCAAATTTAAAAAATATAAAAATAACATATAAATTGTTAAAACCATTCAAACGAAAAAAAATGAAAACCGTTACTATTTACTCGATGTCATTTTTGAACGGTTTTGAAAGTTCATGGGTTTTTCATTCAATTTAAAACTTCGGGGCATAGCATTTACACTATTTTAGAAAAATTGGGGCCACTATCGTAATTTTCTCATTTAGAAATATATAGATCTTGAAATTTATTAATTTGGAATGTGATTATTATTTATTATAACAATTGTATATTTATATTATATATATATATGGTTTTATATTTGGAAATATTTTGATTTAAAAATTTATTTATTTGGAATGTGATGATTATTTATTTAACATTTGTAAATTTATAGTTTGTTTATTTGGTTTTAATATGATAACTATCTAATTCATTGGATTTTTTGGTTCAAATGTTTAAAATTGATGTGTGGTGAGATGTTGTGGAGTGTTGGATGTAATGATCGGGAATTTAAATATGCTCGGTAAATTATGGTATCATGTTATTTATGTAAAAATATTAATATATATTTATATATAAAAAATTATAATATAGTCATATTATAAATATAAAAAATTAGTAATTTTTTAATAGTGAGGATACCATATTTAGTTTAGATAATGAATTTGTGATTTTTTAGCAATGAATACACCACAATTTTGCTTTTGTTTTGTGTGCATTGAAAAAATCATGATTTAAAAATCTATGTGAATCTCAACGCAATTTTAATTGGAGAATCAAACAAAGTTACCATATCATTATTGGAAAAAATTGGCATACCTTGCTTTTACTTCTATGATATAATCCGCTTTATAATTAAATAATTTTCATACAATAGGCTAACTTTATCTTTCCATTGATTAATTTGTTAGAAATTGAGATCGGGTGATAGTCGAAGGCTCGATGTTAGGTATTACCGATCAGAGAAACCTAACATGAAGTTGTGATGTTGATCAGCTATATCGATCCAGTCGATCGATCAAAGATACGGATCGGACGATTGTGATGAGTATGTTTGATAGCGTTCGGATTAGACTTTGATCGAGATTCAAGATTATCGAAGGGGAAATATGTTTCCTTAATTGACCAATAAAATATATAGAATAAGATATTGAGATATATCTTGTTGATTACATATATAAAAGAATATATGCATATATCTTGTTGGTTACATACATAGAAGAATATATAGAGATATATTTTGATGTTTACATATATGAAAGAAGATATAAAAGTGTATTTTGTTATCTAGATATATGAAAAATACGGTCAATGATATGGAAATAAAATATTGTAAAATATTCGGTAGAAGATTTACTAGATTAGATTATAGTATGAACTCTATAAATAGTGGACTCATAAACACAGTTGTAAGCAATCAATCTAAATGTATAACATATTGTATCATATTATTCTTGTGATAATGAGTTCACGATCGAAATTTATCGGTCTCGTGGTTTTCCCAGTTTTAGGTTTTCACGCTAAATCTTGTATGTTATGCGTTATTCATTTACATTTTGTTCTCATCGCATTAATTCGATTCGACTCCGAATAACCGAAATTCTTTACTTCCTCTGGAGGGAATTTTCCCAAACATAATTGTTGTCCATTTTCTTACTAAAATATGTTGAGCATGTTTCATTTTCTAATTTTACTAACACATTTGTAATTTTGCTAGAGAAAATACATTATGTAAATGTTGGTGAATAAAAAAAATTGATGTTAGTATTATTAGGAAAGGATGTTGAGTGATAGCCCAATGGTTTGATCGGTGGATATGATCGACTTGGAAGCGGTACTACACTTAGTTCGGGCCTTGGTTTGATCGGTTAGCATGACTGGTCAGGGTACCAAGGGGCTATGTAAGGATCAACATAGACCTTAACATGAAGTAAGATGTCGAATCAGCTCAATCAATCGAGGAGTGATCAAGAACACTAATGGTGATTGAGATGAGTATATTTTATTTGATTAGTTTGATCGGTTGGATTGGAGTTGGATCGAGATTCGAGAGTATTGAAGAGAATTTTTTTCCTTATCTAACCGACATAATATAGAATAAGAAATATACTAAATATTTTATAATATTTTCACCTAAATTCTAAAGATATTCTCCTTTCATATATCTTTTTGACAACATTTTTCATATATGGTGTGCGTGGATCGGGTATCCCACCCTTTAAGGGTTTTACAAACTAGATCATATCATTATGCTAGATTCTTTTGTATACTAAAAACATTATCCTGCTAAAAGTATTACTTTGATGAATGATAAAATGGATTTGATGGTATTTTATATTTAATATTTTATAGTATAATTTGAAAAACAAGACAAATTAGATGTTTAATTTAAAATACATGGTATATTTATATTATCTTTCAATCTTGAGATGTGTATCTTTTCAAAATAATATAAAGAATAATGTATTCACTCACCAAAATTAATTTTGGCAAATTTAGTACGTCAAATCAAATCAAACCACAAAATGATAAAATCGATCCTTAAATTTGATTTTGATTAATGATCTCAATTACCAAAATTTAAAAATTTGAGAAGCAATATTGTTATAAAAATTAAATTTTATGGGCTAGTTTTCCAAAATTTATGAAGTATGAGACTAGTTTGTTATCTTCATACTTTATAGATAATGATATTACCATTATAAAATTTTAGAACGAAAAAATTAAAATATAGTGACATGGGTATAGTGTAAATAAAATGAGTGGTGTTTTCTATTGACCTCCGAATTTTGAAATAGTATAAAGGCTGTGACCTAAAGTTTATAAATTGCATACAAAACCCAGAAGTTGATATCATGCGTGTTGTTGACCCACAACTTTTTAAAGTTATAACCAACATACTCTCAAAGTTTAAGAATGACATGGTTGACCTCAAAATATTTTATATTTGACTTTAACTCTCGTTAATATTTTAAATTATCTATAGTTTCTATTTGATCATTTAAACTTAAAAAATGTAATGAATATATTTTTAAACTTTGCAAATTTAAAATAACACATAAATTGTGAAAACCACTCATACGAAAAAATCAATCCTGCTATTATTCACTCGATGATATTTTTGAACGATTTTAAAACTACGGAAACTTTACATACAATTTACAAAATTTAGAGTATCACATTTAAACTATTCTAAACCCGGGTAACCATCCTAATTTTCTCTAAATAAAATAAACTTGAAATTAAATGCGAGAAGGTAGACTCATAAATGCGTACCCTATATCCTAAATAGGCAAAAATGTATCCCAAATTAGGGTTTTCTATATAACAGCACATCGCCTACCTTATCCAGCCACCTCTTCTCTTCGGGACAATCGCTTCCAATTGAGCAAGCAGTTCGCACCTTTCTTCTTAACCTTCAAGATCTGGAAACTTCATTTCTGCTTTTTTATTTGAGTTTTCTTTTGATTTGTATGTGTTTTTGTTCTGGTGACAGAAGAGAGCGAGCACAAATGGCGATTTCTTTGTATGATTCGCATACTCGAATCTATCTGTGCTCGTTCTCTTGCTGTCACCCAGATTTCCTGTTTGTATACATGAATCCCAGTTCAATTAGTGTTCAAATATTATAGTTTCTTTGTTTTGTTGTAATTAATTGGTTAATTGAGTTTCAGGCACTGCGTCAGTCATCAGATCTCGCCATAAGAACCGTCGGATGAACAATAGGGGTATCAACTATCAAATTAGGGTTTCAGATCAAGATTGAATTCGAACTATCGGTTAATTTGCAAATATTATATGTTCTTTAAGTAAACTTTAACCTATATATTCTTAAATTTTAAGGTTTAATTGGTGTCCGAGAGTAAAATAATTGTGAGTTTAGATTAGATTATCAAATCTTAATTTTTAAAGTTACAAAACATAAGCAAAATTATAGTATGTTTATTTTTAAAAATTGTGATTTCTTCTAAATTTTGCATCATCACGATTTAAGAAATAACTAATTTATCTTAAAAATCGGGAACTTTGATGATTCAAGAGAAGAGTCGACTTATGATTATTCATAATAACGAAGATTTACAAAAAATGCAACCACAAATACTATACTTTAACTCAGTATAACGCCTCATCGACTAGTTCCTTTTGCATTACACTATTAGTGAAACATCTCTCTGAAAGATTTAAGAAATATTTTTTTATTATTTAAATTTACATAAATTATAAATATATTTATAAATTCAAATCATTATATCTTACATATCATTGAAAAGATTAATGAATTATTAAAGGACCAACTACCAAACAGATATTTACTCGAATTAATTAAATCCATATAAGAAAAAATGAAAACCGTGAAGGGAAAGGTCGAGGTAGGCAATAATGTTTTTAAATGATGTTAGAAAATGACACATGGTGTGGCCCGCGGTATGGTCGCGCTGCTACCGTAGAGTTATTATTAATAAACTAAATTATCTACATTCAATTTTTTATTATATTTATGTTTTTATAGTTTATTTGAACCATAATTCTTTTGGTACATTCTTAAATACTTATAACAATGTTCATATACTCTCCAAGTTTGTTGATATGATCTATTTTGGGCAAATAGCATCTACATTACTCATAGTTTTTATTTTTGCTAAGAGTGTGTTCTGCACAACTTGTGGATAATAATTTATATAGAAAGAGAAATAAAAACAGAAACAGAAATAGAAATATAAATATAAATTATGAAGTGTTCTATAATATTTTTAGAATGCATATATAATGTATAAAAATTATGAAGTGTTCTGTTGTATAAATAGAATGATAATTTATTAATTAACCAAATTACTTTTCTATCTTTATGTTTAATTCAATAATAAATGATTAATCGAAACTTCATTTGATTGCCACTTCAATAAAATCTAGAAACATCATCTAAATTTTCGTCTAAACCCTAAAAAAAGGGTTTAGACAGAAAATAAATGATTTGAAAAATATAATTTTTTTTTCTATTTTCGTATAAAACAAAAGTTTTCAATAAACTTATCTGTAAAAAATTGCATCACGATTATTTCCACTTACACAGAAAATGCAGGGTTGGACATATGTTACAAAAGTTGGATTTATCATAAATATCTCTTACCCTTCAAAATTCAAAGGTCAAAAGTTGTTTAAAAAGGATAAATATTAAAAATTGTTTAAAAAATATATTTTAGTTATTTTAAATAATATGAAGTGGAAGTTGAAACTAGAAATAAGATTATGATGTTTTTTATTTTTAGTTGTAAAATTGAAAAATATAAATTTTACTTTTAGAAAAGTAAAATAAGAAATAAAATATGTTCTGCAAACTCATGAATTTCTACTTCCTATAATGAAAATCATAAAATTTAAATAGAGCAGAACACACCCTAAATCTAGTTCTCTTACGTTTATTTTGGCAAAACTAATATACACAATTCAGTGCATTTGGCATAATTAGTGCTCATAGTTTGGAACTTCGGCAATTGAAATCATCAGGTTAAGGTTGGAAGAAAATTTTGGTCTCCAATTTGGATTTAAAGGTGTTAGTAGTCCCGAAAGTTTTAAAATGATGCAATTTTAATCCCTACACCTAATTTATGGTGATTTTGATCTCCATCGTTAAATATGTTGCAATGTTGGTTCTTATACCTTATAAAAACACAAATTTTAGTTACATATTATATTATAAAAGTTGAACACCTCTAGAAATGTAAAGAACGATCTACACATATCATTAAATACTATTTTTAATTTTTTTTAATATATATATAAAAATAAAATTTGGTAGGCGGTATATCACCTGTACCAGTCACATCGGTACAAATCGATACAAAATTCCGGATCGATATGAAAATATTACTAAAAATGGAGCAACAATCTCGTTAAAATGAAGAAGCAATGTAATTCGGGAAGCCATAGTCACTAGAACATGTAAGGGGAGCAACCCAGATTAAAAAATTGTCAAACCCTATATACCAAATTTCTTAACACCGTTAGAAAGACAAGGGGCCGATTTTACCTCATTTTGAAAATTAGGGGACCACAAAAAACCACTATTTATATTTTTTTGGGATCCGGTGTTAACGATTTGAAACTTTGGGGATTAGTATTGTATTTTGGAAAATTTGCCCTATTTTGAAAACTATGAGAATCAAGTCTGTCAAAATTAATGAATGATGACTACATTTGTCAAAAATATGAAAATATAGAGATAAAACGGTTGGGCCGATCCATATGATGGAAGTGAACTTGTGCAGCCTATTAATACACTTAACGAAAAACGTCTGATGTTCTGCGAGAGGACCGAAGATAACCTTGGCGAAATAAAACGTTTTCTGGTAACTGGCTCCGTGGTTTGGTCCAAACGGTTACAAACCCGCGCTTTCCACACTTCGGGCCTTCACACGTTTACCACGCCTCGGGCCTGATCACGCAGACCACGCCTCGGTCCCAACCTCGTTTCACATCGCGCGACAACAACCTCTAACAAACCTGTTAGAGGCGGTTACAGAGCGTGATTTACACACGCTACTAACTCTATAAATATAGAGCGCGACGACGGAAATAGCAGGATCTTTTGGACGCGTAAGAACAAGCCGTTACCCTACTGTAGTTCTTATTGCTTTCTTATATCTTGTCATTTTTCATTAAACCTCTGCTGTATTCTGTATGGATTGTTTGATTAGTGAACATGCTATGAGCGTAATTCGCTCTTAGTCAAGTGGTTTTCTCCCCAATTCCTGGGGTTTCCACTATAAATCGTTGCGCCTCTTTATTGTTTCTAGTTTTAATCATTTTCCCCATCAGAAACAAATCAAAACCGAGTTCGTTGGCTGACGAATCGGATGACTGTTGGTACCCACTAAAAAGGGACCATAACATTTTGGCGCCATCCGTGGGGACGATTCTCTAATCCCATTTGAGTTTTCTACCAGGGATAGGATAATCAAAGGCATGGCGACTGGAACTTCGACAAATGACAGTGACGTGCTTCCCGACAGTCTCCCAACACTAACATTCACTTTGTAGGATCTGGAAGCTGTCGTTAGGAAGGTGGTACTGGAGATTACGTCGGAGAGAAGTGGAACAGAACCACCGGCTGTTTCCAGCCCTGTTCCCAAAAGCAGAGGATACGAGAGTGATTCTGACGAGCGCAGCACTGATGACGAAGAAATCATCAGGTACGGTGTAACAACGAGGAGGCCCAGATCTCGGTCTACTTCTCCTCCCCCGACAAGGGCTCTAACTCCTGCTCCTGGAAATGATCAAGAGCAGATGCAGCGGCGAATTGACGAGCTCACCAGAAAGTTGGAGAGAATGCGTGCGTTGAAGGATTGCGAACCTAATTTGGGACGCAATCCTGGTTTATTCAACAAGGCCATGGAGGCCCCAATCAGGCGAAGTAAGGATGATGACTGGTGGCATAATCTGCATGCGGTCCAGACATCATCCCAACAATCTGAAGGCGTATCAGCCGCCTTGGGAGATTTGATGCTCTCCTTCTCTGAAGAGATTTGGGCAGCAGTCCCAGATCGGCATTATCGCAACCCCGAGGGGTTGCCGACATTTCGTGGTGACGGTGATCCGATCGATCACGTTGCCGATTTTGAATTACGCATGGGAATGGTTCGGGACTCAGATTCGCTAAAGTGCCGCATCTTCGCGGCAAGATTACAAGGCAATGCCCGAACGTGGTTCAAAAATTTGCAGGCCCGATCCATACAGTTGTATGACGGATTTATTTTGGCTTTCTCAGAGCAATTCGCTCCAAATGTAGGACCGCCCCGAAGCAGGCATGAACTATATCAATTGAAATATATCCCGACAAAAATGAGTATTCGGTCCTTCATGGAGAAATTCAGTAGGAGCGCCCGGGGCATCAAGCTTGAGCTCCGGGATAAGATTGATATTCTACAGCAGGTCTTGGGACCGTGCGGCCTTTCGGCCAGTTTGGTAAAGAGCCCACCATCCACCTTGGGAAAACTTCTTCAAAAAATCAACAAGTATATTAAGGTGGATGAAGCGCTGGGGCTAGGCTATCGGAAACCTAGCGGGAATTTTGAGCCCACAGGTGATCATAGGGTTTCCCACCCTAAGAAGCAGTCGCGAGAAGTAGCGGCTGTAGGCGAGAAAGATGTCCCCCCGAAGCAGGAGGACAATCGGGTGTATTGCGAACTACATAATAATCGCGATCACCCGACCTTGAAGTGCCCGCTGTTGAAAGAGACAGTAATGGCAATGAATAAAGGGAAGCCCGACCGGAACGGTCAGAAGGGCAAACGATCGGAATCCCATCGAAAGGGCCACCAGGGTGACGATCGGGGAAGGGATAATCGGGGGCAACCCCGAAATTATAATGATCGGACGGAGGATTGACAGTCTCCTCCGCCAGAGCAAGATAGAGGTCAACACGGTCGAGAGATCCGTGGTCAAGGCCGAAGAAGAAGATGGCGGGGCCGTGGCGGTAGAGCCCCGCAGAATGAAGGTGGATGACAGGAGCAGGCCGTTCTTCTATCTGCGGAAACAGGTGCCCAATCTCCTCAAAATGAGGCGGCACCTAGAGAAGTAGCCGGAGATATTTATGTTATCTCCGGTGGTCTAAGAATAAATGAATCGGTCCAGGACCGAAAGAAAACCGCGCGTGGAGACTCTGCTGAGAGCTCCGAATATGTGGCGATGGATAAATATGATCCAGCGGAACAGACCCCTCCCTTCGGGGAGGATATCACTTTCAGTATGGCCGATCGGGAAGGGATCATCGATCCATGCGATGATCCCCTTACCATCACTGGAGTCATCAGGAATCGTCGTGTCCACAGGATCCTAGTGGACACCGGGGCTTCGTGCAATCTAATGAATCGAGAAGTCGCCAAAATGTTGGGAGCTGTTGCTCATGACCTCCCGATCGCTAATATAACTCTTTGGTCGTTCGACCAGAGGAGCGTCATTCCATGCGGGAAGATTTTATTCCCAGTCACCCTTGGAGAACCATCCAAGGACCGATCGAAGTATTTGGAATTCATTTTCGTCGAAGTCGACTTGGCTTACAACGCCATTATCGGACGGACCGGCCTTAGTAAGTTCGAGGCGGTCCCATCTAGCTATCATATGATACTCAAATTCCCCTCCATTCATGGAATTATTTCTGTCAAGGGGGATCAGAAAGTAGCTAGACAATGGTACATGAGCTTGTGCCCAACATTGGCACCTATCAAAAGGGCCCGGGTCGATCTGCTGGAAGAGCTGCCGCACCCGAGGCAAGCAATGGAACCCGTAGGGTTCAAGTTGATTAATCTGGTTGAGGATGACTCAACCAAAATGACTCGCATCGGGGCCGGACGATGTTCCGGGGATTGACCGATCCGATAGTGAACATCAGATCAACACCGAGCCTGGAACGAAGCCTGTTAGGCAAAAGAGGAGACGCTATTCTCCCGAAAAAATCGAGATTATTCGGGCTGAGGTGAATAAATTGCTGCGGTCGGGATTCATCAGAGAAATCCACTATACTGAATGGGTTGCAAACCTAGTAGTGGTCTCCAAACTGGATGGGAAATGGCGAATGTGCATTGACTTCACCGATGTTAACATGAGTTGTGAGTCGGACCCTTTTCCCTTGCCGCATATCGACCGACTGGTAGACGCTGTGTCTGGTAGCACCATGATGAGTACCATGGATGCTTATTCTGGGTACCATCAGATCTTCCTAGCTGAAGAAGATCAGAAGAAGTCATGATTCATGACCGAAGATGGCGTTTACTGTTATGTGGTTATGCCATTCGGTCTCAAAAATGTTGGAGCAACATATCAAATGTTGGTCAACAAAATCTTTAGAGAATTAATCGGCCATATGATGGAAGTTTATGTTGACGATATGATTTTTAAATCTATGAATGATGAAGACCACCTTTCTTATTTGTCTCGTTGTTTCGAAGTATGCCGAAAATATAAGCTTAAACTATATCCAAACAAATACTGCTTCGGAATCCGAAGTGGAAAATTTCTAGGATATTACGTTTCAGAGAATGGCATAGAGGTTAACCCTGAAAAGGTGCAGGCTATCATTGATATGCAACATCCAAGAAACAAAAGAGAATTTCAGAGGCTTACTGGCCGACTCACCGCACTAAGCAGATTTATTTCAAAATCCACTGACCGAGCTCTACCTTTTTTTAGAGTGCTAAGAAAAGCAAGCCATCTAGATTGGACCGAAGAATGCGATCGGGCATTCTCCGAGCTGAAGACTTATTGAAGCACTCCCCCGGTGATGGTGAGTTTAACTTGTGATGAACCTTTGGGGTTGTATCTTGCTGTATCAGAAGTTGTTGTCAGCGCAGCTCTGGTGACCATCCGAGACGACATTCATAGACCTTTTTATTATGTAAGTCATTATCTCGTATCTGCCGAAACCAGATATTCCACCTTGAAGAAGTTCATGTTGGCTTTGAAAAAAACTGTATCCATTCTGAAACATTATTTTGAAGGCCGAACGGTCTATGTTTATACGGATCAACCTCTGAAGGTGGTCCTCAAACAAAAGAATTTGAATGAGAGATTGGCAAAATGGGCTATCAAACTCAGCGCTATGTATCTGGAATTCTTGCCCCGAAGGGCGATCAAAGCTCAGGTCCTAGCCGACTTTGTGGTTGAAATGACCCGATCGGCCATATATCTTAATCAAGAGGATGCTCGATAGACGATCCACGTAGATGGTTCGACCATCGGAGGAAGAGGAGCAGGCATTACCCTAACAACGATACAAGGTGACCTTATTCATTCCGCAGTTAAATTTTCCTTTGCTGGAACAAATAATGTTGTAGAATATGAGGCTATAATGGGAGTTAGCAGAGTGCGAATGTTCTCAGACTCAAAGTTAGTAGTGGAACAGTTCGCGGGGAGATTTGAAACTCATGACCCGATGATGAGGTTATATTGTGCCAAAGTCATGGAATTATCCAAAAAATTCAGTGAGTTATCTCTTGACCACTTGCCACGAGAGCAAAATAAGGTTGCCGACGCACTCGCCAGATTGGCTGCGGGCATACCTGACATAGAGCTGAGCACTATTTCGGTCCACATCCAGGACCGACCTTCGGTCGAGATATCAGTGACCGAACAGTCTATTGAAGAGATCGGGGCTCTATGCCATGAAATCCAGGGCTTGAATATTAACGCTACTGAATCTCCTAGGGAATCCAACTGGATGAACCCCTTTATTAAATACCTTTCAAACGACTATATCCCTGAAGATAAGTCTGAAGCCAGAAAAATAGAAGTTCGGGCTAGGAGATTCATCTTGGTTGACAGACGCTTGTTTAAAAAAGTTTCGAGGGTTCGCTTCTGCGCTGCTTATCCCCTATTGAGGCTGAAGCCGTAATGATTTATGTTCATGAAGGGATATGCGGCATTCATTCAGGGGCTCGATCTTTATACCACCGCATCACTAGAGCTGGATATTTTTGGCCAACATTGCGTGCGGATGCCAAGAAATACACTAAACATTGCGCCATATGTCAGTACCATGCTCCGATCCCACAATTGCCTGGGGCTCCCTTATCGGTTACCACATTGTCTTGTCCGTTTGACAGATGGGGGATCGATATCCTCGGACCTTTCCCTCGGTCAACTGGGCAAAGAAAATTTTGTATCGTAGCGGTGGAGTATTACTCGAAGTGGATTGAAGCAGAAGCAGTAGCCATCATCTCAGAGAAGGTGGTCAAACACTTCTTATAGAGAAATATTGTGAGCCGCTTCGGGGTTCCCCGAGCGCTCATATCAGATAATGAGACTCAGTTCCGTGGAAAGAGCATACGGGATCTATGCACCAAGTTGGACATTATCCAACATTTCTCGTCAGTAGCTTACCCCCAAACTAATGGACTTACGGAGGTATCTAATAAGGTTATCCTGAAAGGATTGAATACCAAGTTAGAAGATTTTGTAGGGAAATGGCCCGAACACATCTATGAGGTCTTATGGGCATACCGAACTACACCTCGCTCAACAACCCAGGAATCACCTTTCTCATTGGTGTATGGGACCGAAACTGTTAGCTCGGTGGAGGTTGTCATCCGATCACCTCGGATATCTCAATATGATGAGCATATGAATAATGAAAGGTGATTATTGGACCTCGAGATGATCGAAGAAAAGAGAGATGCAATTTACGCGCAAATGCGTCCATATCAGCGAACTATGGAACGGGCCCATAACAAGCGAGTCCTCCCAAGGGAATTCTTTGAAGACGATATCGTCCTCAGAAGCATTAAAGTACAGAGGAACGTTGGAAAGATGGACAGAAATTGGGAAGTATCGTATCAAATATCAAAGAGATTGGAATCAGGTGTGTATAAACTTGAAACATTGGATGGTATAGAGGTCCCCCGAACTTGGAATATCATGAACTTAAGGCGATATTTCTTGTGAACTTTCGATTAACCTGTTTGGCTTAATAAACTTACATTCCTTTAAACGTAAGCCGAAAATAAGTAAATACAAAACAAACTATTTCTAATTGAATGGTGGACCGATCTTGAAGTTGGGTGACTTAGGACGAATCTGGACTGGTGACCGAAGCTTCTTGTCCGTAAGGCTCCCAAGTTGTAGTAACCGCTATGACGAGTCAGATGCTCCTGCACTTGCCTAGTCCCATGGATGAGTCGTAATTCTCCCAGAACTCATTACGAACTAAAACACTCCCTTCAATGGCATTCAGTCTTGAGAAATGGCCCTTGTACTTAGGAAATCTGCCACGAAAAGAGGAATGAGGGAGCCAACGTATCGAAACACAAGTTTGGTCTTAGTATGGGACATGTTATGAGTAAAAGCTTAGCCAATATAACCTACGGGACTTCAGTAGAACCAATGTTCTGCCAAAGCTTATAAAAACTCATATTGAACCTAGACCGAGTTACTCTAATCAAGTAGTGATTCCAAGGACGGAATAAGAGTGATCCGCATACAATGTAAAACGACCGATCCAATCAGAATTGACATGAATAAGCCAAACATAATATCTGGGACCGATGGGTTAACACCCTATAAGCATCCCTGATCTTATACTTGGTGGTTAAAACACTCTCGTTAATATGAAACATATTAATTCACTTAAAAGTTAGTTATAACACTTTGTTCTGACAATTAAAAAGGCAAGAATTGAGAGGAAAAAGTTGTATATTGAAAACAAGGAGCAAAGCAGGTACAAAATACAACTGAAATTTAACTATCCTGCCCATCTTCCTTGTCTTCAATTCCCTGCTCCTGCGGTTCGGTCCGGGACGCGAGCTGCTTCAATTCTTCCTCCTGGTCGGCCACCTTTTGGTTGACCGCTCTCTCCATATCTTCAAAGAGATAGAAGAAATGGTCTTCTTCTAGAACAGGCTCTTCCAAAGTTGGAATAACCTGGAAGTTGCAATCTCTCTCAAGTGGCTCGATCGCTTTCCATCGCTCGTCCAAAGGGGAAAGCCCGAACTGCTTTATAACCTGCTCTCGCATGTTATCCATGTATTTAGCAGTATACACCCCATGTATGTTATCCGCCAAAGTGAATAACAGGGGTGACCAAGCGAAGCCTAGGACTGCTTCCCGGACCGAACCTTCGGCCGAAGTGCGGGTTCTTGTCAACTCCTCTTCCAAGTTCACCTTCTCTTCTTGGGCCCGAATGAGAAGTTCGTTCAACTTATTTCTCTTCTCCTGGGCCCGACCTTGGACTTGGTTGACCTCTTCTTCTTTGGCCCGCAGCTTGGCCTCTAGGTCAGAAATTCGCCCCTGAGTTGTTTTCCCTATCTTCTCCAGCTCAGAGACTTTATCTGCTAAGAGTGAGACCTCCGTCCCAACTCTTAGCAGCTCACTATCTAGTCGGTCCCGGTCCTCCCGTACCGTGACCAACTCACCATGTTTGATTTCAACTTACCTTTTCGCAAGGTCAAGTTGATCTTGGACTTGTTGGGACACAACACTACCACCCTGGTTCTTCTCCACGGTGATGGCAGTTGTGAAGGCCTTCCTTAGCATCTGCATAAGATAACAAGGTCAAAAAAGTAAAGCTTCGGGCCTTAATATAAAAGAAAACTACCTTGGTGGTGAGGTCGAGGAAGCCCTCAATGATTTCTTCCCCAGACATGTCCGCTTGGACGTTATCTGAGTTTTGCTCTCCTTAAAGGCGGAAATCCTTCAGGAAATCACTTGTACAGGAGGTTACTTTCCTCCCCTTACTGAACCTGTCTAGCAGGGCTAAGGCAACTCCCCAGTCGGAGTTAGTCTTAGAGCCCGATGCAGGCTCCTTCAAAACGATCCCCTTAGTATGAACCGAAGCGCTCTCCCCTTTCTTTAGCCTTTTGAGATCCCTCGGGGCTTCTGCTTCGGTCGCCCTCTTCCCTTTTCCCAAGGGGATCGGCGGCAGGGAGACGTTCGCCTTAAGGTGAGGACCAGGGAGAACCTTCTCCACGGGAACGGCTCCCTGCAGCAATAAAGCAATAGTATTATCATTAATAAAGGAGTTGTTTCCGATTTGATAGAGGTTAGATAAGCTCAAAGAACGAATCCGAGCCGCTATCACCTCCTCTACCACTCCAAATACCTGAAACGCAGGCCCTTCCCCAGTCGAAGGCTGCCCTGTGCAACGCAGGGTCAATGTGCCCGCGCTGGTAGTTTGGATCGAGGGGTTCCCGGACCCCGATGGGACCAGCATACCCCCGGTTGCTGATTCACTTTCATCAGCACTCCCTGATGCTTCACGTTGTCCTTCAGAAGGACAGACCGAAGCAGCCGCCATACGTTTGAACCGTGAGCTAGGCATCGTCTCAGTTGAGTCTGCAAAACAAATACATAAGGATCAGGAAATGATAAAATAAAAACATTACTTCATACCCGATCATTCTGATGGATCTGAGCTAGAAAACATCCTATTCGGGGCTGGGGCTCCGATCCTACCCGCGACACCTATTTGTATCAGTCTTTTCTCCCGAAGCAGCTCCGTTCGCTTAAGGCGTGCTTCGGGAGGGAGGAACATCGCAAGTGTATTTGCGGTGTCCGAACGAGAGGGGTTGAACCTAGTTCGGTCCAACTGACCTATGCGTGGGTGAGTTATGCGTGGCCACACCTTCAACATGTCCTCTTTTGGGACTGTTATCCACACATAACAAGACTCCCACGCATGGAGAGACTCTTCTTTATCCACTATAGCGCACTCTTTAGTGCGCACCGCTATATAGTATAGTTTGCGGCATCCTAATAGACCCTTACCCCTTCGGGACCCCACCAAGAACATGTTGAAAAAATGTTCTAAGGTTGGGGCACTATTCTGTTGGTGGCAATAAAATATGAACGCCACTATATACATATAACTACCCGGAAATAACGCAAAAGTAGGGCATTTAATTTCTTTAAGAACGGCTGCTACAAAAGGATGCAGCGGAAAACGAAGCCCGTACTTCAAAGAAGCGTAACTGACCGGAATAGCGGATGCCGACACATTCATTTCCTCCGGAAGGAAACATGGAATATCTTCCCGTCCCTTCCAGATAGAATAATGTGCCGGAATCGAAAACTTAAACCTAAACTCCTTAATATCCAACTCAGACATGGCTAGGTATATCGTTTTATGAGGAGCCATAGTATATACCTTAACGAAAATCGGAATGAAAGGGGCTGAGCGTGAAACAGATTGAGGGCACAGAGAGCTCAATAGGACAATTCTTCCTTCGCGAAATAACGATGAGGAGAAACAGTACCCAAAACCCCGATTTAAATATTAATTTCCAGACCAATTGTGAGCTGCCACATAATATTGCCACAGGCGATGGCAGTATAAACACACTCATCACGCCTGCTGAACGATCGAATGTGAAGAGACGCAAATCTGGATATTAATATTTAAAAAACAAGAATAAAAGCATAACACAAATATACGTTATGGAATCGTAAATGTAAATTGATTCCTACACTTGTAAACTTAAGTGAAAGATCGGTCCCCTGGACGCTCACCACCAGCAGGCACGGTCCCATATTCTCCCGAATGTATAGACATCGTGTGATCGGCCTTGTATCACCTCTACGATGGCAATCAAGCCCGAGGGGCTAGTGATGAGAACTCTAGGACCGGGCACCCTGCAGTAGATAAGGCTCAGTAACAGTTGGGCCGATCCATATGGTGGAAGTGAACTTGTGCAGCCCATTAATACACTTAACCAAAAACGGCCCGATGTTCTGCGAGAGGACCATAATAACCTTGTCGAAATAAAACGTTTTCTGGTAACTGGCTCCATGGTTCGGTCCAAACGGTTACAAACCCGCGCTTTCCACGCTTCGGGCCTTCACACGTTTACCACGCCTCGGGCCCGATCACGCAGACCACGCCTCGGTCCCAACCTCATTTCACATCGCGCGACAACAAACTCTAACAAACCTGTCAGAGGCGGTTACAGAGCGTGATTTACACACGCCACTAACTCTATAAATACAGAGCGCGACGACGGAAATAGCAGGATCTTTTGGACGCGTAAGAACAGACCGTTACCCTGCTGAAGTTCTTACTACTTTCTTATTCCTTGTCATTTTCATTAAACCTCTGATGTATTCTGTATGGATTGTTTGATTAGTGAACATGCTATGAGCGTAATTCGCTCTTAGTCAAGTGGTTTTCTCCCCAATTCCTGGGGTTTCCACTATAAATCGCTGNACTCGATGATATTTTTGAACGATTTTAAAACTACGGAAACTTTACATACAATTTACAAAATTTAGAGTATCACATTTAAACTATTCTAAACCCGGGTAACCATCCTAATTTTCTCTAAATAAAATAAACTTGAAATTAAATGCGAGAAGGTAGACTCATAAATGCGTACCCTATATCCTAAATAGGCAAAAATGTATCCCAAATTAGGGTTTTCTATATAACAGCACATCGCCTACCTTATCCAGCCACCTCTTCTCTTCGGGACAATCGCTTCCAATTGAGCAAGCAGTTCGCACCTTTCTTCTTAACCTTCAAGATCTGGAAACTTCATTTCTGCTTTTTTATTTGAGTTTTCTTTTGATTTGTATGTGTTTTTGTTCTGGTGACAGAAGAGAGCGAGCACAAATGGCGATTTCTTTGTATGATTCGCATACTCGAATCTATCTGTGCTCGTTCTCTTGCTGTCACCCAGATTTCCTGTTTGTATACATGAATCCCAGTTCAATTAGTGTTCAAATATTATAGTTTCTTTGTTTTGTTGTAATTAATTGGTTAATTGAGTTTCAGGCACTGCGTCAGTCATCAGATCTCGCCATAAGAACCGTCGGATGAACAATAGGGGTATCAACTATCAAATTAGGGTTTCAGATCAAGATTGAATTCGAACTATCGGTTAATTTGCAAATATTATATGTTCTTTAAGTAAACTTTAACCTATATATTCTTAAATTTTAAGGTTTAATTGGTGTCCGAGAGTAAAATAATTGTGAGTTTAGATTAGATTATCAAATCTTAATTTTTAAAGTTACAAAACATAAGCAAAATTATAGTATGTTTATTTTTAAAAATTGTGATTTCTTCTAAATTTTGCATCATCACGATTTAAGAAATAACTAATTTATCTTAAAAATCGGGAACTTTGATGATTCAAGAGAAGAGTCGACTTATGATTATTCATAATAACGAAGATTTACAAAAAATGCAACCACAAATACTATACTTTAACTCAGTATAACGCCTCATCGACTAGTTCCTTTTGCATTACACTATTAGTGAAACATCTCTCTGAAAGATTTAAGAAATATTTTATTATTATTTAAATTTACATAAATTATAAATATATTTATAATTCAAATCATTGAAAAGATTAATGAATTATTAAAGGACCAACTACCAAACAGATATTTACTCGAATTAATTAAATCCATATAAGAAAAAATGAAAACCGTGAAGGGAAAGGTCGAGGTAGGCAATAATGTTTTTAAATGATGTTAGAAAATGACACATGGTGTGGCCCGCGGTATGGTCGCGCTGCTACCGTAGAGTTATTATTAATAAACTAAATTATCTACATTCAATTTTTTATTATATTTATGTTTTTATAGTTTATTTGAACCATAATTCTTTTGGTACATTCTTAAATACTTATAACAATGTTCATATACTCTCCAAGTTTGTTGATATGCTCTATTTTGGGCAAATAGCATCTACATTACTCATAGTTTCTTATTTTTGCTAAGGGTGTGTTCTGCAGCACAACTTGTGGAAAATAATTTATATAGAAAAAGAAATAAAAACAGAAATAGAAACAGAAATATAAATTATGAAGTATTCTATAATATTTTTAGAATGCATATATAATGTATAAAAATTATGAAGTGTTTTGTTGTATAAATAGAATGATAATTTATGAATTAACCAAATTACTTTTTTACCTTTATATTTAATTCAATAATAAATGATTAATCGAAACTTCATCTGATTGCCACTTCAATAAAATCTAGAAACCTCATCTAAATTTTCGTCTAAACCCTAATTTCTCAATAAATGATTTGAAAAATATAATTTTTTTTTCTATTTTCATATAAAACAAAAGTTTTCAATAAACTTATCTGTAAAAAATTGCATCACGATTATTTCCACTTACACAGAAAATGCAGGGTTGGACATATGATACAAAAGTTGGATTTATGATAAATATCTCTTACCCTTCAAAATTCAAAGGTCAAAAGTTGTTTAAAAAGGATAAATATTAAAAATTGTTTAAAAAAGATATTTTAGTTATTTTAAATAATAGTAAGTAGAAGTTGAAACTAGAAATAAGATTATGATGTTTTTTATTTGTAGTTGTAAAATTAAAAAATAGAAATTTTACTTTTAGAAAAGTAAAATAAGAAATAAAATAGGTTCTGGAAACTTCTGAATTTCTACTTCCTATAATGAAAATCAGAAATTTAAATAGAATAGAACACACCCTAAATCTAGTTCTCTTATGTTTATTTCGGCAAAACTAATATACACAGTTCAGTGCATTTGGCATAATTAGTACTCGTAGTTTGGAACTTCGGCAATTGAAATCATCATGTTAAGGTTGGAAGAAAATTTTGGTCTCCAATTTGGATTTAAAGGTGTTAGTAGTCCCGAAAGTTTTAAAATGATGCAATTTTAATCCCTACACCTAATTTATGGTGATTTTGATCTCCATCGTTAAATATGTTGCAATGTAGGTTCTTATACCTTATAAAAACACAAATTTTAGTTACATATTATATTATGAAAGTTGAACACCTCTAGAAATGTAAAGAACGATCTACATATATCTTTAAATACTATTTTTAATTTTTTTAATATATATAAAAAAATAAAATTTGGTAGGCGGTATATCACCAATACCAATCACATCGGTACAAATCAATATAAAATTCCGGATCGATATGAAAATATTACTAAAAATGGAGCAACAATCTCGTTAAAATGAAGAAGCAATGTAATTCGGGAAGCCATAGTCACTAGAACATGTAAGGGTAGCAACCCATATTAAAAAATTGTCAAACCCTATATACCAAATTTCTTAACAGTGTTAGAAAGAAAAGGGGCCTATTTTACCTCATTTTGAAAATTAGGGGACCACAAAAAACCACTATTTATATTTTATGGGATCCGGTGTTAACGATTTGAAACTTTGAGAATTAATATTGTATTTTAAAAAATTTGTCCTATTTTGAAAACTATGAGAATCAAGTACCAATGATGACTACATTTGTCAAAAATATGAAACTATAGAGATCAAATTTGATAAAACACCTAAACTATAAGATAAACATGTCATTTTCTTCTATGTATTGTGTTAATATTAAAACCCAATATAATAAAATTCATTTTTTAGATGGCTTGTACCGGAGGCCCATGCCGAACCCCAAAAAAATAAAAGTATATAATTTTATTTTTAAAAATAAGAATATGATTTTATCATATATGTGTAATTCAATAAAAAATAGGAAATTTGGAAAAATATGAAATATAATAGATTATATTTTTTAAAAAAATTCAATTATATATATTAAATATAAATATTAATATATTTGTTAATAAACATTCATATTGAATTACGAAAATTCATGTTCCTTCATTATAAACAAAGATAAAAATATATTCGAATAAAGTTTATATTTATATTTGTACGAACAAACACGATCATACAATAGACGAACACATTTCATATTTCTTTATCTTATTACAAATTATTATTATAATAATATATTTATTTATGTAAAAATAATCATACTTTATTTATTAGAAGTGTTGATGAATTATTTATTTTTCAAATTGCGAAAATTTCACAGTTGATTTTAGCATGATTTACAAAATCATGATTTTTAACTATAAACTCGTCATAGTATCCTATAAATATTGTTGTGGTTTCTTTTTAGGGGTACCAACAGTCACCGGATTCTGAAAATCGGTTTTATTTGTTGTTGTTGAGACAACTTAAAATATAGAAAATAGAAAGAACGCATGCGATTTTAGCGTGGAAAAACTCCTTAATAAATGGGGAAAAAACTACGTTGCCGAGAGGAGAACCTCCACGGCAAATTCATTAATAAATCAATGAAATATACAAAGGGAATAAGAGCAGCAGAAATGAAATTACAACGGTTAGGGTTCCTCAAAATTGGTCTCCCATAGCTTATCTTTTAGCTCTGCATTTATAGAGGGAGAAACACGTGTGACCCACGTCCTGAAACCACCTCTAACAATGTGTTTCCCCATGTTGGAAAGTGTGGTTGAGCCTGAAGCATGGAATGTATGCTGATGGGCTCACATCCAGCATGTCAGGGCCTATATAGGCTGTTGGGACCTATACAATCTGTCGGGACCAATCAATCTGCTTGGCCCTAAGCAACTGCTGGGACCGATCGATCTGTTTGGCCTTAAGCAGTCTGCCGGACCGATCGGTCTGTTGGCCCTAAGCGAACTGCCGGGACCGAGGGTATGCTGCCCCTAAGTTATTTGTAAGGACCGATCGCTCTATTAGCTGTCAAATCCTCGCTTGGGTATGACCACCTTCATCTTGGTTTAGGACTCATCGTTGGTACCGGGTTTAATGGTTCTCAATAAGAACGCATCATTGGTACTCGGCTTAAGGGTGTCAACAAATATGTTATTATCAAACTTCACCTAATTGTGAATTGAGTCTTAACCAATGTACAACTGGTATACCATTTTTTTTTCCGGGTCGACCCGGAAACCATGTATCGGTCGAAATACCGGTGCCACCTGGTTTTCGCCATATCGGTCGGTATGAAAACATGGGTATTAACCAACACCATAGGGGTGCAAGCAATTGATCGATTTTTTCCAACCAAGTTCAATAATGATTTGAGTTCGATTTCTATTTCTTGACAAATCGAACATCGAATTTCAAATTTATAAGTAATGACCATGACTCCATAATGTTGTAATATTTATATAATTAATATATTATAATATTATGTATATATATATTATTTTAAAATTTATTCAAACTCAAGTTGAATCCTTACACCAATCCAAAATCGTTGGGGTATAGTTGTCATATTGAAATATGAATAAAAAACTAGCAAGATACATATTTGATCATCATAATTTCATGGTTTTGGCTATTTTTGTCCGAAGTTTTATAATTTTGGCAAATGTAATCCCAAAATACATGATCGATTTGTCATATTCATACTTTGTATGGGTTGGGAAAATTAATCCTCATAGTTTTGTCTTTATGCTATAATATGTCCCCAAAATTTTCAATTTTGAAAATTTAGATTGGCCAAAAAAATTCCAATGACTGAATTTGTACTTTGAGGATATGATTTATCAAATGTTGCAAATTATAAGGATCAAACTTGATAAAATTTAAAAGTTGGAGAAGTAAACATACAATTACAAATTATGAAAATCAAATTTATTAAAATTCTGAAAGATTTATCATTGTTTTACTATTAAATTATATGATGGGAACATTTTCATTTTTGATAGCTCAAGTTTGTATAAATTAATTATCATTTATGTTAATCATATTTGACCAAAATACATTTAATATATTTAGTAGAAATTGCAACAAAACCGAATTTGAGCAATTTTTTAAGATTCGAGTTGATATGAAATGTAATAAGTTTTGTTCGAGATTCAATTCACTTGAGAAACCAAATAATCATTTATTTGATATACCATTGAATTAGGGTTTTATTTGAGACAACTTCATGCTTCCCTTTATGTCAAAGGCAAGTCAAGAGACAACTTCCAATTCCTAAAAAGGAATATTCAAATAAAACTTTGTTTATAATAATTATTACTATTATAAACAAAGTTTTATGATTTGTCCCCATAGTTTTATACCTTTATTAATTTTAATATCTANCGTTTTAAAAACTCTCATTTAAATTGTTTGTTTTGGACTGCTTGTAAGGCTACTGATGTGAAAAAGTTTGAAAACATCATGGAAAACATTAAGCAAATTGAACCCAACTCATATTTGTGGCTCATGAAAATTGAAAAGGCGAAATGGACATTGTGTTATGATGGTGGTGCTAGGTAACTCGATAATTGAATTTTAATTTTTAAATTTAAACTCTTAACTAATGTTTCATATTTATAGGTATGGAACATTACCAACCAATCAAGTTGAAGGTTTTAATGGAGTACTTAAGGATATTCGGCGTCTTCCCATTACGGCTATTGTGAAGGCGACATTCTTGCTTTGCACAACGTATTTTGAGACACGATGGTCGAATGCGAAGGAAAAGGAAAAATCACAGGCATTCACAGAAGCTACCCAGACGACGTTCTTACGTTGGGATGAAAAGCGATTAATCATAGAGTTCAAATATATGATAGACGTGAACTCACCGTCACAGTTTTCACAAGTTCTAAAAGTGGTACAGATGAAAAAGAGCACGTTATTTCGCTAATGCAACAATCTTGCACATGTGGAAAATGGACCACTCATAAAATACCATGTTCTCATGCAATTCAGGTATATAATTTCCAATATGATTAATAATTCATTATTTGGTTCATAAATTTCACAATTTATATATTTTAAATGGTTTTACATTATTAATTTGTTGTTAGGTTTGTAAGACGCTTGGATATGATCCATATCAGTTCGTGAGTCCAAATCTAACCATTGCGGCTCAGCTTGAGACTTATTCTTTACAGTTTCAGCCACTTGGAAGTGTTGACTTTAAAATTTGTACCGGTTTTGAACTTATTCACAATGTCAATCATCGTATTGAAAGACGAACTGCGGGAAGAGATAGAACCTCTAATTTTCAGGGTAGGATGGATCGAAGAAAAAAACAAAAACGAAATATATCACATAAGGTAATGTCTTGATGACTTATATTTGATTTGATTTACATTTGTATTTAATTTTAAATTGTTAAGATACTTAAAAGGCATGAGATATGCAGGTTAGTCCGCATATATGAATGTTGTTTACTTTTAGTATTTAGTTTTGGTGTATGTGTAACAACACTTTTTGTTGCATACACTAACAGGTAGCATGGACATATTTTTATTTAGGTATTATAATTCAAGATAAGTTGATATTTGTATTTAGTTTCTAATTTTCTAATTTCAAACAGGGTAGTTTGAATGCTCGGTGTTTAGTACTTTTATTTTCTTATCAATTATAAAATAGATGTACATAAGTGAATTCTTGTTTATTATTTTACTGATTGCATTTTTATTAAGGTATTGACTAATACGTCATAAACTTTATCTACACCAACATGTAGAAGAATTTGTAACTTATTAAAGACTTGTTAGTTATGAAGAAAGTTTCATTTTATTAGTTTTGTATTTGAATGATACGATTTGTTAACTTAATCGATCTATTCCATGTTAAATAATGTTTTGTTGATTTCCGATACCTAAATATTTATGATGAATCAATTGATACAAAAAAAATTATCGTTAAAGATCAAATTAGCAATGTTTTAAAAACTGTTACTGGCTGGTATACCGATCAAACTCATTGGATCGATTTATCAAAATAATGAAATTAATAAATATTTCATATTTCAATTTTTAAAAATACAACTCGAGCCACAAACACCTTTACCGATCGAAATTTTGCCAAAATATCGATCAATTCTTGTATACCAAAATTTATGGTATATAGGAAATTTAAAACATTGCAAATTCGTTTAGAAACAATTCATTTATTTGGTGTGATATAAAAATATTTAATTAAAACAAAGTAATGAATTTGAAAATGAAATATTCAATAATGATTATTTTATTTGTAAAAATGGTTACCTGCAATCTAATAAATAGCAGGTAAGTGTGTTATTTTGAGATAAGATTTTGGAAGTAGGTTAATTTTAGAAAATGAATAGATAGGTAGGTTATTTGAAGAAAAAACCCCATGCCGAAATAAAAGTATATAATTTTATTTTTAAAAATAAGAATATGATTTTATCATATATGTGTAATTCAATAAAAAAATAGGAAATATTGGAAAAATATGAAATATAATAGATTATATTTTGTAAAAAAATTCAATTATATATATTAAATATAAATATTAATATATTTGTTAATAAACATTCATATTGAATTACGAAAATTCATGTTCCTTCATTATAAACAAAGATAAAAATGTATTCGAATAAAATTTATATTTATATTTGTACGAACAAACACGATCATATAATAGACGAACACATTTCATATTTCTTTATGTAAAAAAATTCCAATGACTAAATTTGTACTTTGAGGATATGATTTGTTAAATGTTGTAAATTATAAGGATCAAACTTGATAAAATTTAAAAGTTGGAGAAGTAAACATACAATTACAAATTATGAAAATCAAATTTATCAAAATTCTGAAAGTTTTATCATTGTTTTACTATTAAATTATATGATAGGAACATTTTCATTTTTGATAGCTCAAATTTGTATAAATTAATTATCATTTATGTTAATCATATTTGACCAAAATACATTTAATATATTTAGTAGAAATTGCAACAAAACCGAATTTGAGCAATTTTTTAAGATTCGAGTTGATATGAAATGTAATAAGTTTTGTTCGAGATTCAATTCACTTGAGAAACCAAATAATCATTTATTTGATATACCATTGAATTAGGGTTTTATTTGAGACAACTTCATGCTTCCCTTTATGTCAAAGGCAAGTCAAGAGACAACTTCCAATTCCTAAAAAGGAATATTCAAATAAAACTTTGTTTATAATAATTATTACTATTATAAACAAAGTTTTATGATTTGTCCCCATAGTTTTATACCTTTATTAATTTTAATATCTAAAGTTTTAATTATGTCAATTGTGATCATTAAATATAAAAATACAAAATCTATATTTTGGTAAAACCAACACCAAAATTTAGTTTGTACAACATAATCGATTCTCAAAATCTAATTTTGACAATTGAGATTATCGAGCAAAATCAAATTTCAAGAATCCATTTTACAACTTTGGTACTCAGATTTGGCAAATGTTGCAAATTTAGAAAACCAAATTTACCAATATCTTATACGACTATATATATCATTACAAATGATAAAGATCAAATTTGACAAAACTATTAAAATTTAGGAACTAAAAACGTAATCTTCTCTTATACATATGAAGATATGTAGCATGAAAAATACGAGAAAATTACAGTATTCACCCCAAATGTTTAAAATAGTGTAAAAGCGATGCCTCTAAAGTTTATAAATTACATGAGAAGCTCCCGATGTTTCAAAGCCGTTCAAGAATGACCATCGAATGTATAATATCGATTTTCTTTTTTTTTTCATATAAATAATTTTGATAATTTATGCGTTATTTTTAAAATTTTAAAGTTTGAAAACATAATCATTACATCTTTTTCGAGGTTAATGAATCAAATACAAACTATAAAGATATTTAAAATATTAACAAATATAATGATCAAATATAAACTTTAAAGACATTATGTTTAGAACATTTAAAAGTTATGAGATCAGCACCACATTATATCAATTTTGAATGCTTTATATAAAATTTACAAATTTTGAAGACATCGTTTTTAACTATTATAAAGTTTGAGGCTCTCTTGCACACATAAAGGGGAATCTACAATTTTGCTTCAACTTCCCTCTTTTGCAATTTTGCAGCTTACCCAACCTTACACTTTATCTCCTAGGCAAACTTTAAGCCTACCTTTCTTCTTCTTACCTAAAGCAGCCCCATACAAATAGATTGTATCAAAGTACAAGCTTTCAAGCAGTAATCTCCCATGGCTTCCCTGCTTCATGGCACAATATTTGCAACCATATTTGAAGCTGAAAATTTGAAACATGGAGGATTATTCACATTTGATCTTTGTCCCAAGGTACATTATCATAAATCCCACCTTTCGTTTACCGAAAATCGGCTATATTTCCGGCTTCGATAACTGATTCTACACCTGTATGTTTTGATCTCATTGAAGAAACTCATGTCTTGCTGCTCTGAAGCCGTGGGATCTGAAATCTATGCTACGATTGACTTAGACAAGGTGAGGGTAGGAAGAACTCGAATGATCAAAGGTTTGAATCCGAAATGGGATGATACTTTTCTTATATACTGTGCTCACACAGTTTCTAATGTAATTTTCACTGTCAAAAACCATGAACGGGTTGGAGAAACGGTGATCGGACGAGCTTATTTACCCGTAAATGAGTTACCGAGAGGGCGGAGTGTCGATAAATGGCTTGAAATATTGGATGAAAGCAAGAATCCTATTAATGGAGGTTCAACAATCCATGTAAAGTTACAGTATTTTCATGTTTCAGAGGAGAGTAATTGGTCTCAAGGGATCAAAACACAAGATTTTAATGGTGTTCCTAATACATTCTTCAAGCAGAGAAAAGGATGCAAAGTATCACTTTATCCTGATGCTCATATGACAGATGATGCTGTTTCTCAGTTTCTTATCTCAAAGGGTTATTACAAGCCTCGGTGTTGTTGGGAAGACATTTATGATGCGATAACAAATGCGAAGCATTTGATTTACATCGCGGGTTGGTCTGTTTACACTAAGATTACCTTGATACGTGACACGAAAAGACCGAGACCTGATCGAGAGATAACACTTGGAGAATTGCTGATAAAGAAAGCAAATGAAGGTGTTAATGTACTAATGCTTGTGTGGGATGACAGAACTTCTGTTGAGGTTTTTAAAAGGGATGGATTAATGGCGACACATGATCAAGAGACGAGAGACTATTTTCGGAACACGAATGTGCGGTGTGTTTTGTGTACTAGGAATCCTAATCCGAATGCGACTATTCTACATGGGATTGAAGTTTCGACAATGTTCACACATCATCAAAAGTCTGTTGTTGTTGATGGAGAATTCCCTGCAGGAAAAACACGAAAAAGAAGCATAGTTAGTTTCGTTGGTGGAATCGATTTATGCGATGGGAGATATGATACAAAAGAGCACTCCCTTTTTAGGACATTGGATTCAGTTCACCGTGATGATTTTCATCAACCGAACTTTCCGGGAGCTTCGATCAAGAAAGGTGGACCAAGAGAGCCATGGCATGATATCCATTGTCGTATCGAAGGACCAGCGGCTTGGGATGTGTTGTATAATTTCGAGCAGAGATGGATTAAACAAGTGGGAATTCGGAGTCTTTACTCGATTGACGAGCTTGATAGAAGACTCATTGCTCATCCAATGGAAACTGCATTGTCAAATGACACTGAAAAATGGAACATACAAATATTTAGATCAATAGATGATGCAGCAGCTACTTTTAACACAGAAAAACATAAGAAATCAGTCGGTTTCTTCAAGGAGAAGAGTAGAGTAATTGAGAGAAGCATTCAAGATGCTTACATACATGCAATTCGTAGAGCGAAAGATTTCATATACATCGAAAATCAATACTTCATTGGCAGCTCATTTGATTGGAAGAAGACTAATGATATCAAAATTGAAGATATTAATGCACTTAATCTCATACCAAAAGAGCTTTCTTTGAAGATAGTGAGCAAAATTCAATCCGGTGAGCGATTTGCCGTTTACATTGTGATTCCTATGTGGCCAGAAGGAATCCCTGAAAGTGATTCAGTTCAAGCAATTTTAGATTGGCAGAGAAGAACAATGGAAATGATGTACATAGATATTGCAAATGCCTTAAAAGTCAATGGAATCAGCAATGCAGATTTAAGAGACTATTTAATGTTTTTCTGCTTAGGAAACAGAGAAATTCATGACAAAGAAGAATATATTCCTACAGAAAATCCAGACCCTGATACAGATTACATCCGAGCACAGAAATCTAGACGATTCATGATCTACGTGCACTCCAAAATGATGATCGGTAAGTAAATTCGAATTTCAAATCGATCAAATTCAATGTTCTTCATCCATGAACATAAACAGAATTAATTTTGCCTATATAGTGGATGATGAGTACATAATCATTGGATCAGCAAACATAAACCAAAGATCGATGGACGGGGAAAGAGATACCGAGATAGCAATGGGGGGTTTTCAGCCTCACCACTTGGCTGCAACGGGGCAGGCTAGAGGCGATATATTTGGGTTCAGAATGGCTCTTTGGTCGGAGCATCTTCTACGTGAGAGCGACACGTTTCTACAACCGAAAAGCATCGAATGTGTAGAAAATGTGAAAGCCGTCGGTGATGAAAACTGGAAATTGTACTCGAGTGAAACGGCTCAAGAAGATCTTCTCGGTCATCTCCTTAGTTATCCAGTAAGTATCTCCGGCGACGGTGAGATCAATGCGCTTCCAGGGTTCGAATGCTTCCCTGACACCAAGGCTCGAGTTCTTGGAACCAAATCGAACTTTCTTCTTCCTGTTCTCACCACCTAAAAAACCAATCTTTTATGTTTATTGGCCAGTATGATGGCCTCAGAAGATCCGGCCCATTAATCACTTGTATGTGTATTCTATAGTGTTGAAAATGGATACAATATTGGTTAAATAAAAATAAAATATAAAATAATTATATCAAAATTAAAATTAAAATTAAAATATGAAAAATAAATACATAAAATATATTAACATACCAAAATTATATAAAAAATTTTTTTACCGAAGATTTAAATTCCAGTCGGTACAAACCTCGTTCCCATCATTTCTGCCCCAATTTTTTATGCGTTCTTCCCGGAGTTTCCGCAAACACGTTGAAGTTCAGATTTTCCGGTAGACCATTAGCCGCGACAGAAGAGTGAAGAAAATTACTGCCCAAAGAAAACAGCTGTCGTGACTTGGAACAACGGCGATCAAAATGGACAATCATAAAGCCACTGCCGGCGACAATCCTATTTACGCCAAGTCCGCGCGTGATAAATCCCTCCGTTGCATCGTCAAGCTTGGTGAGTTTCGCACGGTGTTGTTGAGCATTTATTGTTTTTAAGTTCTTAAAATGTACTCTTTATCCATTTTTATCCAGGTGGTGCCGCAATTACGTCTAAGCATGAGTTTGAGCAAGTAAATGAGAACAACCTCAATATCGTCGCAGCACAGTTAAAGCAAGCGATGAACTTAAAGCATAATCGTGTAATGGATTGGAGTAGACGTCCTGGTTCTGTGGAAATTCCATCTATAGCTGACTACACAGATGATCAGTTAGAATCAGATTCAAAAAAATTTGTAATTGTTCATGGTGCAGGTTGACTATCTAAACTTAGCCTCTTGTTCCTTAGCTTTTGATTCTTGAAAATTTATTAATCATCACTGTTTAGGTTCTTTTGGACACTTTCAGGCAAGTAAGTCAGGTGTGCATAAAGGTGGAATGAGTAGTTCTCTTGTTATGTCTGGCTTTGTTGCTACAAGAATATCTGTGAGACTCTTTGATTTCATTATGTTTTTTAGCCATTATTGTTTTTGCTGGCTTTGTTTCCATATGACTGGTTCTTTTGATGCCTCCAAATTTTTTTCAGGTCACATCCCTCAATCTTGAAGTCATCAGAGCACTTGCAAAGCGTATGATGCATCGTTGTGTTTATTTTAATTAATATAATCTGTTATGATCGCCTGCTTGTGCTTTTTTTCGCAGCTGATGTTTTAAATAGCCTAAATCCTTTTGCAAAAACAACTTATGTAAATAGCATTGGCCAATTATAGTAATGAATTAATGTTTAAGTGTGTTGACACATATTGTGTGGGATTTTTTGCAGAGGGTATTCCTTCCATTGGAATGTCTCCCTTTTCATGTGGTTGGTCTACATATGAAAGAAATGTCTGACTTCATTTTAAGACTTTGAATATTTCATTATTATCGTCTGGTTGTCTTATATATTAATGAACTAGATAACGCTTTTTTTCTCTTTTTTTCTCAAGATATCTGTTGCTGATACCTCTATGTTGATTAAAGCAATAGACAATGGATTTGTACCTGTAAGATTATTCCTTCAATAGCTCACCACCTTCATGATCAACTCACATTTTGGCCTTCTGTTTTTGTTCCATTTAGAACAATAGCATTTTTTCAACTATATGAATTTGATGCAGATTTGCATTGTCTTTTCATATTAATTTTGTTTGGTTTTGATCCAGGTTTTACATGGAGATGCTGTACTAGACTCCTCACAGGTTTGCTTTTTTTTTCTGTTGCTTTTCAGCATTTGTATTACCGCAAACGAGTTTCAGGGGTGCGCTATACTGAGCGGAGATGTGATCATTCGTCACATTGCCGAGGAATTAAGGCCTGAATATGTTGTTTTTCTTGTATCCACCTATTGCAAACTGTACACAAACTAAACTTGTTTGCTCCACAAATACATCAACATATTATGTTACTCCTTTATTTTCGATAGACAGATGTTCTAGGAGTCTATAGCCTTCCTCCGTCCGAGCCCGGTGCTGTACTTTTAAGGGAGATAGGTCTAGATTATGCCAAGCTTGATGAAATATGGAAATTTCTCTTGTTTTTGGCTTCATTTTGCATATCTTCAGGTGTGAATGAAGATGGGAGCTGGTACATATTAGACCCCAAGATACCAGAAACTACAGGTAAAATGGTTAACTCTATTTGCATCGCACGAATGACATTTAAGATCCTCAAAGTTTGTATAATTTGACAAATTTGATTTCCAAGATTTTTTAAATTTGGCAAATCTAGCACCCAAAGTTTTTGAAGGGCAAAACTAGCCCCCAAACTTTGAAATTTTGACAAAACTAATCCTCATACTTCATACATTTTGATAAATCTAGTCTTTAAACTTTAATGTGTATGATAAAATTGATTCACAAATATTAGGGACTAGTTTTGTCACATGGGATCAAATTTGCCAAATTTTGAAACTTTGAGGATTATTTTTGCCAAAACATTCGAAGTATGGGATCTACAGATGCAAATTAAAATTTTAGGATCAAATTTGCCAAAATCAATGTACTTTGGAACCCAACATGACATTTTCTCATTTGCATGATTTTTATAGTTTTTGATTCCTTTGTGTAATTTTCATACAGTTGAGATATCGGTAGCTGAACACGACACAACCGGAGGGATGGCTACGAAGTTATCAGAAGCTGCAATGATCGCGAAATTGGGAATCGATGTTTACATTGTGAAGGCAATTTAATTTATCTCCATTTCTATTTGATTCTTTTGAACCTATAAATCTTTACTTGTATTTGTATTCAGGCAGCTACAGATCACTCAGTTTTGGCTCTGAAAGGAGAATTGAAGCAGAATATACCACATGATTGGCTCGGAACAGTCGTCCGGCTCGTCAAATAGGTTGCGTTTGAGGTATGTTATCTGAGTTGTGTATCGGATCATTTTGTACGACTCTTAGTCATTCAAAACGGGGTAAAAATTGTAGATATCAAAAATTGAACGGCCCTCTAATTTATGTCCAAAGTTATGAAATTGTAAATATAATACATTATTTGAGTATAAATATGTATTTGTGACCATTCAACTTCAATTAAGTGTATATAAGACATAACAAGTTATCAATATTTTTTATCATGAATATTTGAATGGACATAGTCTTTTTTATGTATTGAACTATGGGTGATATTTGACTACGTCCTTCCAAATTATGGATGGTGTGAAGGTATCTCATTCAAATTACAAATATGAAATACTATTTAAATAAAAATATGTCTTTGTGGTTTACAAATTTCAATTAAATGTAAATAAAATATCTCAAATTGTTAATGTTATTTATCATTGACTTTCTAATAAAAAAAATTTTCAATACGTAATTCAGTTCTCGAAGTGTAATAGTTAATTTTGTATAATTTTCAAGTGATAAAGGTCTTATTTGCGTTTTGTTAACTGTTAAAATCAATAATGTAAATTGAAAAATGTTTATCGACTTAACAGAAAATTGAATACTAGTATCATAGAAAAAAAAGTATTGATAATTTTAAATATAATTTTTATAATTTAATAAATTGAGAATATTATATTTACACAGCTCATAATTTGTTAACATGTGCAATTATACAAATATTCTTATGCTTCATCATCTTTAGTCACATGATTTTCCATTTTGGACACGGCAGGGACACGTTGAGCTAGTCACTGAAAGTAAAAGCAATCACGTTGTGGGACTGGAGAATGAATTATAGTCAAGATCGCAGTGTCCTAGTCCGTCACCGTGTCAGTGTACGTCTATCAATTGCTTGCATGTGCTTTGAATTAGCCCTTTTATTTGATCCAAACAATTGTTACTCAAGATGCGTTCGATTTGTATATTATGTTTTCATTCGTTCGAATATAAATATAAATTTTATTTGAATATTTTTTAATGTTTGTTTATAATTTGAATAAATATGAATATTTTCGTAAACAAATATAAACATATATGAACAAATGTATTATTAAATATTTAAATTATTTAAATAATTATAACCTACCATATTTCACGTTATTTCTCTAAAATTTTCCTATTTCTCATATATTATAATGTTTTTCCCTTAGTTTTTTCTAAACATGAAATTATGTTCTTTAATTTTTAATCTAAAAAATCAATTTCAGTATATTTAATTTCAATAATAAATTCAGCAAATTTGAATAGATCGTTAGAACAAGTTATTCAAACGAACATGAACATTCAAATAAGTATTTGAACAATGTTCGAACATTAATTCATGTTCTAATAAAATACGAAAGAAAATTAACAAGTTCGAATAAAAATATAAACAAACATGAACATAGAGAGTTTGGCTCGAATAATAACCCTTTTTAGAATGAATCAAATGAAGAATTCGTTTGGATGGGCTTGCGAATGATGATTGTTAAATTAAAAATGAAATGATCATGAATTTATTAAAAATGTGATATCATAATATTAATATATATAAAATTAAAAATATTTTTATTTTAATTATGAAGTAAGGGGTATACTAGTCGTTTTGTAAATTAAGATTGTGACACAATTAATTTAGTATATATAATGAAATCATGATTTTTTTAGTAATAAACACATCGCTATTTTGATTTTGTTTGTTTTGTATGCGTTAAAAAAATAACGATTTCTTAATTGCATATTAGCATACTTTCAATAAAGACGTTTGGAGTCCCCTTTTTTCCATAAATTATATCGGTATATTATTATGTTAATATTGGTTTAAAAAATATAATTTTGCACAAGTCTAATACCATGAAAAAAAGAAGTAACACTATTATTATTGTCATGTATAACTTAATATTTTTTGTTTTCAAGATATGTATTTGTATGAATGTTTGTTGATTTAATAATATGATTATTCTGTTATCTCGGGATTCAAACATTTACAGAAAATACAAGAATTAATATTATTTAAGATACTAAATAATACTAAAAATTATATTTGACATTTAAGGTCGATAAGAGATTGTTCATTGAACTTAATTTCTTTATTTAGCAATGGAATAAATAAATTAAAATAAAATGATAATAATTGTTTGCCGACAGTGGGGCCTACAATAGCAATTATTTTATCTTTTTGATTGTTTAGTTAATTTAAAGAAATGGACGGCCGACACGGTCCCATTTGAAGGGCCAAACCTACAAAAGTATCATATTATTAAATAATAGATTATAAGGAAATTTTATCCCCATAATTTTAAAGTTTTAACAAATTTAATTTCCAATAATTATATCAATTGTAATTCTAAATATATAAATATTACAAAAATGATTATCATAATTTGTAAGCTTGATAAAATTAATTCATAAATTTTATATTAAAATGTCAAATTGTCTTACATGGAAGTGAGATAGAATTTTGAATGATTTATAAGAGGAAAGTGGTAGCATAGTAATTAATTTACATCATATCAATGCACACTCTCAAATTGTCTCACATTGGAAGTGAGATAGAATTTGAAATAATTTATAAGAGGGAAGTACCATACTAATTAATTTGTTCAAGTCTTTTATGGTGTAGTCTCTTCCCATTATTTTGGTCAGACTCTATAATTCCAATAGTTTAAATATATAATATAATTAATCTCAAAAGTTTTTAATTTTAATATTTAAGATCATCATCAGGAAAAATCAAATTTTGGATACCAATTTTGCTAATTTGGAGATATGATTTGCAAATATTATTAGCTTAAAATTTTGAGAATAAATATGTTATTATAAATTATGAGTATAAAATTTGTCAAAATTATAAATTTTTGTGAATTAAATTCAATCATTTTCTCAATGGGCGACGCGTAAAGTTGGTTCTCGTAGTTTTCTATTTTGGCAATTTTGATCATCCTATTTTGACAATTGTAGTAGATTAAATCTTTTAACTTTATTTGTGACAAAATTAGTCCTCCTAATTTGCCACATTTGGTAAATTAGTTCCTCCAAGTTTTATGTTTATGGTAAATTTGGTCACCAAAATTTGTAATTTGTAATTTTTCATTTTTATATAATACGGAGACTAATTTTGCCATTACGATCAAACTACATGGACCGGTTTGTTCGATTTCATTTGGAGAACTAAATATGAAATTTGAGTATCGATTTTGCCAAATGTTCCAAAATAAGAGGACCAATTTTGTCAAATGTCCAAAGTTCGAGAACTGAAAATATCAAAATAAACTTGGAGGACTAAATTTGCCAAAATGATTAAACTACGAGACCAAAGACATCATTTTCTCTTTTCTTAATAGCACCGAACATGTACATGTGGCTGGGTCTGTAAATATACATAACTTCATGGCCCTCCGGATAAATAAGTTTTAAATGAGGACGTAAATGATAAACAAGAGTAATAATATGAAAGGGTAGAAAAATAAGAAAATTATTAAATATAGAACTTGATTGTTAACTACTCAAGTTGAAATAACTGGTCACAGCCAAACATTAAATACAACCGTTTTTTTATTGGATAATTAATATTAATCTTTTTAAAGTAATTGTCTGAATATTACGCATGATTGTGATGAGGATAAGGGCATTTGAGGATTATTTTAAATTTTACTTCGCAATTTTAATGCTTTTGCATACTACTAATTTATGAAATTAATCTCAATTTTGTACATGTATAAAACATCCCGACTTTGAAATGCCGAATTTATGAAATTTAAGGGTTATCTTACTATGTTTTTTTTTTAAATTCGAGTGACTAAAACATGTAAATTGTACATTTAGAGGGTCATTTACGCAAAATGTTGGATACTTCGAGGGCAAAGTTATAGCATTTCGAAATATGATGGACCATTTTTTGTCAATTTAGAAGTTGGAGTGTGATATGTAAATGGCGTGATAAATTATAAATGTTATTTTTTATATTTAATTAAAGTTGGAGGTTTTCGAAAGCATATATATGCTCAAACATTGTATTATATCCATAATTTTTATATTTTGATAGTATAGAATTTACACATGACAAAATTTTGTAGACAAACGTCACCCTAATTGTATCACAGATGTCAAATTTTGATGATTAATTTTATCGTAAAATAAAATTGTATTTTGTGGGATTTGGTTGGATTAAATAATCAAAGTTTGAGTATAAAATTAATCAAAATTGTCGAAATTTGAAAATTAAATGGGTTTTAAGTTTGAAGTTAAGATGGAGATTTATTTTGATAATTCCATCAATTAATAGTTTCATTTTAATTTAAATAGTGAACAATACAATGGTTGTCATAATTCACAAGGGATAGAGTTTGAGGCATGTCACGTGAAATATCGTGGGATATTTGTGGCTATTATTATTCCGAATTTAATTTGTATTTTTAAATATAAAGATATGTTAATAATATCTGAGATGTTTGTTTCAAAATTTATTGAGTTATATTTTAATTTCGTATAAATTTTGAATTTTGGATAAGAGATAAAAAACGAAATTTGGGTACTATCTAATATCAAATTAATGAGTTAAATTTAATTTTGAATATATTAAGCATATTTTTATTATTTTCTTTATAAATTAAAATATAAAACATGTAAATTAGAAATTCCAACGGATCATTTAAGATGAATACTCTATATACAATGATGTTAAATATTATCATTCAAAACCCTTAAATTTGGAAAATCTATTTTTAGATTTTTGAATTATAAAATAAAAAAAAAGAATTTCAATTATCAAAATACGGATACAATTGCAAATTTACGAAGAAATGAATTTAATTTCGATTTTGATCCAAATTTACCAAAAAATCAAAATTTCACTGAAATTTAAAACCATTTGTAAGTTTAAGCAATGTTTCATACAATATAAACTAATACTTAATCTTGAATATGAACAATATGTTATATGAATTTAATTAATTAAAGTTGCAGGGTATCGTAACTTGGAAAGATCTAAGGAATTGTCACCCATGGAAAAAAATCAAACTTTAGAGATTTGAAATAGTATACAAAACTTATAGATTAAGTACTAAATCTGCTAAAATATACAAGTTGAAGCAGATAATTATTTAGTTAACTAAATAAATATATAAATTAAATAAATAAACTTTTATCACTCCTTAGTCCTTAGTTGGGGGTGACAACAAATGAAAATTTGGTGTACAGCAATATATATATGAAGGCTAACGTTGATCATTATCTCTGTGGCTTTAGATTCATCACTGAGAAGAAATTAGAAAAGGAAGCTCCAATTCTCTGTCTAAATCTACGATGGATTTCTTGGCCGGATTAGCCAAAGCTGCGCAACCCAAACAATCTTCCGATCAAACTTCAAATTCCGATCTACTCTCAAGTGCTAAGTTAGTAGCTGAAGCGGCGCAGGCGCAATTCAATCATCAACCTGATAAAGTTGACAACACTAAAGTCGCCGGCGCCGCCGCTAATCTTATCGACGCTGCAACTCAGTACGGTAAACTAGATGAAACACAAGGAGTTGGTAAATATATTGGACAAGCTGAAGGTTATTTAAGAAAGTACAGTACTCCCGATGAGCCAGCTGTAGTTACTCACGCCGCCGATGAGAAAACTACCCCCGCCGCAGCTTCGGTGGATCAAGACTCAACTCCGGTTCCCACTAAAAAGATAGACGCTGATCCAGTGGAAGAAGATCCCGCCGCCGAAATCCCAGCTCCTGAATCTACAGAGGAGGAAGAAACACCAGTTCCCACTAAAAAACTGGAAGCTGAACCAGAAGAAGAACCAGCTGCTAAACCTACAGATGAAGAAACACAAGTTCCCAGTAAAAAGGTTGAAGCTGAACCAGAAGAAGAAGAACCAGCTGCTGAACCTGCAGAAGAAGAAACACGAGTTCCCACTAAAAAATTGGAAGCCGAACCAGAAGAAGAAGAACCAGCTGCTGAATCTACAAAGGAGGAAGAAACACGAGTACCCATTAAAAAGTTTGAAGCTGAACCAGAAGAAGAAGAACCAGCTGTTGAACCTGCAGAGAAAGAAACACGAGTTCCCATTAAAAAGTATGAAGCTGAAGCAGAAGAGGAAAAGCCAGTTCCTACGGAAAAGACTGAAACTGAGAAGACTCCTGCTAGTGAAGAAGACAACGTTGAGCGGACAGAAGGGTTGTTGAACAAGGGTGCGATTGAAAGCCACATTCCTGGACCTGAAGAGTTTGCGAAGCTAGGTGAGGGTGTCTTGAGCAAGAAGAGTGAGTCTGAATTGAGCGAGATGACTAACCTTTTCGGAGGTTTTCTCAAGAAATAATCGTTCCCTAAAAAAGCTTCACAGTTCAAAGTAGTATGGATTTGTGTGTGTGTGTGTGTGTGTGTGTGTGTGTGTGTGTGTGTGTGTGTGTGTGCTGCTTCTCGTTTGTTGTGTTTGGCAAGCCTTTGTATGTTGTGGTTTTGCATATGTAATAATGCGCGATTTGCCTCTTCAGCTGTCCAGAAGGAGAAAAATATGTAATATCATCAAAATCCAATACACATGCTACAAGTTTGAAGTCAATAGTTTCTTACATTTACTACGCATCATGCGCCAACCTTAGCTTCACAGTACATATACAATTAACTTGATTTCCATGCCCACATTCTCTACAGTATGAAGCTTACATAAGTATTCTTGCTGCAGGTTCATAGATTTTAGAAAAACGAAAGATCAGTGTGAGTAGCTGCGGCTTGTGCTAAAACAGCAAATCTGAATCAGACAATTCGAGGATTTTGTGAACACCGATGGGTTTAGTGGCCGAACGAAATGAGTTTCCTTCGATATACCTGCGATGAGAAATTTTTAACTTCAAATGATATCAATAGAAAGATATGGGGTCTGATTCTGAGGGAACTTACATCTCCTTGAGAAATGGATGCTTGTAAAATGTATCAGGAATTCTGCCAGAGAACTGATTGTTATCTAAGTACCTGCGATAGAATGGGGTCTATGTCAAGAATTCTTGTGATAAGAACAACAATTTTCAGAATCTCAAAGTGCATACTTACAAGTAAGTTAATCGAGGAATGTGAGCAACCGCAAATGGGATTGCCCCCGACATTTTGTTGTGTGATAAATATCTGAGGGTGAATGTAAAAACACTAAGAAGAAGCTCGGGTGAAATATAAGCAAAATAGAATAATGGGATGTTCAGGTGGATGTACTCACAAGATCTCCAAGTTTGTCAGATTAGCAAGCTGTGATGGAATGCCTCCAGTGAAGTGATTATTATTAAGATACCTGTAATTTCATGGTAAGATATTTCATTGCTATTTTTTCTTAAGTACGCATAATGTATCAAAGGATTGAAAACATGATAATGCATACAGATTACGAAGAGATGGGAAGCATCCTTCCAGGCGAATGAGTTCCCGTATAGTCCCAAACAAGTGATTTTTGCCTACATCCCTACAAAAAATCATTGAATAAGCCTAAGAATAAAATCCATAGGTGATCTCGTTAATATATCTTACAAGTATCGAAGTTTCTGTAAATTTCCCAGTTCAGCGGGAATTCTACCAATTAAGCGATTTTCATGAAGCTGGAGGTAACGAAGCTCGGGGAGATTTGAGAGCTCCTTGGGGATTTCACCCTTCAAATTATTAAAACTAAGATATCTGCAAGATATATACATAATGTGTATCAATTATGAAAAACTAAGTTTCATGGAATTTCAAAACCAGCATCACTCACAGATGTGTTAGCTGCTTTAGTTCACCAATCTCAGGGGGGATGACATCGTGCAATTTGTTCCATCGCAAGTTTCTGAAGTGTGATGAACACGAAGCAGAAGAAATTTGTGAACATGTAATTCTAGAGAGAACAGATAATTAGACCTTAAAGTATAAATGCAATTTTCATCTTGACAGCTATGATATCAGCTAAATAAATAGAGCCAAAAACATGCACTTAAATGATGAGTCGAGTACTAAAATACGAATTTACATTTCTAAAGTGGTCGAGTGCCAAAAGCAAGTATATTCACATTAAACGACTATAAGAATGTGAAATTGTGTAATTTTTCTCACAGCAATGGACATACCTCAGTGATTCTGCAAATAAGAAAAAACAAATATACTATGCATGCCTATAGAAAGTAAAGGTCATTACAATATCTTGAGATGCTTCAGACGTCCTATTTGTGATGGAATTGGCCCTGTTAATTTGTTGTTATGCAGGTCCCTGTGAAATAAAATTATGTAAAGGAAAAATGTAAAAGCGAACTCAAAAACTCTTTGAGAGGCCGTTACAGTCGTCTGAGATCAACAAGATTGGTGACTGCAACAGGAATAGGGCCAACAATCGAAACAGCATATACTTCCCTGCCGGGAAGTGGAGCAACAAACAAAGAAAAAAATAATAAGCATAAAATGAGCACAACCAAAAAATTTACGTGCACAATGAAAGTTTGGCAAATGAGACTGAAACCTTACAATTCAGTAACAACTCTGTAATCGCTCCCACTCACAGTGGAGCAAGTCACACCAGACCAAGGGGGTAAGTCACCATCTCCACAAGGATCATCACCAACCCACGCGTAAAGCACCCTCCATCCAAGTGATGCCTTTACTTCATTCAACGCCTTTACTAAAATCAACACCAGAACAAAAATTTTAAACCATTAAGAATAACTCATAGCTATTCTCTTTTAATTCACATAATGAAATAAATGTTAACAAGAATTGGTGAAAAGAAGATCATAAAAACATTAAACAACAACTCATTCATTCATTCAAACAAATGTTTTCTCAGAAAATTATAGCGAGTAACAAATAAAAATGCGAAATAGAATCATTCAAGTGTAAAACAAGAGCGGATCCGTAAACTACCGTCTCGTTTGAGAGTTTTTCCGTAGACGACAGCATTCCGCAGCAAGAATATTACAAAAAGGAGAAAGAATATTGAGGAAGAGAAACGAAGAGTCTCCATGGCTCTCGAGATCACGACACAAAAATGTAATTCGTCTCCGTGCAGTTCGTCGCCGAGAAAGAGAAGTGCTCTGAGAATTGGACCATGAACAATTTGCTAAACCCGTAATTTTCCTAAATATTTAAAATTTATTTTCACAATAAATACCGCCAAGCCATAATTTGGGCTAAAACTAGGCTCAGTATGAGAAATAATAGATGGGCTAAGCCCAATGCAAGTGAGGCCCAAAGATAATGAAGAGTAGGGTCAACTGAAAAGCTGCTCTCTTTTTTGTGTTCAGCTCGTGGAGATGGAGATCTGTTTAAACATATGATAAATTTTTTACAATAATAGTGTCAGATATAATTATCATAAAAGTAATATCATTTTTTTATTTGATTTGTTTTTGTCAATGATTTTGTTTTGTAAACATATCACTGATTTACAGTAGGTTGTAGATATTTTTTTTGGTAGGTCGATTTTTATAATTTATAGAAACTGCTATGTTATTCGATATCAAGAAAGCAATAATAGTTGTAGAGAAAAAGTAAGGGCAGAACCTTTGTTAAGTAGTTGAGCCTCCACCATGTCCACCGAAAAAAGGCGTAAATAGACCCAATGAATTGCATTGCAGTGTAATGAGTAATGAATGAGTTGCCAGTCATATCTATACCCATTGTAAAGAAGAGGAAGAAATATCCAAAGGAGAAGATCGAGAATGGTTAAGGGTTTAGAAACTGATATCGTAAATAAGAACCGATAAATTTTATTTCTCTATCATGATGTATATATATACATTCAATATAATAATAATTAACTAATAAAATAATTATTTAATCTTAACATGCCCTCTCAAAGTGGAGCTCCATTGAAGTTGCAGAATCCCAGCTTGGAACACAAATCTTGAAAATGTGAAGTCCAGATGTGCTTAGTAAACATATCAGCCAACTGGTTCCTTGTGGAGACATGGCGTAGATCAATGAAACCAAGCTTAAGTTGGTCTCGAATAACATGACAATCAATCTCCACATGTTTTGTACGTTCATGAAAAATCAGGTTTGAAGCTATGTGGATAGCTGACTTGCTATCACAATATAAAGGTATAGGTTGTAGTACTTTCACCTGCAAATCATTTAAAAGATAGCTCAACCATCGAAGCTCACATACGCTCGAAGCAAGACTTCTATACTCGGGTTCTGCAGATGATCGTGAAACAATCTGTTGTTTCTTGGTTTTCCACGATACCAAGGCTTGACCTAAGAAGATGCAGAATCCTGTCACTGATCTGTGAGTTATCTTACAAGTAGCCCAATCTACATCACTATAACCAGTTAGTAAGGTAGGATTGTCGCAAGGATGATGCAAACCTCTAGAGGGGTTGCTTTTAAGATATCGAACAACATGCATGGCTGCTGTCCAATGTACATCTCGAGATTCTTGCATGAATTGATTGAGTACTTGGGTTGCATGTGCAAGATCCGGCCTGCTAAAATTGAGGTAAAGTAGACGACCAATGAGGCATCTATAAGATCCAGGATCATCCATATAACTTGATGAATCATCATTAAATGATGGAAATCCTGAAGGTAGTGGTGTTGTAACGGGTGAAGCATCATCAAGTCATACGTCAAGAATAATGTTAAGAGTATATTTTCTTTGATTAAAGAAAATACCATCATGAGATTATGCAATTTCAAGACCAAGGAAAAACTTTGTGGGTCCAAGGTCTTTTATGGTGAATAAATCATGTAAATAAGTCTTTACAGTAGCTATCTTTTCCAATGAATTTCCTGCCAATAAGATGTCATCAACGTATACACTTAAGGCCATGAAGTCATTTTCAGAATCAGTCCAAGTAAAGAGACAATGATCATGCCCCGACTGTCGAAAACCAAACTTAATGATTTGTTTGGTGAACTCATGATTCCATTGCATAGATGCTTGCTTAAGACCATATAAAGATCTCTGCAAAAGTCATACATCACCGTTACTATGTTTTGAGTATCCATTAGGAATATCCATATAAACTTCTTCATCAAGATAACCATGTAAAAATGAATTATTCACATCTAGTTGGTGAACATGCCATTTCATAGTTGCTGCTAGTGCAAACAAAAGTCTCACAATACTTATTTTTGTTACCGGTGAAAAACTTTCTTTGAAGTCTATACCCTCTACTTGATGAAAGCCTTTGGCGACAAGGTGGGCTTTTTGTCTAGCGATGCTCCCATTAGAATTGAGCTTAGTTTTATACATCTATTTGCAACCAATGGTATGCTTTCCGGGAGGTAGGTGAACAAGTTGCCAAGTATTGTTCTTGTCAAGAGCATCTAATTCTTCTTGCATTGCTTGGATCCAATCTATTCTTGAATTGGCTTCTAAAAAATTCCTAGGTTCTTGGATTGTATCAACTTGAGCTAGGAAAGCAAGATGGTCTTTGGAGTTTGGTATAGTAGTTAAGGTAGCATAGTCGGAAAGCCAAGAAGGAGGTTTGGAGACTCTATGGCTTCACCTTAGTGGTGTTGCTGATTGAATAGGAAATACTTGAGGATCAAGAGGAGTTAAAGGAATAATTTCAGCTGGAGAAGTTTCAAGTGGACTATTGTCATGATTTATAGATTCTACGGAAGGCGATAAAGCAATGTGTATTGTTGGAAGGGATTCTGACAGATGAGATGAACTAGAGTCATGTATTTGCAGGGATGAAGATCGAGTAGGATGAGAATCATCAGTGATAAAATGAGGGTCTAAAGGGGCTGGAAACAAAGGAGTATGAGATTGAGCAGAATCATTTTGAGATGTTTGAGAGAATGGAAAAACAGATTCATAGAAAATAACATCTATGGGTACAAAAAGATTATTGCTATATAAATCATAGACTTTATAATCCTTTTTATCACTGCTATACCCAAGAAAAATGCACTTTCGTGCTCTTGGTGCAAACTTATCATGCAATGGGATATTATCTTTGGCATATCAAAGTGAGCCAAAAACTTTGAGAGTAGAGTAATCCGAGGTTCGTCCAAATAAACGATAATAAAGAGTTTCCCATTTTAAAACAACGGTAGGTAAACGATTAATGATGTGAGTTGCAGCAAGGATGCATTCCCCCCAAAATTGAATAGGGAGAGAAGCTTGAAAGAGTAAGGCTCGGGCATTTTTAAGTAAATGTTTGTGTTTCCGCTCGACCACTCCATTTTGTTGCGGAGTGTAAGTACATGTTTTTTGATGAATGATGTCTCGGGTCGTATAAAGGATTTGAGACTGATGGCTGAGAAATTCTGCTCCGTTATCAGTTCGAATGGTCTTAACAAGGGTATTGAATTGTGTAAAAGCCATATTAAAAAAAGATTCCATTATATGATGTATTTGAGATTTTTTATGCATAAGATAGGTCCAAGTGGCTCTACTATAATCATCGACAATGGTTAGAATGTATCGGGAACCTTGGAGGGAATTTGTTCGATAAAGCCCCCAAATATCAAGATGAAGTAATTCAAAAATATGGGTTGAATGGAATGAGTTTGAATGAAAAGAAAGTCTTGGCTGTTTTGCAAAGTGGCAGATATCGCATGGTTGTATATCAAAATGTAGTGGTGCAAAAGATAGATTTTGAAGCACTTTGTTTGATGTATGCCCCAATCTTGAGTGCCAAAGCAAAGAGTCATTAGATTTAACGGACAGAACTTTATCACTATGAGTTTGTTCAACAAATTGTAAAGGTAAAGGAGAAATGCGAGTATGTAAGTTTAATGCAGCAGCGAAAAAGGAGTCAGAATTCAATACATAAAAATTACCAACAACACTTGCAATTGCAAGGATTTTGTTAGTTGTCTGGTCTAGTATGAAACAATGAGTTGGGATAAATGAACAAGTAATATTAGAGTAGATGGTAAGCTTATGAACATATAGCAAATTGAACTTAAAGGAAGGTAGATACAAGACATTATTCAAGGTAACCTTAGGACTAAGAATAATATTTCCGGCATGGCTAACAAATTTGGTAGATCCATTCGGGAATTGGACTGGATTATGGGAAGATAATGGTGTAAGTGTGGAAAATAGGGAGGAATCATGACAAATATGGCTCGATGCACCGGTATCAACAATCCAATACCAAGAATTTATAGAAGCCAAAACATTATTAATATAAGATTGAATCAGCAAGTTACCTACGAAATCCTCAACAAGATTATTTGACATCTCAAGAGTACGCGATAAATTAATTGCAGACATCCACAAAAGATTCCTAGGGCTTGAATATGATGAATAAAGCATTTTCCAGAAATTCCAATTGACTCAAAATTGAAATAATGACAGTAATCAGATGATAAGCAGATGAAGAACAATCATCACGCACGACGTAAACGACAGCCTAATTTCGCTCCGATACCATGTAAAGAAGAGGAAGAAATATCCAAAGGAGAAGATTGGGAACGGTTAAGGGTTTAGAAACTGTAATCGTAAATAGGAACCGATAAATTTTATTTCTCTATCATGATGTATATAGATACATTCAATATAATAATAATTAACAAATATAATAACTATTTAATATTAACACTCACCACTCCAATGTTTTCTTTGTGAGTTCCTGGTTAGAGAACTGCATCAACATGAATAAAAAAATGATCTCATCTCACGCAACTCAAAGAAACACAACTAAAAAAAGAATGCGCATGAAGACACTCTTTATGGATATTGCACTTTTGAATACATATGTATAAAAGGAAAGTCCCTAGTTGGATAAAGTCTATCGGAATATCTAAACCCAAGTGCTTATGCCGATGGATAGCTAAGCTCCTCCCTCCCCGCGTAAGGTGGGATTATTTACTCCACTTACCAAACTTCGCTCTGGATAGCTAAGTGCCTCTTAGAAGAAGACATAAGGTGTATAGAATAAAGACTTACGAATTGAAATATCGCCTCTCTTCATATATCTTTTTATGAAGAAGGATGGATGGAATGAAGACTATAGAGTTACTTTATGAGCGACTTACGGTTTTAGGGTTTAGAATGTAAAAAATGAGAGTTTATGAAGGAAGAACAATCTTCTTCTCCAGTGACGGTGCAAAATTCTGCTAAAATAATTGAAATAAAGAAGATGATGAGAAAGACATAGATGAGAATTAAAAATAAAACATAATTGTAACTCGATTTTTAGATTTTACAGAAGAAATTGATTCACTGCAAATCACTGCTATCTTCACAAAACATTATCTCTGACATTGTTACGTTTATAAAAAAATTCTCAAAAACAGAGTAACTTGTCATCCTGATGACGATGATCAATTCGAAAACAATCTCATGCACGTAAATGAACAGAGTATGCACATGCAAAGGTTTATCTATTAAAAATCAAATATGATTTATTGAACTTGATTAAAATAATTCTATTTGAACACATATATAATAAACAATAAACCATGCGAGAAAGAAACCAACACACATAAATAAGAAACCAAACCACGCGAAACACAAGCAAAATCACACAAAAATATGCAAAAAGCTTTAACTTTCAAAACCACATGAATTTGAATCCAAACCACATGATGAAGAGCAAAACAATGTGAAGACACTTAAAACCATAAAAATAACTCGGATTTGTGCCAATGTGAAGACACTTAAAACCACATCAAAACAATTTGATGTCTCGTGATTTGTGCCAAAGTTTTCAATAATGTAATGACTTTGGATCTTTCATATAGGTAATGAGGTCATTACTACATTTTGGGTCATATACTCAGCGAACTATAAAAATAACTCGGATTTTTCATTGATTTAAGGTAAAAAACCCATTTTTTTAGGGAGATACATGTTTTAGAAATGTGTCATCGTTTCATAAAAAATCCAATCGCGTTGTGAGGCTTCGGCCGCGTTTAATATTTACCACATCCGCTTTAAATATGCAACGTGACCGCGATCTATATGAAACGCGGCCAAGTTCTCAAAACGCGAATTGTGATCTATATTAACCCACCTCATTTTATTTCGAAAATCACTACTTGAAGAGTATCGACATCAATATTCTGTAGAGCTTACGATGTTTAGTTGCATTTGCCACGGTAACAATTACTTTTTGATGGACCCCTATAACAATTCATGGTTTAATTTTGATATTAATTGTCATGCCTATACCATAAACTTTTATAAAATGGAACAAAAAGAAACTATAAGGCATGACATGCAATCTTCAATTATTTTTAAATAAAATGAAGATAAGGCCTAAACATGACATACTAATAATGACATCATACAAACCACATCTTAACTTTAACAAAAATACAACATTTAGTACATTACACATTTTCAAAATATATCTACTATTTTTCAAAACAAATATACAAGAACTTGAGTTTCAAACTTTACCATCTCTCCATACTTCTGTCACTCTTTAAAATTTAGCAATTGAAAACCTCTACTTCTACTTCTCTTCCAACGTACTTGGGGAGGGATGGCGGTCATGAACTCATAACAAGAAATATAACATGCAATATGAAACTCAAACAAATAAAACAACATCACATAATCACATATATACACTAAAGAATAGACTGCATTCTCTTTCTTTTTTCTTATATGTTTCCGGCTTAACATGCCTGGTCCCCTGCCCCAACCCCTAGTTTTAGCATCACTAGTGGTCAAGGAACTATGATCATCTGTGTCTCAACCCCAAAATCGATAGAAAGCGCTATCAATCTACCAAACTTCAAGGAGAGCTATGGCTATAATGAGATCTCCTGTAATTGGCCATAACATTCACATGTTGCCTCAAGATAGCTTGAATTTTCGACAAAAACCATGTACTAAACATGTTAGTGTTGTGCGTCCACATCCTCTCGAAATTTCACATAATAATGAAGCAATCACCCATAACATGGAAAGCAACAAAAACAGATTCTGTTAACTATGAGGCAGCCTATCTAAGCTATACACCAGATAACGTTTGGAAGTCCATATGTTCTCCAAAAATCATGAAACAAGTTTCACTGAAAAGCCAACTCAAACAGCTATAAATGATAAAAAGACATAAAACTCATTGGATGACTCTATCATATCAAAACATGTCAAACAACAGACCCTTATCTGCCTTTAAAATTACAGTTTATATAAACTTTGATAAAAATAGCATATCTTTCAAATCAAAGCTCTATTCAAATAACACAAAAATCTTATAAAACTAGATACAATATACCGCTATGAATGTAAGATAAACACACATATTCGCAACCAAACGATACCAGGAAAATTCAACATTTAAGTAACATACAGAATGATTTAGAAACTGCTTCTTGCTAAAAGTTCAATCTGTTGGATCTGACAAGATCTATCTCGTATGTCTGGCCATCTTGAATGCGTTTTGGGTCTACATTCATTATAACTCAAAAGCCCGAGTTTCCGGACCTTGATGGACGGAAAGGAGACTCCAATTTTTACGAGCCGGTCCCATCTCTTACTCGGTTATTTCGATGAGATTAGCTTAATAGAAGAGACGCCTTAATTCAGCATTATGATATAAACAGTGGAAATTACAATTATACCCCTGAGATCTTATGAGACTTTCATAAGGTGAAAGCCTCTACTTCCGTTCTGCAAAATCTATGGATTTTACGCAAAATCCATAGATTTCATACAACCTCTTAGGATGATGGCACATATTTATGCATGTGGGCCACGTGTCGGACCTTATTATTGGACCTTGACATATCACTTTGGACTAGGTCTATTGGGTCTTGGGTTTTTCAGTATTGACCCATTATGAAAGATAAGCTCATTCGGTAGTACAAGTTTTGATGTGTGGGACCTAACTACTGTAACTAATGTATGATGATTCATATCTATGCTGTAGCCCATTCGGAAAGCCCAGTTACGTTTTGGTTGAGTCCATTCCGAAGCTCAGATTTTGTTTTTCAAAATATTCTATACTGGCATGACTCGAACCTGTGATCTTTAGGCATTCTGTTTGCCATCTAGGCTGGCTGATGATTGTGTTAGGCAATATCACTTCTGTTTTGATACTGATAACATTTCTGTTGGTCTTATTTGTTGATTTAGCAATCGGCCCAACGGAAGATTGTTTGAATTAAGAATAAGAATTCGAACCAACACTTACGTATATTCCTTAAATTGAGAGTTGATGTTTGGCCCAACGGAAATTCATTAATTTCTCGGTTAATTGAGTAGTAGGAAATGATTATGCCCAACGGTGATTCATTTCGCTTATATTGCTATATGAGAATAACTTTTGTTAAAGCTTTATGATTTGCTCTATTCTCATACGGAAGCTTATTTTTTCTTCCGACTTACGTGTGCACTTCATTTTATGATCAAGAGTACTAATGACTGCTTCTTTTTGTACTGTTTTACATGTTTGACACTTTTCTTTGTCAGCTGCTGTTTTGAACCAGGTCTCTTCGATTGAACCATTGAAGGGCAATAATTTTGGAAGATGGATAGAACAATTGCTCCTCGTTCTGGGTATTATGGATCTGGACTATGCCTTACACGTAGATCAACCACCGAGGCCTTCCGTTGGTCATTCACCAGAATGTTTTACCTCTTATGATCGGTGGGAGTGTTCTAATCGACTGTCCCATATGATGATAAAGAATTCCATAACTCATGATATTCAAGGAAGCTTACCTGAAAAGGATAATGCGAAGCTATTCCTCGCTTCTGTTGAGGAGCAATTCCATTCATCCTCGAAGGTTCTTGCCACAACTCTTGTGACGAAGCTGTTTACCCAAAAGTATAATGGTAACAAAGGCATCCGGCGTCACATAATGAAAATGAATGACATGGATGCACAGCTGAAGACCATGGAGATGGCGATCTCGGAAGGGTTTCTTGTTCATGTCATACTTCCTTCACTTCCTTCTAAGTTTGATCTTTTTAAGATCAACAATAATTCACAGAAGGAGAAATAGAACTTGAACGAGCTAATGAATATGTGTGAACAAGAGGAGGAACGCCTTATCGACTCCGTGGAGTATGCAAATGTTATCTATGAGGGTTTTCGCAAGAAGAAGTCTAAAAAGCAAACTAAATTTGATAAAACTTCTGACGTGGCAACTTCTTCTGGCACCAAAGTTCATCGTCCCCTTAAGTGTTGATTTTGTCGACAAACGGGACATTTTCAGAAAGACTGCCCAAAGTTTCAGGAATGGTTGAAGAAGAAAGGTAAAATATCGGACTATGTCTATTATCGGGATCAACTAATGGATGTTTCCTATGATACATGGTGGCTTGATACTGATGCTTGTATACATATTGCTAAGTCTTTGCAGGGATTCCGCGACTTGAGGAAACTAAGTAAATGCCAACGTAGTGTGTTAGTAGGAAATGGAAGTAGTGATACGGTTGAAGCTCTTGGAACTCTCTACATAGTTCTAGAGAGTGGCTTCATTTTGCATTTACATGATACTGCTTATGTTCCCAGTATCATTGAAATCTTGTATCCATTTCTCGTCTTGACGCTGAAGGTTTTATGTTTTGTTTTGGAAATGGACAAGTCACGATTTCCCTACACTCTACTAATGTTGACATTGGTGTTTTAGAGAATTATCTTTATAAATTACATTTACGATCCTCCTCACCTTATATCGCGGAATCTAAGCAAAATGCACTGGTATTACAAACTAATGTTACGAAATCACTGGTTAAGAATTCTTCAAGATTGTGGCATGAACGTTTAGTCCACATATCTCGAGATAGAATAAACCGTCTCATTCGGGAAGAAATTCTTCACCCTTTGGATTTCTCTGATTTTGCCACATGTATTAACTGTATAAAGGGGAAATTTGCTCCCGGTCATAATAAAACTGCCATTCGGAGTCAAGGGCTCTGAGAACTGATTCATAATGACATCGGTGGTCCTCTTACTCCCGGTATTTTCGGACATAGATATTATCTTACATTTATTGATGATCATTCACACTATGGGTATGTCTATCTGCTTAAGGAGCGATTTGCGGCTCTTGAGGCTTTTAAAGTTTACAAAACTGAAGTCGAGAACCAACTTGGTTGTAAAATCAAGGTCATCAGATCAGATAGAGGCGGGGAATATTACGGTCGATTCTCCAATTCTGGCTATCATTCGGGTGCCTTTGCCTTATTTCTGCAGGAGTGCGACATTTATTCACCAGGTTTCCATGCCTGGCTTAGCTCAACAGAATGGATTTGATGAGCGTCGGAATCGTACTCTTCTGGATATGGTACGAAGTATGATATGCCGAACTCGCCTACCATATTATCTATGGGTTGAGGCTTTAAAGACAACATCACATATACTTAATCGGGTCACATCCAAAGCTGTCTCAAAGACACCTTATGAAATTTGGACAGGACAAAGACCGTCTTTGGGGTACATGCGCATTTGGGGCTATCATGCGGAAGCCAAAATATTCAACCCTCAGTTAAGGGAGCTTGATTCAAGAACGATTAGTTGCTATTTTGTTGGATATCCTGAACGTTCTAAGGGATATCGCTTATATTGTCCTTCATATACCATTCGAGTTGTCGAGACAAGAAATGCAGTTTTCTTAGAAAATGTTGATACTTACGGTTCTGGTATTTCTCGGACTATTGATCTCGAGGCGGAACCTAATGGTGATAATGTTCCCTTATTACCAAATGTGCCTATGATTTCTCAATCAGTGGGAGGCACCGAGATATCTGAACCAGCTGATGCAAACCGCATTAATGACTCACTAGCAGATATTGAGCCTTCTTTATTGTGCCGCTCTAAGAGAGTGAGGAAATCAACATTATCTGGTGATTATGTTTATAGTCATGATGTTGAATCTTCTGATGACAGTGATCCCCTGACGTATTTAGCCACCGTTACTAGTACCAAATAAGTGCAGTGGCTTGCTGCCATGAAGGATGAGCTTGACTCCATGATGAAAAACGAAGTCTGGGACCTTGCTGATTTGCCGGAGAGATGTAGACCAGTTGGATGTAAATGGGTCTTTCGAACCAAATTGGATTCTAATGGCAAAGTCTAACGGTACAAGGCCTTGTTGGTTGCTAAGGGATTCACTCAGAAAGAAGGTATTGATTATACTAACACTTTCTCTCATGTGTCAACAAAAGATTCCTTACGAATAGTCATGGCTTTGGTTACTCATTATGATTTAGAGCTTCACTAGATGGACGTTAAAATCGCATTTCTGAATGGTGATATGCTTGAGACCGTCTTTATGACTCAGCCATAAGGTTTTATGGCTGAGGGTGAGGAGAATAAGGTTTGTCTCATGAAGAAATCAATTTACGGTCTGAAGCAGGCTTCTCGACAATGGTATCTAAAGTTTGTGGAAGATATTACTGAGTTTGGTTTCACGGAAAATCTTGAAGATCAATGTGTCTTCATGAAGTTTGCGAAAGCAAATTCGTCATTCTCCTTTTGTATGTTAATGATATTTTATTAGCCTGCAATGATTTGGGCATTTTGCATCAGACCAAATCACTTCTATCCATGAGATTTGGCATGAAAGATCTCGGTGTTGCCTCTTACTTTCTAGACATTGAGATTCACCGAGAGAGATCTCGTAGTATGCTGGGATTGCGTCAAAAAGGCCATATTGATAAAATACTAAAGCGATTCAACATGGAGAATTGTGCTTCCACAACTGCACCGATCTATAAAGGTGAAAAGTACAGCCTTCACCAGTGTCCTCAAACTCCCTAGGCGCTATCTGAGATGGAATCTATTCCATATGCTTCTGCCATTGGAAGCCTTATGTATGCTCAGACTTGTACGCGTCCTGATATAGCGTTTTATGTAGGCATGTTAGGTTGTTATTAGATTAACCCTGGTATGGCTCATTGAAAATGTGCAAAGAAAGTTCTACGCTACTTACAGGGAACTAACGATTACATGCTTGTTTATAAGAAGTCAGACTCACTTGATGTTGTGGGCTACGTTGACACCAACTTCATGGGGTGCGTAGACACATGGAAATCCACTACTGGATATTTGTTTATGATGTGTAGTGCTCGGATTACTTGGAACAGCACAAAATAGTCACTTACTGCTTCATCCACTATGGAAGCAAAATTTGTAGTCTGCCACGAGGCCTCATGTAATGCCTTGTGGATTAAAAATTTTCTTATGGGGCTTAATCTTGTGAGCTCAATTTTGAAACCCCTAAAGATCTTCTGTGATAATCAGGCTGCAGTGTTCTTCTCTCGGAACAATAAGTCGCTTAGTGCTAAAAAGCACATCGACCTGAAGTATCTTGTTCTAAAAGAGAGATTTCAGAAAGAACACATTACGTTAGAGCACCTTAGTACTCGTGCTATGTTGGCTGATCCACTTAAGAAAGCCCTGAGTCCCAGTCTGTTTACACTGCACGTGCATAACATGGAACTCTTTCTTGGCTTGGATCCTTCATCTTTTGTATACTCTTGATCACTTATGTTTTATTCATCCCTTATGTTTTGGATGACTTCGTTAATAAATTTTTTGTTGCTTGTAACTACGTGTATTCTGTGCAAGCCTTTGAAAGCAAACCCTATGAGGACCACCATGATGACTTTCGTACTGTCATCATATAATTGAGTTATCTGGCTATTGTTGTTGGTAGTATTGGATGCGTAATTGTGGAACGAGCTATCTAGATGATCTTATAGTCCTTGGCCCCAGTTTAGTGCAGTGCTGCTGATGAACAGAGCTCTTCGCATGAATGTGTATTCCTTCGGCCAAGTGGGAGAAATGTTGGATCTGACGAAATCTATCCCTTATGTCTGGCCATCTTGAATGCGTTCTGGGCCTACATTCATTATAATTCAAAAGCAAGAGTTTCCGGACCTTGATGGACGGAAAGGAGACTCAAATTTTTACGAGCTGGTCCCACCTCTTACTCAGTTATTTCAATGAGATTAGCTTAATAGAAGAGACTCCATAATTCAGCATTATGATATAAATAGTGGAAATTACAATTATACCCCTGAGACCTTCTATATATTTGAGGTCATTCGTTCAAGGAATTCATAAGGTGAAAGCCTCTACTTTTGTTTCGCTGTGCTGACAGCCTTCCGATTCTATTCTTTCCTAATCTCAGAAGTGCACGGATTACCATCACCCTTGACTGAGCGAAAGAGGTGAAGACCGCCGTCCTGATAGCCGCTTCGAAGTCAGGTAAAGTTACATGTTCATAAGGTTCTGGGAGTTGGACTTCGTATTTCCAACCTTCGAATCCCAATACAATCATGCCACATACCTTCGGATTTATTCTATGTTTTTCACTCCCTGAGTTAGATTCAATACTCAGCTAACTACTCCTTTTATCCAAACATCCTAATTTAGCATCTAAGTAAAGAAAGTATCATTGTAAACATTTGTCTCTCAACCTGTCCCAATTTGTTTCTATTGATGTTTGTTCTTGTTTTGCTGTTTGTATCTCCGTTTTCTCTGCTCAAAACCACGTTCAAGGCTAATCCAACCCTCATTTTTATCTGATATAGCTGCTAAAACCACGTGGAGTTATAAATTATCCAATCCCAACAAAACACTTGCTTCCATCCTTTTGGTTCATTTTCTTCCTATCTTTGTGGCTGCTGCTTAATTCATTTTTTCCCCAACTTATATAGTGAAGTCTCACATTAATCTTCCTATATCATCGACATCATCCGATGAGAATCGTGAACCAAGGTGGAGTTTCCCGAACTACAAAAATATTTACAACCTAAACAACTTTAACTTAAGGAAAACTAAAAATGAATTGCCTAGTGAGAATCGTTCAACTTCGCAAGGTAGAATACGTTACAAATTTGTGGAAATAATTTTTGATCTGTAGTATTCGTGCTTTCTTGATATAGTTTTTGTGGACGAGAACGATACTAGTTCAGAAAATGATCCAAAACTAGACATCGCGGTTGAATATGCAGTTTATAAATATGCATATTAGTAGCAGTTTAGTTCTTCGACATCAATGCTCATCGGAGGAAATTGACATGAGGTTCATTCATCTAGTAGTGTCATTTGACGCATGAGACGATGATATGCCCACCTCTAAATGTCGTTACACGAAATATGATATTGACGAACCTCATCTAGCTGTCAGGATAAAGTTCAAAGATAAGTTTCACTTGTAAAACTGTATTACACACTTTCATATTCGTAGGCAATGGTAATACAGAGTAATATAGAACAATTAAGAGAAGTGAGTTATCAAATGTATAGGTGTTGCATGTCCGTTTCATCTACGAGCCATATGTTCGGCTTGTGACCGCGTTTGGCAGATTTCAGTGTACGAATACACCCACACATGAGACAATGTTCTGTTGAAGGAAGGTCACTGGAATCTTTCGTGGAATTTTGTTGCTTATGAGATGAAGTCATTTATCAGAAATGATAACGTTAGGATTTGTTTGTCGTTGTTCATTGTTTTATTGAAAATTTCTAAAATGTTTTTTATTGAGAAAATGGTTCCCATGGCATACAAATTTTGATGATTTTGGCAAATTTGGTCCCCAAAGTACGAGCAGGCTTGGAACGCATTGCATCGTAACTTCAAAATTGTGTACAGTTCGTGGGAGTCTTCAATGAAGAAATTATTTTCGTTGTATCACAAGTTGATTATAAGTAATGATGTGACTATTGTATGATGACATATGTACGAAAAAACGTTTGGCTCCCCGAACCACATGATTCACTATGTGTTTTGGGCTTCTAAACCCAGCATAAATGTGTATCATTTCTGAGATACAGTTCTTTCCGTTGACGCCACACACTTGTACTCAATGATTCATTAATATAATCGCTCGATTGTTACCTTTACAGGTGTTCTATGGTATAATTAAATACAATTTTATCATTTTGACAGGTACAATCATAAATTGCTTGTGACCGTAGGGCGCGATGGTGGTAGCCGTATAATAGCTGTTGCATTCGCTTTGGTAGACACCGAAAGTTGCAGAACCTGGAAATGGTTTTTGGAAAACCTAGATCGCTATGTAATTGGGGACCGCAAAACATTAGTGATCTCCGATAGAGCTGCAGATATTTTGGAAGCAGTGAATGAGATGGAAGATTTCNATGGATATTGCACTTTTGAATACATATGTATAAAAGGAAAGTCCCTAGTTGGATAAAGTCTATCGGAATATCTAAACCCAAGTGCTTATGCCGATGGATAGCTAAGCTCCTCCCTCCACGCGTAAGGTGGGATTATTTACTCCACTTACCAAACTTCGCTCTGGATAGCTAAGTGCCTCTTAGAAGAAGACAGAAAGTGTATAGAATAAAGACTTACGAATCGAAATATCGCCTCTCTTCATATATCTTTTTCTGAAGAAGGATGGATGGAATGAAGACTATAGAGTTACTTTATGAGCGACTTACGGTTTTAGGGTTTAGAATGTAGAAAATGAGAGTTTATGAAGGAAGAACAATCTTCTTCTCCAGACGGTGTAGAATTCTGCTAAAATAATTGAAATAAAGAAGATGATGAGAAAGACATAGATGAGAATTAAAAATAAAACATAATTGTAGCTCGATTTCTAGATTTTACAGAACAAATTGATTCACTGCAAATCATTGCTATCTTCACAAAACATTATCTCTGACATTGTTACGTTTATAAAAAAATTCTCAAAAACAGAGTAACTTGTCATCCTGATGACGATGATCAATTCGAAAACAATCTCATGCACGTAAATGAACAGAGTATGCACATGCAAAGGTTTATCTATTAAAAATCAAATATGATTTATTGAACTTGATTAAAATAATTCTATTTGAACACATATATAATAAACAATAAACCATGCGAGAAAGAAACCAACACACATAAATAAGAAACCAAACCACGCGAAACACGAGCAAAATCACACGAAAATATGCAAAAAGCTTTAACTTTCAAAACCACATGAATCTGAATCCAAACCACATGATGAAGAGCAAAACAATGTGAAGACACTTAAAACCATAAAAATAACTCGGATTTGTGCCAATGTGAAGACACTTAAAACCACATCAAAACAATTTGATGTCTCGTGATTTGTGCCAAAGTTTTCAATAATGTAATGACTTTGGATCTTTCATATAGGAAATGAGGCCATTACTACATTTTGGGTCATATACTCAGCGAACTATAAAAATAACTCGGATTTTTCGTTGATTTAAGGTAAAAAACCCATTTTTTAGGGAGATACATGTTTTAGAAATGTGTCAGCGTTTCATAAAAAATCCAATCGCGTTGTGAGGCTTCGGCCGCATTTAATATTTACCACATCCGCTTTAAATATGCAACGTGACCGCGATCTATATGAAACGCGGCCAAGTTCTCAAAACGCGAATTGTGATCTATATTAACCCACCTCATTTTATTTCGAAAATCACTACTTGAAGAGTATCGGCATCAATATTCTGTAGAGCTTACGATGTTTAGTTGCATTTGCCACGGTAACAATTACTTTTTGATGGACCCCTATAACAATTCATGGTTTAATTTTGATCTTAATTGTCATGCCTATACCATAAATTTTTATAAAATGGAACAAAAAGAAACTATAAGACATGACATGCAATCTTCAATTATTTTTAAATAAAATGAAGATAAGGCCTAAACATGACATACTAATAATGACATCATACAAACCACATCTTAACTTTAAAAAAAATACAACATTTAGTACATTACACATTTTCAAAACATATCTACTATTTTTCAAAACAAATATACAACAACTTGAGTTTCAAACTCTACAATCTCTCCATACTTATATCACTCTTTAAAATTTAGCAATTGAAAACCTCTACTTCTACTTCTCTTCCAACGTACTTGGGGAGGGATGGCGGTCATGAACTCATAACAAGAAATATAACATGCAATATGAAACTCTCAAACAAATACAACAGTATCACATAATCACATATATACACTAAAGAATAGAATGCATTCTCTTTCTTTTTTCTTATATGTTTCAGGCTTAACATGCCCGATCCCCTGCCCCAACCCCTAGTTTTAGCATCACTAGTGGTCAAGGAACTATGATCAGCTGTGTCTCAACCTCAAAATCGATAGAAAGCGCTACTAATCTACCAAACTTCAAGAAGAGCTATGGCTATAATGAGATCTCCTGTAGTTGGCCATAACATTCACATGTTGCCTCAAGCTAGCTTGAATTTTCGACAAAAACCATGTACTAAACATGTTAGGATTGTGCGTCCACATCCTCTCGAAATTTCACATAATAATGAAGCAATCATCCATAACATTGAAAGCAACAAAAACAGATTCTGTTAACTATGAGGCAGCCTATCTAAGCTATACACGAGATAACGTTTGGAAGTCCATATGTTCTCCAAAAATCATCAAACAAGTTTCACTGGAAAGCCAACTCAAACAGCTATAAATGATAAAAAGACAAAAAACTCATTGGATGACTCTATCATATCAAAACATGTCAAACAACAGACCCTTATCTGCCTTTGCTTCTGTAAAATTACAGTTTATATAAACTTTGATAAAAATAGCATATCTTTCAAATCAAAGCTCTTTTTCAAATAACACAAAAATCTTATAAAACTAGATACAATATACCGCCTATGAATGTAAGATAAACACACATATTCGCAACCAAACGATACCAGAAAAATTCAACATTTAAGTAACATACAGAATGATTTAGAAACTGCTTCTTGCTAAAAGTTCAATCTGTTGGATCTGACGAGATACATCCCGTATGTCTGGCCATCTTGAATGTGTTCTGGGTCTACATTCATTATAACTCAAAAGCCCGAGTTTTCGGACCTTGATGGACGGAAAGGAGACTCCAATTTTTACGAGCCGATCCCACCTCTTACTCGGTTATTTCGATGAGATTAGCTTAATAGAAGAGATGCCCTAATTCAGCATTATGACATAAACAGTGGAAATTACAATTATACCCCTGAGACCTTCTATATATTTGAGGTCATTCGTTCAGGGAATTCATAAGATGAAAGCCTCTACTTCCGTTCCGCCAAATCTATGGATTTTGCACAAAATCCATAGGTGTGTCTGTCACCATTTATTATTCTGACACACGACTTTTGTACTATCGCCACGTGTCCTTGGTTTCCGTGACATTTAATGTCGGTACCACCTCTTAGGATGATGGCACGTATTTATGCATGTGGGCCACGTGTTGGATCTTATTATTGGACCTTGACATATCACTTTGGACTAGGTCTATTGGGTCTTGGGTTTTTCAGTATTGACCCATTATGAAAGATCAGCCCATTCGGTAGTACAAGTCTTGATGTGTGGGACCTAACTACTGTAACTAACGTATGATGGTTCACATCTATGCTGCAGCTCATTCGGAAAGCCCAGTTACGTTTTGGTTGAGTCCATTCCGAAGCTCAAATTTTGTTTTTCAAAATATTCTGTATTGGTAGGACTCGAACCTGTGATCTCTAGGCATTCTGGGTATTCTGTTTGCCATCCAGGTTGGCTAATGATTATCTTATGCAGTATCACTTCTGTTTTGATACTGATAACATTTCTGTTGGTCTTATTTGTTGATTTAGCAATCGGCCCAACGGAAGATTGTTTGAATTAAGAATAAGAATTCGAACCAACACTTACGTATATTCCTTAAATTGAGAGTTGATGTTTGGCCCAACGGAAATTCATTAATTTCTCTTTTTATTGAGTAGTAGGAAATGATTATGCCCAACGGTGATTCATTTCGCTTATGTTGCTATATGAGAATAATTTTTGCTAAAGCCTTATGATTTGCTCTATTCTCATACGGAATTTTTTTTCTTCTGACTTACGTGTGCACTTCATTTTATGATCAAGAGTACTAATGACTGCTTCTTTTTGTGCTGTTTTGCATGTTTGACACTCTTCTTTGTCAGCTGTTGTTTTGAACCATGTCTCTTCGATTGAACCATTGAAGGGCAATAATTTTGGAAGATGGATAGAACAATTGCTCCTCGTTCGGGGTGTTATGAATCTAGACTATGCCTTACGCGTCGATCAACCACCGAGGCCTTCCGTTGGTGATTCACCAGAATGTTTTACCGCTTATGATCGATGGGAGTGTTCTAATCGACTATCCCTTATGGTGATAAAGAATTCCATAACTCATGATATTCAAGGAAGCTTACCTGAAAAGGATAATGCGAAGCTATTCCTCGCTTCTGTTGAGGAGCAATTCCAGTCATCCTCGAAGGTTCTTGCGACAACTCTTGTGACGAAGCTGTTTACCCAAAAGTATAATGGTAACGAAGGCATTCGGCGTCACATTATGAAAATGAGTGACATGGCTGCACAGCTGAAGACCATGGAGATGGCGATCTCTGAAGGGTTTCTTGTTCATGTCATACTTCATTCACTTCCTTCTAAGTTTGATCCTTTTAAGATCAACAATAATTCACAGAAGGAGAAATAGAACTTGAACGAGCTAATGAATATGTGTGAACAAGAGGAGGAACGCCTTATCGACTCCGTGGAGTGTACAAATATTATCTCTGAGGGTTTTCGCAAGAAGAAGTCTAAAAAGTAACCTAAATTTGATAAAACTTCTAACGTGGCAACTTCTTCTGGCACCAAAGCTCATCGTCCCCTTAAGTGTTTATTTTGTCGACAAACGGGACATTTTCAGAAAGACTGCCCAAAGTTTCAAGAATGGTTGAAGAAGAAAGGTAATATATTGGACTATGTCTATTATCGGGATCAACTAATGGATGTTTCCTATGATACATGGTGGCTTGATACTGATGCTTGTATACATATTGCTAATTCTTTGCAGGGATTCCGCGACTTGAGGAAGCTAAGTAAATGCCAACGTAGTGTGTTAGTAGGAAATGGAAGTAATGATGCGGTTGAAGCTCTTGGAACTCTCTACTTAGTTCTAGAGAGTGGCTTCATTTTGCATTTACATGATACTGCTTATTTTCCCATTATCACTAGAAATCTTGTATCCATTTCTCGTTTTGATGCTGAAGGTTTTACGTTTTGTTTTGGAAATCGACAAGTCACTATTTCCCTACGTTCTACTAATGTTGGCATTGGTGTTTTAGAGAATTGTCTTTATAAATTACATTTACGATCCTCCTCACCTTATATCGCAGAATCTAAGCAAAATGCACTGGTATTACAAACTAATGTTACGAAATCACTGGTTGAGAATTCTTCAAGATTGTGGCATGAACGTTTAGTCCACATATCTCGATACAGAATGAACCATCTCATTCAGGAAGAAATTCTCACCTTTTGGATTTCTCTAATTTTGCCACATGTATTGAATGTATAAAGGGGAAATTTGCTCCCAATCATAAGAAAACTGCCATTCGGAGTCAAGGGCTCTTAGAACTGATTCATAATGACATCGGTGGTCCTCTTACTCCCGGTATTTTCGGACATAGATATTATCTTACATTTATTGATGATCATTCACGCTATGGGTATGTCTATCCGCTTAAGGAGCGATTTGCGGCTCTCGAGGCTTTTAAAGTTTACAAAATTGAAGTCGAGAACCAACTTGGTTGTAAAATCAAGGTCATCAGATCAGATAGAGGTAGGGAATATTACGGTCGATTCTCCGTTTATGGCTATCATCCGGGTGCCTTTGCCGTATTTCTGCAGGAGTGCGGCATTATTCACCAGGTTTCCATGCATGGCTTAGCTCCAGAATGGAGTTGATGAGCGTCGGAATCGTACCCTTCTGGATATGGTACGAAGTATGATATGCCAAACTCACCTAACAGATTATCTATGGGTTGAGGCTTTAAAGATAGCAGTGCATATACTTAATCGGGTCCCATCCAAAGCTGTCTCAAAGACACCTTATGAAATTTGGACAGGATGAAGACCGTCTTTGGGGTACATGCGCATTTGGGGCTGTCCTGCGGAAGCCAAAATATTCAACCCTTAGTTAAGGGAGCTTGATTCAAGAACGATTAGTTGCTATTTTGTTGGATATCCTGAACGTTCTAAGGGATATCGCTTCTATTGTCCTTCATATACCCTTCGAATTGTCGAGACAAGAAATGCGGTTTTCTTAGAAAATGTTGATATTTACGGTTCTGGTATTTCTCGGACTATTGATCTCGAGGCGGAACCTAATGATGATAATGTTCCCTTATTGCCAAATGTGCCTATGATTTCTCAATCAGTGGGAGGCACCGAGATATCTGAACCAGCTAACACAAACCGCACTAATGACTCACTAGCGGATACAGAGCCTTCTTTATTGCGCCACTCTAAGAGAGTGAGGAAATCAACATTATCTAGTGATTATGTTTATATTCATGATGTCGAATCTTCTCATGACAGTGATCCCCTGACTTATTTAGCCGCCGTTACTAGTACCAAATCAGTGCAGTGGCTTGCTGACATGAAGGATGAGCTTGACTCCATGATGAAAAACGGAGTCTGGAACCTTGTTGATTTGCCGGAGAGATGTAGACCAGTTGGATGTAAATGGGTCTTTCGAACCAAACTGGATTCTAATGGCAAAGTCGAACGGTACAAGGTCCTGTTGGTTGCTAAGGGATTCACTCAGAAAGAGGGTATTGATTATACCAACACTTTGTCTCCTGTGTCAACAAAAGATTCCTTACGAATAATCATGGCTTTGGTTACTCATTACGATTTAGAGCTTCACCAGATGGATGTTAAAATCGCATTTCTGAATGGTGATATGTCTGAGACCATCTTTATAACTCAGCCAGAAGGTTTTGTGGCTGAGGGTGAGGAGAATAAGGTTTGTCTCATGAAGAAATCAATTTACGGTCTAAAGCAGGCTTCTCGACAATGGTATCTAAAGTTTGTGGAAGATATTACTGAGTTTGGTTTCACCGAAAATCTTGTAGATCAATGTGTCTTCATGAAAGTTTGCAAAAGCAAATTCGTCATTCTCCTTTTGTATGTTGATGATATTTTATTAGCCTGCAATGATTTGGGCATTTTGCATCAGACCAAATCACTTCTATCCATGAGATTTGACATGAAAGATCTTGGTGTTGCCTCTTACTTTCTAGACATTGAGATTCACCGAGAGAGATCTCGTAGTATGCTGGGATTGCGTCAAAAAGGCCATATTGATAAAATACTAAAGCGATTCAACATAGAAAATTGTGCTTCCACAGCTGCACCGATCTATAAGGGTGAAAAGTACAGCCTTCACTAGTGTCCTCAAACTCCCCAGGCGCTATCTGAGATGGAATCTATTCCATATGCTTCTGCCGTTGGAAGCCTTATGTATGCTCAGACTTATACGCATCCTGATATAGCGTTTTATGTCGGCATGTTGGGTCGTTATCAGATTAACCCTGGTATGGCTCATTGGAAATATGCAAAGAAAGTTCTACGCTACTTACAGGGAACTAACAATTACATGCTTGTTTATAAGAAGTCAGAATCACTTGATGTTGTGGCTACGCTGACGCTGACTTCATGGGGTGTGTAGACACATGGAAATCCACCACTGGATATTTGTTTATGATGTGTGGTGCTCGGATTACTTGGAACAGCACAAAATAGTCACTTACTGCTTCATCCACTATGGAAGCAGAATTTGTAGCCTGCCACGAGGCCTCTTGTCATGCCTTGTGGATTAAAAATTTTCTTATGGGGCTTAATCTTGTAAGCTCAATTTTGAAACCCCTGAAGATCGTCTGTGATAATTAGGCTGCAGTGTTCTTCTCTCGGAACAATAAGTCGCTTAGTGCTAAAAAGCACATCGACCTGAAGTATCTTGTTCTAAAAGAGAGAGTTCAGAAAGAACACATTACGTTAGAGCACCTTAGTACTCGTGCTATGTTGGCTGATCCACTTACGAAAGCCCTGAGTCTCAGCCTGTTTACACTGCACGTGCATAACATGGGACTCTTTCCTGGCTTGGATCCTTCGTCTTTTGTATACTCTTGATCACTTATGTTTTATTCATCCCTTATGTTTTGGATGACTTCGTTAATAAATTTTTTGTAGCTTGTAACTATGTGTATTGTGTGCAAGCCTTCGAAAGCAAACCATATGAGGACCACCATGATGACCTTCGTACTGTCATCATGTAATTGAGTTATCTGACTACTGTTGTTGGTAGTATTGGATGCGTAATTGGGGAATGAACTATCTAGATGATCTTATAGTCCTTGGCCCCAGTTCAGTCTAGTGATGCTGATGAACAGAGCTCTTCGCATGAATGTGCATTCCTTCGGCCAAGTGGGAAAAATGTTGGATCTAACGAAATCCATCCCGTATGTCTGGCCATCTTGAATGCGTTCTAGGCCTACATTCATTATAACTCAAAAGCACGAGTTTCCGGACCTTGATGGACAAAAAGGAGACTCGAATTTTTACGAGTCGGTCCCACCTCTTACTTGGTTATTTCGATGAGATTAGCTTAATAGAAGAGACGCCCTAATTCGGCATTATGATATAAATAGTGGAAATTACAATTATACCCCTGAGACCTTCTATATATTTGAGGTCATTCGTTCAGGGAATTCATAAGGTGAATGCCTCTACTTCCGTTTCGCTGTGCTGACAGCCTTCCGATTATTTTCTTTCCTAATCTCAAAAGTGCATGCATCACCATCACCCTTGACTGAGCAAAAGAGGTGAAGACCGCCGTCCTGATGGCCGTTTCGACGTCAGGTAAAGTTGCGTGTTCCTAAGGTTCTGGAGTTGGACTTCGTATTTCCAACCTTCAAATCCCAATACAATCATGCCACATACCTTCGGATTTATTCTTTGTTTTTCACTCCCTGAGTTAGATTCAATACTCAGCTAACTACTCCTGTTATCCAAACATCCTAATTTAGCATCTAAGTTAAGAAAGTATCATTGTAAACATTTGTCTCTCAACCTGTCCAATTTGTTTCTATTGCTGCTTGTTCTTGATTTGTTGTTTGTATCTTCGTTTTCACTGCTCAAAACCACGTTCAAGGCTAGTCCAACCCTCATTTTTATCTGATATAGCCGCTAAAACCACGTGGACTTCAAAGATTTAAGTTATAAATTATCCAATCCCAACAAAACACTTGCTTCCATCCTTTTGGTTTATTTTCTTCCCATCTTTGTGGCTGCTACTTAATTCATTTTTTTCCCCAACTTATATAGTGAAGTCTCACATCAATCTTCCTATATCATCGACACCATCCGATGAGAATCGTGAACCAAGGTGGAGTTACCCGGACTACAAAAATATTTACAACATAAACAACTTTAACTTAAGGAAAACTGAGAATGAATTGCCTAGTGAGAATCGTTCAACTTCGCAAGGTAAAGTACGTTACAAATTTGTGGAAATAATTTTTGATCTGTAGTATTCGTGCGTTCTTGATATAGTTTTGGTGGACGAGAACGATGCTAGTTTAGAAAAAGATCCAAAACTGGAAATCGCGGTTGAATATGCAGTTTATAAATATGCATATTAGTAGCAGTTTAGTTCTTCGACATCAATGCTCATCGGAGGAAATGGACATGAGGTTCATTCATCCAGTAGTGTCATTTGACGCATGAGACGATGATATGCCCACCTCTAAACGTCGTTACACGAAGTATGATATTGACGAAACTCATATAGTTGTCAGGATGAAGTTCAAAGATAAGTTTCACTTGTAAAACTGTATTATACACTTTCATATTCGTAGGCAGTGGTAATACAGAGTAATAGAGAACAATTAAGAGAAGTGAGTTATCAAATGTATAGGTGATGCATGTCCGTTTCATCTACGAACCATATGTTCGGCTTGTGACCGCGTTTGACAGATTCGGTGTACAAATACACCCACACATGAGACAACGTTCTGTTGAAGGAAGGTCACTGGAATCTTTCGTGGATTTTTTTTGCTTATGAGATGAAGTCATTCATCAGAAATGATAACATTAGGATTTGTTTGTCGTTGTTCATTGCTTTATTGAAAATTTCTAAAATGTTTTTTATTGAGAAAATGGCGCCCATGGCATACAAATTTTGATGATTTTGCCAAATTTGGTCCCCAAAGTACGAGCAGGCTTGGAACGCATTGCATCGTAACTTCAAGATTGTGTACGGTTCGTGGGAGTCTTCAATGAAGAAATTATTTTCATTGTTTCATGAGTTGATTATATGTAATGATGTGACTATTGTATGATGACATCTGTACAAAAAAACGCTTGGCTCCTCGAACCACATGATTCACTATGTGTTTTGGTCTTTTAAACCCTGCATAAACGTGTATCATTTCTGAGATACAGTTCTTTCCGTTGACGCCACACACTTGTACTCAAGGATTCATTAATATAATCGCTCGATTATTACCTTTACAGGTGTTCTATGGTATAATTAAATACAATTTTATCATTTTGACAAGTAAAATCATAAATTGCTTGTGACCGTAGGGCGTGATGGTGGTGGCCGTGTAATAACTGTTGCATTCGCTTTGGTAGACACCGAAAGTTGTAGAACTTGGAAATGGTTCTTGCAAAACTTTGATAGCTATGTAATTTGGGACCCCAAAACATTTGTGATCCGAGATAGAGATGCATGTATTTTGGAAGTAGTGAATGAGATGTAAGCTTTCCAAAACGGACACTTGTACCATCAATGTTGTCTCCAACATTTATGCTCCAACCTATACAACGCATTCAAGAGCACTGAGTTAAAATGGATTGCATATAGAGCATGAGCACTGACCAAGGAGTATAAAAGACATCATGACATGATGAAGATTCAGAGTATTAACCCTGATACATGGCGATGGCTAGAGGAAATGGAAAAAATCAAGTGGAGTATGACCCACGTTTAGTTAAGCATTATGGAATGCTGACCGCCAATCAGGTTGAAGCGATTAATGGATCTCCGAAGGCCGCTCATCATCTACCCATTTGTAAGATGGTAATGACAATGTTTTACCAGGTGAACCAAACATTTATGGAGCGAATGCGTGCAATTGCTAGCATGATTATGGACACGGATGTCTTCACCGCAACAGTCCAAAACTTCTATTGTCGGACAAAGAGAAAAGCTGACCACCACGCCATAAGAATGTGGGATGGTGATCAGACTGCTATCCGAAGTGGAGGTGGAAAGCGGATGAAACAGTGAGTCATACATTCATACTGTTGACCTCCACTGACAGACATGCACGTGCTTGAAATGACACACATATAGGGTTCCTTGCTCCTACGTGATCAGAGGCGCAAAAAAAATTGGTAGACATGATAATATGTGCATACGTAACTCTACCCTTGATGTCCTCATAGCGACGTATGAAAATGAGGTGTTGAACTCCCTACGGCAAGAGTACGAGTGTATTAACTCTAGATGGATTCTATGACATGACCATTCCCACTAAAAAAATAGAAGAGTGGTTGAAAACGAACTAAAAAATAAATTTTGTTATACTTGTAAAAAAATTTTGTTTATAACAATTTTGTATTCTAAAAAATAAATAAAAATATGTTTAATAAAAAAAACAAAATCTAAATTATCATTAAAGGGTTGTGATCTAGTCTAAAAATATTTTGGGTGTTTATTTTTAGATCAGTCAATTTAAAAACTACTTGAAATTAAATTGTTGTGAGGACACGAGCGATATACGAGGTTGGGCCCACAATATGTGAGCTTACGTCCTCGGGAGAGCAAAGCTCTACCTTGGTTTTCACTATAATATTCGGCGAGTACAATTACAACGATGTGATAGCAACAATACGGATGAGAACGGCTCGTGAAATGGTCGAAAACACTCAGTCGGGCTCGGAAAGCTGACAGCCGCGAGTTGTGGTCGATAACTTGCAGAAAATACTGTACTAGCAGCGCAGCCGGCACTGTACGAGCAGTGCAGAGAACACTGTACGAGCAGGAACTCGCGAATAGTAATTGCATATGCGAGTTCTCGCGAATAGTAACCAGATGAGGGTGGTCGCGTGAACTGGTACGAGTTCTCGCGAATAGTAACCAGATGAGGGTGGCCGTGCGAACTGGTGCGAGTTCTCGCGAATAGTGACACATGTGAGGGTGGCCGCGCGAACTGGTACGAGTTCTCCCGAATAGTGGCTGAAAAATGAAGTCTCGCGATTTCGAGCGAAAGTCTTGCCTTGGGAGATGCGGAAAGAGTCCGAATCCTTTCTCAATGCATTGGAGCTCCTATTTATAGAGAAATCCAGCCCAAAACCCACTCACTTGAGCCCATAAGCCTAGTTCACCTCACTTAGCCCAAAGTGATTAAATATTCCCAATTATGATATAATAAATGCCATGTTGATCTCGAAGCCTCGGGAACCAACCCGGACAAGATATTAGTCGGAAATACGATCATAAAATTCCCGAGAACCTCGTATGTCAGTTCTTTGCCTTAGGATAGCGAATACGCAGCCACGTAACATCATTGCACCCGACCGGTGCGCTCACGGGTGGCAAATTACGAAAATACCCCTGGCCCGGTCCGGGGCCAAAATGACCCGAAACATCTCAAAATGCTTACAGAGACTTTATACGGGGCCCAGCAAGCCAGAATTGCGAGAATACCACTTGAGAATGCCATCCGATAAGAATATGAAAATATCGAAAATACCAATAACCACGTCGGACGAGCTCCCGGGTAAGGATAAACACAAGAGAATATACCCGGGTAATATCAGGTTGTACATTACTATATGATTCCTTATACGTCTTGTGTGGGCAACGACCGTGACGCACCGGAGGCGGATCACTTGGAACGGACCAAGGAACATTCTGAGGCATCTTCGAACTCTGGCCAGTAGCTCCTTAGGATGGAGGAAAGATGGCTAAGTTTCATTAGGGGAGGCTCGATCATAGGTGGAGAAAACTCATGCCCAGGAAATGTGTAGTGAAAGGAAGGCCAATGCCCGTACACATGTGAAAATGCATTGGCTCCCTCATCCCGTACTCGTTGTAATGCTTCCATATTGCCCCTTATATTGTCCTCTGCGATATCATCTATTTCAGTCGTCTAAACATGAAAACAAGTTAGTATTAAAGGTAACTAAAAAATAAAATGTCATTTTAAAGATTAACACGCGAAGGATTGGCTCAGTAAATCCCCCTCTCCACCGGTTGCTATCTTCCGACTTTACCGCCAAATGGATCACCTAGTGTGACGAATACCATGTAAAGGTATCTTCGTCGATTCCATATAATTCACCGCACAAGTGGTCGTGGAAGATTTCCCACATAGAAATTCACTCTGCGTGAATAGAACAGAAATCATGTCATCTCGCTCTAGTATGAATGCAAACAGCGAAGAACATCTACAGATTCTAGTGCTCGAGGAATCCAAAGTGGGAGCCCCATCAGTCAAGCTACACGATAAAGGTGATGTGGCTACACGCGACCGAAGTATATAAGCGATTCGGTGTACATCCATAACGTGATAGTTACCTCGTCAGCTTGCTCGAGGTCTATACCTTCGTACGGTAGCCAAATAAACTATAAAAAACGATTAAAACAATTGAAGGTTTGAAGATTAATTATAAACGGTACCTCTCTACGACCTGTATGATCTAATGAGTCTCTACATAACCAGATTTAGTTGTTCCTCGTGTCGTGGTAGTCTAAGCGACCACCAAACACCCTGCAACAAATGCATTAGATAACATCAAACAAAGTTTTTTATTATGTCAAACTAAATATTACACATATTTTATCTCTATCCTTAAAACTGAAAATATCGGGCATCGTAACCATCACCCACGAATCGCCCCCTAAACTAATGGGTGATCGATGATATCCGAGCACATGCCCAAATCTACAAGTACGAAGCCATTAAATTACATTACAATTACACACATATACCCAAAAATTGTAATAGTAAACAAAAGTACCTAAACAACCCGATATGCACCACTGATGAAACAAAAGGGACTTGACTACATATCTGAATCCAACTGAACCACTTCGTATTTCAAGCGGCTCCATGACACGTTCAAGGAGCAATAAGATGCAAGAGGTAATCCGAGAATTAATTAGCTATACTTGGAGCGAAGGAATAAGACGGTTAAATGATGATGAATTGAAGAAGTCCATTAAGATGTTTTATCTTATTTAGTTTAGTTCAATTAAGGCTCAATTTACGTAATGTCTAAAGTTGGCCGAGAATAAGACCTTCTATGTCAAATTAGATTCTTTTATTATGTTATGTTATAAAAAACCTCTAGAACTCGAAATTGATGACTTTTGATTGATTTTGTGTGAAAGGTTCCTCACAGATTTAAACTAAACATTAATCTAAAGATATTTAGAATAAACTAAATATTCTAAATATTTAGAATTAATAAACATATTTAGAATTAATCTAAATATTCTAAACATTCTAAATAAACTAAACAAATTTAAACTAAACATTAATCTAAATATTCTAAACATATGAAACTAGTACTTAAATTAAAAATAAAAATGTAAACTAAACATTAATATAAATATTATAAACATATTAAACTAGTACTTAAATTAAAGATAAAAATTTAAACTAAACATTAATCTAAATATTTTAAACATATTAAACTAGTATTAAATTTAAAATAAAAATTTAAACTAAACATTAATCTAAATATTTTAAACATTTAAACTAGTATTAAATTAAAAATTAAATTTAAACTAAACATTAATCTAAATATTCTAAACATATTAAACTAGTACTCAAATTAAAAACAAAAATGTAAACTAAACATTAATCTAAATATTCTAAACATATTAAACTAGTACTTAAATTAAAGACAAAATTTAAATAAAATATTAATCTAAATATTCTAAACATATTCATTTAGTACATAAATTAAAAACAAAAATGTAAACTAAAAATTAGTCTAAATATTCTAAACATATTAAAATTGTATTTAAATTTTTAAAAATGTAAACTAAATATTAATCTAAATATTCTCAACATATTAAATTAGTACTTAAATTAAAATCAAAAATTTCAACTAAACATTAATCTAAATATTCCAAACATACTAAACAACAATTAAAATAAAAAGAAATATTTAAACTAAACCATAGATTTTGAAACCTATTTGGACCGGCCGATTGAACCGATCCGACTGTGAACCAGTAACACCTATGATTCGATCCAATCCAACTTAATGTTTAATTTCAGAATCGTGCCACGTCATATATGAATCGGTTTAATCCGGTTGAACCTGTTAAAATATGGTGAACCTAAATTTTTTGAACATTTAATAAAAAAAGTTAGGCCTTCTAATCTACTTTTCATTTTTCCTATATTCAAAGTTTTGCTGCACAATTTTTATTTTACTTTCTTTTTTAATATTGATTTAATAATCATTGATATACAAAATAATAGGAATTCGGAAGCTTCTAATCTCTTTTTTAATAGGCTTCTAATCTCTTTGATAATTAATATCATTTGTAATTATATTTTTTATGTAATATAAGACATACTTCAATTTATTTCTTATGGGTTGTTGGCTCATTGTTTGTTTTAGTTGTCTTTTGGATTTAAAGTTTCATTTTTTATATAAAATATATTTGATTTGTCTTTTGAAGTTAAAATATAAACTCTCATTTGGATAATGATTTATAAACTTAGATATATTTCATTTGTTTACATCTTAATTCATGTTTAAGACAAGGGGTCCGGCTCTTTGGATCGGTCCAAACAGTTATAGCTCGTGTGCTCCGCGCTCCGGGCACATCCATGCGTTCTACTCTCCGAGCCTACTCACGCCGTTTGCACTTCGGGCCTTGCCATGTTTTCCAGTATGAGAAAACAACCTTGTCAGATACGGTTTAGAGAGCGTAATTCACATGCGCCTTTCCCTCTATAAATACATGGCTAAATGACAAGTTGATGATGACATTTTGGACGCGTGAAATATGTTGTTACCCTACCGATTTCCTTTCTCGCGCTTTCTTATTGTCTTAGTCATCTTCTTTTAGCCTCCTCTGTTTGTATCATGAACGGTTTATTCAATATATCGGCTAAGAGCATTTATAGCTTTTAGTCAGGTGATTTTTTCCATTCGCCGAAGGGTTTTCCACGTTAATATCATTGTTTCCTTTAATGTTTTATCCATTCATAATCATCTCCCCAATTCAAATAAATCAAAACCGAGTTTGTTTATTACGAACTGGATTACTGTTGATATCCCAGTCTTTTGACCACAACAATATTTGTTCACGAACGTTCAAATTTGTTATGAAAATATTTGTGTTCATTCAAATTATAAACGAACAAAAATAATGTTCGAACAATGTTCATATTTTTATTTGAACGAGCAAACACGATCACATACGAGCCGAACAGATATTGTTCACGAACTGTTCGGATCGTGTAACAACCCTAGTTTAATTGTATTTTTCCGAAAATTAAAGGATTAAATGAATATATAAAATTTTATAGGACCGAAATGAAATATATGAAATGTAGGAAAAAAATTAAATAAATAAAAAATTGGATGATATTGCAATCTTAATTGACGATAATACAATCATTTAATGATCAAGACTGGGCCTACGAGCAAATTAAACATTTTTGACATGGGCCGGCCCAGTGTTTATATTAAAAAAGCCAAAATCATAGAACAGCGGCGATGGCTTATCGTTGAATTACTGCTAAAATGCCAGATGGCGTCGTATGCCAAGCTCATATCGTCGTTATTCCCGAGGTGTTTCCTCAATGTGTTGGTATTATCTCGATATGAATAAAAATGCAAGCAAGAAATTGGGACCGTTTGCCTGAAATCGCGAGGAATCGAAACCGTCAAGAGAGGACAAGAATGGTGATGCTTCTTTTAATGGGAGTAAGTTTGCAGGGCCTGTTAGATTTCGTAGTTGCCACGATTTCGCTGATATTTGGGTTGGGTTTATTCGCCTTAATTGCCGCGATTCTTTGCTCCGCGGCATTCTGGATAAATGTCAAGGATATGTCTTGATTTGCTTCCTGGATTCTGTGTGTTTCGTTCTTATTTTCAGCAATTAGGGTTGGTGATAACTGGAAAAAAAGGGCTTTTTAAGTGAAGGTGATTTCACTGTTTTGTAACTCTGTAAATTTGTTAAGAATCTGTTTACAAATGATCATCCCTTCGCTGGGATTATATTTTGACAGTAACTGAATCTATCGTGTTATTAATTTGAGTTTATAAAAATAACCATTGTTAAACAAAGACTACATTTTTCTACTGAATCTGATTCGGTTTCTGATGAATTCCCTAAAAGAACAACTATTCTAAGGTGTTAGTTTATATCTAATCAATATAATATTATACATTAAGATTTATTATGAATACTATGGTGTGGTCTCTTCTTCTATCTTTAATATGTACAAGTTTTATCCATTAAGAAATTGTCTTACTATTATGAATATGAACTAGTAGTGCACATATCAACTATTGATATATATATATGTTGTTACATAAATTGTATTAAGTTGTATGATCTTTGGCTTTCTAATTACTAAATGGAATAATGAGCTATGAATTGTCATAAATTGTGTGATTCTTAGTTTATTTCTAGTTCATACAAATGGATGACATTTGTGTGGGAATAAACATGTTATTGTCTTGTTAATTTTTCCAAAAAGTGAGCTCTAAAAATGATTATGAGATGAAAATTCATCTGGAAACTCTATGAGATGTCTCAAGGTAAATACGGGTTGTGGAAATAATATAATTCTAAGATCCTTGACCTTAAATGTTTGATTATGTTTTACATTTGGTATCGGAGCATGGTTTTGGAATTACGTATCTTCCATTATATTTCTTTTCGTTGAAAACTTTTTTGTTATGATTTCTATAACATTTTTCGGCAAAAGCTTTTAGTTATTTGCATGTTTGGATATGTTATGAAATCATGATAATTTTTTATCTTATTTAACTTGGTTAAATTCTTCAACAAAGATAAAATATGTGTGTATTATATAGTAATAATACATTTTATTAAAGAATTTAACTCTTAAAATCACACTCATATTTTATTTTCCGTAAATTATTGATGATTGTTTTTCCTCAAATAATGATTGTTGATGTCTAATTTAAGTTAATTTGTCGCACCAAAGTGGTCAAATTTATTATGTTTTAGGCATCTAAACTTTTTTATGTTTTTAATATTTACACAATTGAATCTAAATGTTAATTTTGTAATCACTAATACTAAAGTTATTTTATATAAAAATATTGAATATGCTTTAAATCCAAAGATTAATAGCATGTTCAATTATTTTTATTCTAATGTATTTTTTGTATTTTTGTTTCACACAAATAAAAACTTTAATACATATTAAGAGTTTATTTAAACATTATTGTTTAATATTTGTTGTTCTTTTGCAGCACATCTTATGTCTATGAATTTGAATGCTATTTCCATTGTAAAGTGTAATGGATTGAATTATGTTAATTGGTATGAACAAATCATGTACAACTTAGGTGTTCAGTACCTTGATACCACTTTATTAGGTGATAAGCCCGTACTTACAGATGCAAGCACCGATGAAGAAAGAATGTTCCATACCACATGGGAACATTCAAACCGGTTAATCTTAATGTTGATGAGAATGACTATTACGGATAATATTAAGCCATTAATCTCGAAAACGAGAGTGTTAAAGAATTTATAGAATCTGTAAAGTCAAAGTCACGTTCTGAAAGTGCTAACAAATGAGTTGCTGGAACTCTTATGGGGATTGACTACCATGAAGTTTGAATGTAGTTGTGCTATGCATGAGCACATAACTGAAATGATAAATATTGTGGCAAGACTTGATGCTATGAGGATGACGGTGAATGAAAATTTCATTGTGCAATTTATTATGAATTCTTTACTTCTTCAGTATGGACCATTTCAAATTACTTACAATTCCATTAAAGATAAGTGGAATGTTTCATAATTGCAATTTATGTTGGTTCAAGAGGAGATAAGACTTAAAAAGCAATGAATTGACACAGTCAATCTCATAAATGGAGTTGACGGAAAGAATGAACGAATGATGTGAAAGGAGAACTATAGACCAAAGTCTCATGGACCTTCGTCAACGAACACCTAGAATGAAAAGAAGATTATGTGCTACTTATGCAAGAAACAATGACACTTACAGAAAAATTGTAAGAAACGTATGGAATGGTTCGAAAAGAAATGTAAGTTTTATGCTTACGTAAGTATTGAATCAAATCTTACAGAAGTTACTTGTAATGCTTGGTGGCTTGACTCGGGTGTTACTACTCACATTTCTAATACGATGCATGGATTCCGTATGATCCAAACCACAAATCAATATGAAAATTGGTTTGTGCATATGGGAAATCGCAACAAGGCTAATGTTGAAGGTGTTGGAACTTATTGTTTGGTTCTTCATACCGACTATGTTTTGAATCTTTATGATACTCTTTATGTTCCTAGTACTCTTTTATATTTGGAAATAAGAGTTTTAATATATTCAAAAATAATGTTCATGTTGGTTACGATAATCGCCTTGATGGTGTTTACGCATCAAGTTAGTGATAATAAAAGAATTCTGGTCAATGAAAACTCTGCTTCTTTATGGCATATGTGCATAGGCCATATTTCCCGAGAAAGGATTTAACGATTGGTTAAAAATAAAATTTTACCAAACTTGGAATTTACGAAATACTTGGTTTGTGTGGGTTGTGTTAAAGGAAAGTTTACAAAACACACACTTAAGAAGAAAGTCACAAGAAACACACAATTCCTTGAAATTATACACACTAATATTTGTGGTCCTTTTGACATTCCGTCCTTTAATGGAGAAACTTATTTCATAACATTTATCGATGATTTTTCACGTTACGGATATCTCTATTTATTGAAAGATAAGTCTCAATCTTTGAATGTTTTTGAGGTATTCATTACGGAAATTGAGAGACAATTAGAGATGAAAGTGAAAATTGTAAGATTTAATAGAGACGGTGAATATTATGAAAAGTATAATGAATCTGGTTAATGTCTAGGTCCTTTTGATAAATTCCAAGAAAAGTATGGCATTGTTGCACAATACACTATGCCAGCCACACCGGAATAGAATGGTGTAGCATAAAGGAGAAATCGTACTTTAATGGATATAGTTAAAAGTATGTTAAGTAATTCAACATTACCCTTATCATTGTGGATGCATGCTTTACGAACTGCCATGTACTTATTAAATCGGGTTCCTACTAAGGCTGTTGATAAGACACCTCTTGATTTATGGACCGGTAGGAAACCCAGTTTACGACATCTTCATACATGGGGTTGTCCGGCAGAAATCAGAGTATATAATCTACATGAAAGAAAACTAGATTCACTAACAATAAGTGGTTTTTTCATTGGTTATCCAGAAAAATCTAAATGGTTTCGTTTAGATTGTCCTAACCATAGTACAAGAATTGTAGAAATTGGAAATGCGAAATTCATTGGAAATGATGACATTGGTTTCAGTTTTGATCCACGCATTGTGAAACTAAAAGAAGTACAAAATGAAACTTATAATGAAACCGACATTCCAGTCATTGTCTCAAATCCTGATGTTGGAATATGAGATAATGAAATCATCATAGATAATGAAATTGTAAATAAACCACAATAAATAGTCTTACGGAGATCACAACGAGAAAGACGTTCTGCTATTTATGGTGATTATATGGTTTATTTACATGAGTCTGATTTTGATTCTGAATGTTTTGAAGATCCAGTTTCTTATATCGAGCCATGAATAGTAAAAATTCTGAAAGATGGCTTGATGCTATGAATGAAGAGATGAAATCAATGGCAAACAATGAAACTTGAGATCTTGTCGAATTGCCAATAGAATCTAAAAGAGTTGGTTGTAAATGGGTGTTCAAGACCAAACGTGATTCCAATGGCAATATCGAAAGATATAAAGTTCGACTTGTCGCTAAATGTTTTACACAAAAAGAAGACATTGATTATAAAGAAACATTTTCTCTTGTTTCTAGAAAAGATTCTTTCAGGATTATTATGGCACTTGTAGTTCATTATGATTTGGAATTGCATCAAATGGATATTAAAACGACTTTTCTGAATGAAAATTTAGATGAGATATCTATATGAATCAACCTCAAGGTTTTGAGGTTGAGTGGAAGGAACACTTAGTGTGTAAACTTAAGATATCAATATATGGATTAAAACAAGTTTCTCGTCAATAGTATCTAAAATTTAGTGATACCATAACTTCATATGGATTCAAAGAAAATGATGTAGATGCATGTATCTATATGAAGTTTAGTGGGAGTAAGTTTATTATTTTAATATTATATGTTGATGATATTTTGCTTTCAACTAATGACTTTGGATTATTACATGATACCAAGAAATTTCTTTCTAGAAATTTTGAAATGAAAGATATGGGTGAGTCTTATTATGTTCTTAGGATTGAAATATTACGCAATCGATTGCAAGACATTTTATGATTATCTCAGAAAGGTTATATCACAAAAGTTTTAGAAAGATTCAATATGGAAAAATATTCCCCTAATATTGTTCCAATTGATAAGGGTGACAAATTAAGCAATGATCAATATCCGAAAAATAAATTGGAACAAGATATCATGAAAGACATCCATTATGCTTCTGTTGTTGGTAGCTTAATGTATGTACAAACGTGCACACGACCTGATTTAAGCTTTGTTGTAAGTATGTTGGGCAGATATTTAAGCTATGTTGCACTATTTGTGAAGGTGTGTGCCTTTCAACTCACCCCCAACACACCGAGTGCAGGGTGCGCGAATCCTTACTGGGTGCGTCATTATGAAACTTCATTATTTAAACTCGAAACTTGAATATCACCCGCATTCGTTTACTTATAGACGTAGATGCACTAAAGATATATATATAATTATATATTCTAAACGTCACACCACATATAATCAAATATTAAATATGTTTTTATTTTTATTAATGAAAACAGTCGAAATGAATAAGGAGGACGGTATCCCAAATCTCTATATGTTAAATGCATTTATCTTTAACAATTCAAATTTGAAGAATAATTAGAGTAACATTAATCAAAATATTATTGTTGTAAATTTGATTATTTATATGTTTTTATTAATATTTTAATTAATTTATATTTTAATTAATTATATAACGCACCCTAATTAAAAGTTTACGCACCCCACACCCTCGCATCTCGTACCTTGCACCCCGCACCCGCACCCGTGCAACCTAATATGTAAGCAACTTAGGAATGGTTCACTGGAAGGCTGCAAAGAAAGTTTTGAGATACTTAAAAGGAATAAAAGATCACATACTTAGGTACAAGAAATCTGATTCTCTTGAAGTTATTGATTACTCATATTCAAATTTTGTGAATTGTGCAGATTCAAGGAAATCTACTTTGGTTATGTGTTTCTTTTGGCTAATGGTGCTATCTTATGGAAAAGTGTAAAAGAATCCATAATAGCATCAAACAATATGAAGGCTGAATTTGTAGCATGTTATGAGGCAACTACTCAGGGTTTATGGTTGTGGAATTTCGTTTCAGGACTTGGACTTGTTGAAAGTATTGCCAAGCCATTGAAAATTTATTGTGATAATTCCGCAGCTATCTTATTCTCCAAACATGATAAGTATTCCAATTGCACTAAACATATGGATATGAAGTATCGTGTTGTGAAGAATGAAGTACGAGAAAAGCGAGTATTACTTAAGAATATTAGAACTGATCTCATGATTGCGGATCCGCTTACAAAAGGATTAGCTCCTAAAAGGTTTAAGGAACATGTAGACAACATGGGTGTTGTCGATAAAATTTATTAATAATGAAATAAAGTTATGATATTGTATGCAATTAAATTGAGATCTATAAAATATCTTTTTTTATAATATTTAATAAATTCTTGATTATGTCTTGGTATACATTTTGTTATGTAGAATTTATTAAATTACGTATTGATATGGATTAATGTATGATACATAGAAGGAAGTATATCAATGAAATGATATGTAACCGCTATGATCTATATTGATTTTATATTAAGCATGATGAATAAGTCAAATTTGTATCATGGTTTAACATTACGATTGCACACCAATGTTGTTAAATCATAATTATGTAGACCAAGTGGGAGAATGTTAGTTTATATCATGATGTGATCAATATAATATTATATATTAGGGTTTATTATTTCATGTTGATGGACCATGAAACGTATGTTATGAAGACCATGATGTGGTATCTTCTTCCATCTTTCATATGTACAAATTTTATCCATTAAGAACGTGTCTCACTATTATGAATATGGACTAGTAGTGCACACATCAACTATTAATACATATATATGTTGTCACATAAATTGTATTAAGTTGTATGATATTTGGCTTTCCAATTACTAAATGGAATAATGAGCCATGAATTGTATCTCTTGGTTTATTTCTAGTATCTATAAATAGAGGAAATTTGCGTGGGAATAAACATGTTATTGTCTTGTTAAGTTTTCCCAAAAGTAAGCTATATAAAAGATTAGGAGAGGAAAATTCATCCGAAAACTCTACGAGATGTCTCAAGGTAAATACCAGCTGTGAAGATAATGTAATTCTAAGGTCATTGACCTTAAAGGTTTGATTAATTTTTACAGTTGGTAACATGAAGATTGGGTCATGACGATCAATATTGGTAACTGTTAGCCGAGAATCAAGGAATCATCATTGATTCCCTCAATTATCAAAGTTGAAGACATTAATCTTGGAAATAATTATTGCAATAATTTCCAAGATTGATGAAGATTGATTACACAAATTGATTTCTTCCTAAAATAGAATAAATTGATTCCTATAAATTGATGCCTTTGAAAATGTATTCAAGATCGAGAAATAACATAATTCTTCATTCTTCTCTTTACTCTTTTCACTTTATCATGGTATCGGAGCCAAATCTATTCACTGTGTCCTAATGAGCAGTGTGAGACAAACCTCCACCGGATCGGCGGTAATCAACACCGGATTTGACATTCGTTCACCGGTGAATTTTTCGTCCCTCCGACAGCCAACGATGAACGACGTAACTACGGGGTCAAAAACTCCTAATAGTTCGTCGACATCCATTTCCTCTACAATTTCTTCGGCTGCGTTTTCAGCAAACTCCTACCCATGTGGAACTACGGGAGCCAAAATTCACATTGCAACTTCAAAAACAGATCCCACATCGGGTCTATCGATAGATCAATCAACATTTCTAAGAGATTTCATCGTTAAAGGAGCGAATACCAGTTATGTGAAATCACCCTCTGTATGTCATCTGTTACATCATGGATAATAGATTCTAGTGCAAATCAGCATATGACAGGATGCTTGCATATGTTATCCAATGTATCGATATTACCGACATGCACTATTGTTCATCCGGACGGACGACAATTGCATGCAGATCGTTATGGTAGTGTTGTGTTGAGTGAGCAGTTGAACATGCACAATGTTCTGTTTGTTCATGTATTGAGATGCAATCTACTATCTGTCTCACAACTTCTTCAGCATAATTCATATATTCTAACTTTTGTCGATAATCTTTGTACTTTACAGGACAGAACTACGAGGACTCTGATTGGACTGGGTAAACAAATCGATGGGGTTTATCATCTTAAGACGCCACCAAACCATTCTGCAAATCATGCTGGCGTCAAGAATGAAGATCACATGTTATGACACTCTCGACTGGGGCATCCTTCTCATTTTGTTATCAACAAAATGTTTCTAATCACTTCAAATATTATTTATCCAATTGCCGTTTTGACAGATGATCCTTTTCATAATAGCCCTTCTCTTGCTTCTATTCGATTCGATCTAATTCATGCCGATATTTGAGGTCCTTATAGTGTTTCTTCCACTTGTAGTGCCTATTATTTTCTCACCTTAGTTGATTATTACTCTCGCTCGGTTTGGATTTATCTCATGGCCATGAAACGTGAGATACAAGACCGAATACGTCACTTTTGTGCCATGGTCTCAACTCAATATCAATCTATTCCAAAATGCTTTCAAACGGACAATGGAAGGGAATTCTTGACCCTTCGACCGTTCTTTCTCTCATCCGGAATCAATCATAAAACCTCAATCGTTTACACTCCTCAACAAAATGAGCGGGTAGAGCGTAAACATCGTCACATTCTTAATGTTGCTCGAGCAGTAATGTTTCAAAGCAATTTACTTATTCGCTTTTGAGGGGAATGCATCCTAACAGCGGGATATCTCATCAATCGAACTCCTACAACCTTATTTGGTGGCCAAACTCCATTTGAGAGACTTATTGGCCGAACTTCATTGTTCACTCACTTACGAGTTTTTTGGTTGTCTTTGCTTTGCATACTGTCATCGCCGAGATCGTGATAAGTTTTCTGAGCGTCGCCAACAGTGTGTATTCCTTGGTTATCCATATTCTCATAATGGTTGGAAAGTTTATGACTTGGATTCCTTAGAAATCTTTGTCACTTGAGATGTAACATTCATTGAGAATCAATTTCCTTTTGATTAGTCTATATCTGAATCTATTCATCCTAAACCACAGGTTTCAGCTTCTTGCAATCACCCCTATCTCACCTGTTAGGTGTAAGGGAGAGCCTAGCCCTATCTCTTCCCATGATCCTATCCCAAGCAAAGAGACATCCATCTCTATCTCTTCCCATGATCCTATCACGGGTGAAGAACTTGTATCTTCACCAATATCTACAACACTAAACTTTTCTACGCCACATTTACTTCGAAAAACACCTTATGAACCTGAATCTACTCATGGGTCACCCTCTTTTGTTCATTCCAATGATGTCCAGGTCGAGACCATGCCACAAGTTACTTCAACATTGAAGGCGACAGATCTCATTGGTCGTGGTCATCAAATTAAATAGCGTCCATCAAAATTGAAAGATTATGTTTGTGAACATGCTGATAGTACTATTTCAAAGGGATTTGGTAACATGTCCAAGTGTAATGATCCCATTGATTTTTCTACCACAGTTTCCTCTGACGAGTCCTATGGTACGTGTCTATATCCTCTAAACAGATATTTTAACTATGATGCTTTTAGTACAAGACATCGACGCTTTCTCGCAGCGATTACTTCAGAGCCAGTTGAGCCTAAAAGATATTCTGATGCTGTTAAAAACTCCTTATGGCAAGATGGGATGAAGGTTGAGTTAGAGGCACTGAAAAGAATGGCACTTGGACTTTGCAAAGGTTGCCCGATGGAAAGCATGCTTTAGGATGCAAATGGGTATATATCATCAAACGCAAGGCTGATGGTTCTATCGAAATATATATAAAGCAAGATTAGTCATTTTGGGGAACACACAACAAGAAGGAGTGGATTATAATGAGACATTTGCACAAGTCGCTAAAATGGTAACTGTTCGGAATCTACTTGCTGTCGCAGTCTCCAAAAATTAGGAAATCCATCAAATGGACGTTAACAATGCATTTCTTCATGGTGATTTGAATGAAGAAGTGTATATGAAATTACCTCCTGGTTTTACAACCACCGATGATAAGCAAGTGTGCAAGTTATGAATGTCTCTATATGGCCTTAAACAGGCCCCTTGGTGTAGGTTCTCAAAACTATCCGAATGACTTATTGAACTTGGATTCTCACAATCGCTGTCAGATTATTCATTGTTTACTTATTCTCAAGATTCTGTGGAACTAATGGTCCTCATTTATGTTGATGATCTAATTATTGTTGGAAACGGACATTGAGTCGTGCACGACTTCAAAGAAAAATTAAGTCGTTTCATATGAATGACTTAGGGAAGCTCAAATACTTTATTGGAGTAGAGGTAGTTCGCAATCCCACAGGTTTATATCTCAATCAACGGAAATATGTCTTGGATATTATCTCTGAAGCTGGTCTTATGGGAGCCAAGTCAGCCACAACACCATTAGAACATAACCATCGGCTAGCGACATCATCGAGTACATTATTGAATGATCCTGAAAAGTATCGTCGATTAGTTGGAAGATTGATATACTTGACATTTACGAGACCAGAAATAAGCTTTGCAGTCCACATCTTAGCTCAATTCATGCAAGCACCAAGACTTGATCATTGGAATGCAGCTATGCGGGTAGTTCGGTATTTGAAGGGAGCTCCAGGACAAGGAATCTTACTACGATCAGATTCAAATTTACAATTTTATGGTTTTTGTGACTCTGATTGGGCAAGCTGTCCTTTGACAAGAAAATATGTTACGGGATATTTCGTATTTCTCGGATCCTCTCCTATCTCATGGAAAACAAAGAAGCAAAAGACTATCTCCAGGTCATCTGATGAAGCCGAATATCGTGCTATGACATCAATCTGTTGTGAACTTCGTTGGTTGAAACAACTCTTGATAGACTTGGGTATTCAGCTATCATCACCAATGCAACTATTTTGTGATAGTCAAGCTGTCATCCACATTGCAACGAATCCAGTCTTCCATGAGCGAGCCAAACATATTTATGTTGATTGTCATTTTGTCCACAATTTAGTATCCGATAAAGAAGTTGTTTTGAAGCATGTGAACACAAAAGTTCAGTTGGCTTATATGATGACTAAGAGCCTTGGAGGTGCCACATTTAAACACTTAATATACAATTCGGGCATTCGTGATCTTCATGCTCATAATTGAGGGGGGGTGTTAGCCGAGAATCAAGGAATCATCATTGATTCCCTCAATTACCAAAGTTAAAGACATTAATCTTGGAAATAATCATTGCAATAATTTCCAAGATTGATTACACAAATTGATTTCTTCCTAGAATAGAATAAATTGATTATATTCTATTTAACTTTTGTAAATGTATTCAAGATCGAGAAATAACAGAATTCTTCATTCTTCTCTTTACTCTTCTCACTTTATCAGTAACATGACGATTTACTCATAGGGATCGGTCACAAAGTATGATGATCGATCACAAAGCATGTTGTACACATGTCACAATGATATGTGATTCAGTACAAATCTGATCGAAGAGTAAAGCAAATATCGATGATGTGGTCCAACCGTTAGTCGACCAAAAAGTCATCCACTATCGAACGTGCACTAAAATATAATAAATACGACTTGATGTGCCAAACGTGGCAAACATGAGATTGGATCTTAGTTATAAATACACGTAAGCCTAGTAAAATTGAATGGATAGTGTTGTATTTCATTATTCATTTTGATAGTGAATTCATCTAGTTTGGTATGTAGCGTTTTCCTGGTATTCGAGTTCCACGTAAAACTTATTGGTTGTTTCTCCATTTTGTATTTGTTATTGTTTTTTAGAATATAGCAAGTGATTCATCAATAACATGAGGAATGACATAGACATGTTGAACCATTTGTTCTATGATGAAGTTTGTAAGAAAGACTATGAACCATTATAATTAACTTCTTCAATTATTTTACTGTGTAATTGCACATTCCCCACACGTAATTAATCATATTTGTCAACGATGGCAATGGCTATTTGAATATGTATTATTCATTTCCACCCTTTCATAATGTGTTTATTGTATTACACTATGTTATCAAGATATATTACATGATTTGTGATTAGTAATGCATCATTTTCTTTTAGAGAATCTTGGTTAATTTGTAAGATTTATTATTATTATAACTACTATGAGTATATAATTTACATTTTTTATAAGTTAATATAATCATACAATATGATAAAGTATATTTTAAATTGAACGAGACCCCAAGATTGGCTACCCATTAGTCAATTGGTCTGTACCGATTGAAGAATACAACATATTTAGCTCAAATCACTGAGNGAGATGAAATCAATGGCAAACAATGAAACTTGAGATCTTGTCGAATTGCCAATAGAATCTAAAAGAGTTGGTTGTAAATGGGTGTTCAAGACCAAACGTGATTCCAATGGCAATATCGAAAGATATAAAGCTCGACTTGTCGCTAAATGTTTTACTCAAAAAGAAGACATTGATTATAAAGAAACATTTTCTCTTGTTTCTAGAAAAGATTCTTTCAAGATTATTATGGCACTTGTAGTTCATTATGATTTGGAATTGCATCAAATGGATATTAAAACGACTTTTCTGAATGAAAATTTAGATGAGATATCTATATGAATCAACCTCAAGGTTTTGAGGTTGAGTGGAAGGAACACTTAGTGTGTAAACTTAAGATATCAATATATGTATTAAAACAAGTTTCTCGTCAATAGTATCTAAAATTTAGTGATACCATAACTTCATTAGTCAATTGGTCTGTACCGATTGAAGAATACAACATATTTAGCTCAAATCACTGAGCAATTCACAATACAGAAGAGTCAAACAGACAATTGCTTAGCGAGCAACATTAGTATATCTAATTATGCAAGGGGACAATCAAATTTAGATCTTTAGCCGCCCCAAAGATTGAGCATGTCGCCCTTACGATTCCAATGTTAGATGAGCATAACATCATTCTTTTATTAATTATCTACAGATCAGTCAATAGGAAGACGATCAATCAGATACGGATAAATATGCAAGTATTGATGATCATATACTCCTAGCTATCTATAAATACTGGCAAGAGGTAGGAAGATTGTACTTTCACTTTGGAATTTGACTCTAAGGCATCAAGAAACATCATTGTGATTTGTTTGCACTATGTCATTCTTAGTGAAAAAGTTTGCTTAGAGATTTATTCCTTGAAACCGTGGTTTTCCCTTTCTTCTTCGGAGTTTCCAAGTAAAACTTATGTCATTGGCATACCTAACGATAAGCTAACATCGTCCCTGATAAAAATTAATCTAAAACTCAATTAATCATCCCTTTAACCAAGAATTGGGAACTATATTGATGGAGCGGTGCGACGCACATGGAAGGAAGAATGTCACGAAGGAACAGGGGAATGGCAAGGCCAACAGTGGACTTCAGATTGTGGATAAACGATACCATGAAAGACACTTTGAAGAGGGTCCCAAGGGAAATAAAAACCAGGGAGACCATCGACATATAGCAGGAGTGGAAGGGACCAAGAGTGGACTACAATGGAAAGAAAAAAGGCATAATATTTGGGAGAAAGAAGTGTGCCAGGATGGGTGATGTCACGACCCGTCGTGTGGAATCGTGTCAGCCAGTCGTGGTCTGGGTCTAAGGTTCAACCCCTTTTGACCACGCAGCTGTCCTTTTTCTTATTCTTAAAGGTTGGCTCAAGGGTTCGACACGATCCTACGATCATTGGATCGGAATCGTCCCCCGGCCGGGCCTATCTAACTCCAACCCAGTGCCGGTATATAGTGGAACACGTCTCTGTCCATGATTCTGGGGTGGTGCCTTAGTCTCGGCAGGTGCAACGAGTATCCATCAGCAGACGGCCTGGTCCTTATGCGTGCTACCGGCCGAGCGGAGACTTCCCTTCGGAGCGTCTCCGCTCTTTCGATCGTTGCGCGTACATCAACCAATCCGTCTCTCTACTGCACCCGTTGCGTTCCTTTCCTAGCCGTGGCATGGACGATGAGTGGTGCTTTCAATGAAGGTCTGACAAGTTTAATTAGAATACCACAAGAGTTTCTTAATAGCACTTAATCGTCATTACGATAGTCCTACGTCCCGACACATTCACATACATATATGCTTATACAAAAAAAAGAGAATAGCGTGGCGGGAGCACTCCCCGCACGATCGACTCGTGCTATTGGGGCACTCCCAGGGCGGGCGGGATCCGTTCAGCGAACTTCACCAGGATCGGCCTCCGGAATCTCGCATCCTACAAACAAAACATAACTTTGATTAGATGATTTCTCAGTAAGATAGCTGGAGTAAACTAAGGAAAAGATCTAAAATTCTTAATAGTCTACTTATGCTCTTTCTTTCCTCGACCCTTCACCTCACGGTCTCATAACTTTTTTCCCGTTCTATGCATTTCCCTGTTCGGGGTTATTACTTCATAACCTTGTCACACTAAGCGAGGTTTTCTTATCCGCGAGTAGGTCGCGTTGCCATTGGGGATATCCTCGGTCGTGGAGCCCAATCCCGCTCCCTTAGGTCGGAGCTCAAATGCATATGTAACATTTTCGTATTCCTTCGATTCAGTTGTCCACCTGTTGGTCGTCGGGAGATTCTGTCTGGGGTAGCGATTGCCATGGCCAGTAACGAAGGGTCAACTGGTTTTTCCCCACGCCCAGCTCTCCTGTTGCCAACAAGGTAGTGCGGTCGTTGCGTGACTAACATGCTCGTTAAGTGCTTTCCATCGTGAGTCGTCATGCATTTCCTAGCTATCTTACCCTCTTGTTTTCCCTTTGCTTCACTCCCTCATTCTTTTCCCTTTGACTAACATCACTGCTATAGATTTACAATGTCTATTAAAGGTAGAGCTCAATTTGTCAACAATAGTGGGATTAATGCAAGTTAGGACAACACTCATTTGCTACGACACGGCTGGGAAACGGGATTGGTTGATGATCCATGGCAAGACTTTATGGCGTGAGTGGTGTACAAATATGAAAAAATGGAGTGAGGCTTCGTATGCTAATGCTAGAATTATATGGGTATCCATCTACGGTCTCCTATTACAATTATGGACCATTAAAACATTTGAACTTATAGGATCCTTATGGGGCTCCACGAAAAGTGTGGCACAAATCACAACCGGGAGATTGGAATTGAGACGAGGCTTCATCCAGATTCACACGGTTTTAGGATATCCAATCCGATAGGAGGTGACTTGTTACACAAGAAAAGAAAGATTACCATATTTGCCGAAGAATGTTTGGAATTTGAAAATACTCCTAAGCATAAGGATAAACGATATGACTAAAAAAGAGGGGAAGTGTGCATGGAGAGAATCGATAATTTCAGAAAGGGAAGATTCTTCATAAGACGATGATATGGAAACATGGGATAATTTGGACGATTGGACGAATAATTCGAACGGTGAAATTATCGGTGATGATTGTATTGAGGAATGGTTGAACATGTGTCATCCAATTTATCAAAGACCCTAAGGTTTTGAAGCAGCAACAAAGATATCTCACTACGGAACAAGATGTATCTCCATTAAATAATAAAAATATAAGAGATGTGATGAGGGACCGCTAGATATGATGCATGTGATGGCGGGGCCGATGAAGATGATGCCTTGGAAGATAAGATCATATTGAGAAAGTCAAATAGGGCACGTAAGCCCACAAAGAAACTACTTGAGCTACAATATGAGACATACAAAGTGAAATCAATGATTATCAAAAAGAAGATAAAGTTTACAAAAAGGAAAATATATATTGTAGTGGGGATACTCTTAAGGACTTAAATGTCCCATCTGAAAGTGGTCAATAGACTATTTTTTTAGTCATACGGTAATCCAAGGTTTTAGTTTTAATTTCCATGAAAATTATGAGTATAAATATTAGAGGTCGGGGACGACCTGAAAATAGACAGATGATTCGCAATTTGGTATCTGACGAGATGGTTGAATTTTTTATGGTACAAGAAACCAACTTGTCGTAAATTTCTAAACAATTAATTATGAGTAGTGTGGAATTCCAATGGAGTACACTGAATGGAAGGACATAAGGGTTATTATCATTATGAGACCCAAGTGTCTTTAAGAAAGAAGATGTCTTTGATGGAGATGGCTTTGTCGGAGTGATTGGGAAGTGGAATGGAATGGATAAGAATGTAGTAATATTGAATATTTATACCCCGATCGGTAGGGTAGAAAAAAAAAGTTATGGATGATCTCTCAAAAAAAAAAGTGATGCATTTTGGGGGACTTCAACGTTGTTCTCTCAGTGGATGAAAGGCGAGGATGTGTTGGAAATGTAAACGAAATGGATGACTTTAAAGAATTCATGTCAGAAACGAGACTAGAAGACATACCACTGAAACGAAGAAGGTTTACCTGTTATAACTTGACATGAACAAAGATGAGTCGTATTGATCGATGTTTGATGAAATGAAACTTATCGTTATTATGGCAGACTATGGAATTGACTGGCCTTGAACATAACTTGTTGGACAACTGCCCTATACTTCTACGAAACATTAACCATGATTTCGGATAAAAGCCATTTTGATTTTTTAATGCTTAGATGGAGCATGAATAATTTTGGGAATTTTTTAGAGCAACATGATCCGACATTTCAGTGGAAGGACCTACTAGGTTCCGTATAAAGGAAAAGCTGAAATACGCGAAGACTAAACAAGAGATTGGAACAAAAATGTTTTTGGTAATGTTAAATTGAAACTTGAAGAAGAAAAAAAAAGAATGATATGTGGGACTTAGAGGCACAAGAAAGAGAATTATCAGAAGTCGAGATACAAGAAATGGTGCAATGTTGGAGAAATTATGGAAGCTTTCTTAACAACAAACTCTAATTTATCAACAACAGACAAAATGCAAATGGATGATTGATGGTGATAAAACTCAAAATTCTTTCATGAACTTATGAAGATGAGAGGTGGAAGGCAATTACGAGATTAATGATGGAAGGAAATTGGATTTCTGAACTTACACAAATAAAGGATGTGGTATATTGCCACTTCAGTTCAATTTATGCACCATAATCTACAAACAGGGAACCATATATAACAAACAATGCTTAAGTACTCTCTGCCGAGTCTAGAGAATGGTTAGACCGAAGGTTCACGGAGGAGGAAATCAAAGACGCGGTGTTTACTTTCGGTGAAAATAAGGCCCCTGGAACAGATGGGATGTCATTTGGACTATTCAAAAAGATTGGGAGATTGTAAAGGATGATATTTTGGATTTCGTTAAAGAATTCGAAGCAACTAGTATCATAGGGAAAGGAGAGAACTCTTCTTTTTTACACTAATTCCAAAAATGAGTAATCATGTTTCCCTTGACGACTATGGCCCTATCTCTTTGGTGGCGACATCTTATAAAATTATAGCCAAAATTTTGGCTTCTAAATTACGACAGAAAGTGGGTGAGGTAATTGGAGAGCAGCAAACAACATTCCTTCCCGGGAGACATATTCTTGATGGGGTGCTAGTCATGAACGAGATCGTAATAGAAATTCGAAATTGAAGGAGACATCTAGCGATTTGGAAAACTGACTTTGAAAAAGCTATACAACAATGTGTGTTTGGTGACTTTGTTGGAATTTATGAGGAGCTTGGGCTTCTCCACAAAATGGATATCGTGGATCCGCTCACTACTAGCCACTGCTACAGGGGCAGTTCTTGTTAATGGAGGGACCACAAATTTCTTTCTAATCGGTAGAGAATTGAGACAAGGGGACCATATGGCTCCTTTCTTATTTATTATTATGGTTGAAATATTGCACTATATGATAGAAGAATCAATCATGAACAATGTTTTCATACCGGTTCGGAATCACGTAACAGTCCGAACCAATATAAGCGGTATGACCGGTATACCAGCCGATACCAATTATTCTAGCCGATTTCAACATGTAACAGGTTTGAGAGTAAAAATGAATAAATCAGCTTTGATAGAGCTAAATATTCCGAACGAAAATGAAGAGAAGAGGTTGTTGCCCAGGTTGGATGTCATATGGGAAAGCTCCCAATGAAGTATCTAGGTTTACTAGTGAGAGAGAAAATGTTTAAAAAATAAGCATAGAGGGCGGCGGTGGATAGGGTAGTATTAAACTCTTGGAGCAAACGGCTATTATCTAGAGGAGATAGATTGACGTTGATTAAGGTTGTTCTGTCTAGTTTGCCGATCTATTACTTATCTATTTTCAAAGCGCCAAACTACATACTTGAGAAATTGGAGCAATTATAAAGAAACTTTTTTTATGTGAATCTCAACACAAATCTTGTATTCATTGGATTAGTTGGGCTCAATGTATTCAAAATAAGGAGAGTGGGGGATTGGAGTTGAAGTCTCTATAAGGGAAAAATATGACTCTTATCAAAATGGTGGTGGTGATTTGCTACGGAGCGAAGGGCATTATGGTATCAATTGATTGTTGCAATTTATGGAGAGAATGGTGGTTTTATAAATGATGATCGAACAATGGAGATATTCTGTATGGACTAAAATCTTATTCATCAAGAAATATTGAGGCAAGTTGAATATTCATTTGAATCCGGGATTTAAATGGAAATTAGGAAACAGAAAGACTATACAGTTCTGGAAGGATTTGTGGATTGCAACGAACCATTATCTCTAACATTTCTTAGAGTTTTTGCTATGACTACCAATCGATTGGCTTTGGTGTCACAAATGGGGGAGATTAATCAAAACCACTGGTGTTTGAAGGAGTGGAGAGGACATATTAGGAGACGAACGGGTGAGGAGTTGAAATACTTAGAGGAACTCTTGAATAATATTGTTTTCAAATATGGAGATGACGAGATTAAATGGCCATTAGAATCCAACGGTCTTTTTTCGACAAAATGTATGAGTATTTTGTTTTAAAAATGACATCAAGAGAGATTGGAGATACAACCGTTGCGGCCTATTCGATGGTCTCGATTAGTGCCAGTAAAAGTTAACTTGCAAGTCTGGATAGTGATAAAAAATAAGTTATTTACAAAGGCTAATTTAATAGGAATAAATGTACATATAAATGAAGCTAATTGTGAAGCCTGGGAAACCGTCGCACACACTTTTGTGCTTTGCCAAGACTCTCAATGTATTTGGGAACGACTAGAACAATAGATTGGTGGCAATTGTAAGTTGACGGTGGATGAAAATGGGAAAATCGTTATTCCCACAAGGATTACTGGTTCTAGAAATTGCAAGGTACAACTAGGCTTACAAAATATTATGTATGTGGCTATCTGGCGATCTGGAGACGAAGGAATACACTTCACTTTGAACTATATAAGGAAAGCGGAAGAAATTTAGTATATAAGATTTTATTGATAGCTTTTCGATGAATTCAGAGTAGAGGTATGAACATCTATTCTCAATTGAAATGGTATGAGTGGCTTTTCAATCCGGATGAGACGTTGAAAAATTATATACATTGACACAAGTACAAGACGACTAATAGGTACGCAAATATTGATCTAAGTTTGTTTAACTCAAATTTTTGTACTTCACACTATAGTTTTCCATATTATATATATAAAAAAAATCATTATGATAAAAAAAGAATTGGGAACTATTGAACAGTTGCCTTATAATCATTAACAAAATAATATATATTAAAATTCTAAAAAAATTCAATTACAAATTGAAAGAAAATATAAAACTTAACAAGTTTATAACATGATCATCAAATGAAAATAATTAATTTTAATATTTTTTTGTATTGTGTTTTTTTCAATTTTACGATACTTGAGAATACGAATTCTATATTTTTTAAAAAATTAAGTAAGTTGTTTAGTATTACAAAATCCCAGTCCGTAAAACTAAGCTTAAGACAAGGATTAAATGTTTCAAGTGGGTCTGATGACATGAAATCTATAGTCGATGAAATGTGGACTGCCTTAATAGTTGGGTTTCGTAAATGGGCCTTTATATCTTGCGGTGGATTTGCCCGTCCAAAAGGAAAATCTCGAGAAAATGATGATTTAAATTCCCAAATTTTTTCAAAATTTAATGATTGTAATTTCCATTAGTTTCCGAACTTTAATATTTTGATAAATCAAATCTTCAAAGTGATAAATCAATCCCGAAATTTAATTTTGATCGAATATCTTATTTCTCAAAATTGAAAACTTTAATTGATGAGACCTTCGGAATCCGATACCTTGAACCTGGTTAGACCCAAGTTTAGACAGATCAGCCCAAGTGATATAAGCCGAACTTGGAAGCCCCGATCTAGCCCGCGTGAATGGACGGCCCGGCGAGGACAGGCGAACCCGAAGGCCCGTTCTTATTGATCGGGACCGATCGATAGAGTCATGTCTTCTCCTCCTCATCAGAACCGATCGGTCCAGATCGCATAGACTATTCTTCGGGCCATCCACATTTCTCAACATATGACAACAAACTCTAACAATCCTGTCGGAGGCATGCCTGACAGAGTCGTATGAGTCTCCTTTTGGTCTGAAGATAGCCGGCTAATAGCGCCGAAAGGCCTGGCGCCGCGCAGCCGTATAGAGCCACGCCCGGCGGCTGTTCCGCCCGACACGAGCTGACCTAGCCGTATGGGACAAGCGCAAAACGACACCCTACTGTTCACACAGCAGGAAAGACGTATAAAAGGACACTTGGGAAACAGAAATAACTATCTTTTTCGGTTTTCTCTTGGTTTTCCATAAGCTCTCCCTTCTCTTGTTATCTCTGAAACAAACATGACATATGTAACGAACAGCTTGATTATTGGATCGACTAAGAGCATTTCTAGTTCTTAGTTAATTGGTTTTTTCCCCATCTTTTAGGGGTTTTCCACTCTAAAATTGTCTTATCCTTCTCTATTTGATTCACAATCGTTTTCCCCTACAAAACAAATTAAAACTGAGTTCGTCTTGCAACGAACCGGATGACTGTTGACACCTCCGGTTTTCAGATCACAACATTAGTGACCAATTATATATATAAACTAAATTTTGGGGATTCGTTTTAACAAATTTAAATAGTATGAGAAGGTTGACGTTTGTCTACGGCCACTCCAAGTTACATGCTGTGTAAAAGGTATGTTATCTAAATTACGAAATTGTAAATATAATATATTTTTGAACAAAAATATACAATTGTAGCCCTCCAACTTCAATTAAATGCACATAAACACACATGAAGTTTCCAATACCGTTTAGCATTGACACTTTAATAAATNCACACTATAGTTTTCCATATTATATATATAAAAAAAATCATTATGATAAAAAAAGAATTGGGAACTATTGAACAGTTGCCTTATAATCATTAACAAAATAATATATATTAAAATTCTAAAAAAATTCAATTACAAATTGAAAGAAATTATAAAACTTAACAAGTTTATAACATGATCATCAAATGAAAATAATTAATTTTAATATTTTTTGTATTGTGTTTTTTTCAATTTTATGATACTTGAGAATACTAATTCAATATTTTTTAAAAAAATTAAGTAAGTTGTTTAGTATTACAAAATCCCAGTCCGTAAAACTAAGCTTAAGACAAGGATTAAATGTTTCAAGTGGGTCTGATGATATGAAATCTATAGTCGATGATATGTGGGCTGCCTTAATAGTTGGGTTTCGTAAATGGGCCTTTATATCTTGTGGTGGATTTGCCCGTCCAAAAGGAAAATCTCGAGAAAATGGCGATTTAAATTCCCAAATTTTTTCAAAATTTAATGATTATAATTTCCATTAGTTTCCAAACTTTAATATTTTGATAAATCAAATCTTCAAAGTGATAAATCAATACTGAAATTTAATTATGATCGAATATCTCATTTCTCAAAATTGAAAACTTTAGTTGATGAAACCATCGGAACCCGATACCCTGAACCTGGTTAGGCGCTTAGTCAGGTCAGTCCAAGTGACATAAGCCGAACTTGGAGGCCCCGATTGTAACAACTCTAATTTGGGCCTAGCTGATTTGGTAAAAACGTACTAAATAAAACGAAACATTCGAACGTAAACTTAAAACATAATTCAAAAACATTAAAGTCTAGCAACATAATTTAGAGTATTCTCAAAAGACCGGACTCTATCACCGAACAACCGACGACCTCCTTCCCATGCCCTTCTCATACCTCGTCCACGTCACCTACAAAATCTGTAAAGCGGTCACAATCTATTAAAGGAAACTTCACACACGCTATACTTATCTTTTCATTTCTTAAGTAAATCGTACACACACACGTAAGTCGTTTCTTTTAATTGTCTTCTTATTTTATTCTTCTTAGTCCTTTACCCTTATCATTTCCCTCATCCTTTAACTTTACTGTTGTCGAGAGTAACATGCTCGGTACATGTCCCGCCCAAGCCAACCGTTAGCTGTTGGTTGACTCGACATGCCATATGCTTCCCTTCTTCGGGTGAGTACTTAGGCGCTACCCTCTTTTCACCCGGATTCGTTCTGCCCTTTTCGTACGTATTTTTCCATTTTGGAACTTATCGTTCCCTTCATCAGGCATGTCCTTCTTTTGGCTAATCGTGTACTAAGCACGATGTCGGGTTCGGTCAGACGGTCCATCCTTTCTTACCCCGAGTCTTATTAACATTTGTCTCGTTCATTTGTGTCTTTTACTTTCTTTCTTACTAACATTTCCCGTTTCCCTAAGTCGAAACATTCCCTTACTACATTGTGTTCACTCCGCTTACCTGTTACTTTCGCTCGTTATAATCCCTTCATGCTTCCCTGCATTTCGTAACATATCTTAGTACTCAATTTCCGATGTTATTATATCATTGTTAACTATGTGGTTACCGTAGACCCTACGTATCATTTTTCTCTCACAATCCAGCGTTGACACGCGACGAAAACACCCAAATTTGATATTTCCGTGATAAATTACTCCATTCCTCGAAATCCGGGACAATTTTGTGGTTATGGGCAAATCCGCGATAATTTTGGTCTTCAATATTTCCGCGACCATTTTTGTGGTTTAGGTTTTCCGCGACAATTTTGTGGTTTAGGTTTTTCCGGGAAAATTTTTGTTCTCTCCAAAATTCCACGACAATTCTGCTCTCTCCACAAAATCCACGACAATTTTGCTCTCCACAAGATCCACGACAATTTTGTTCTTCCGCAATAATTTTCGTGTTTTTAGGGTTTTTTGCGGATTTTTCGTGGCTTAGTGATAATTAACTTGGTTAATTATAGACATTTTAACTTCCCTAATTCACATTTTGACCCCTTCTTCTTTTTATTTTGACCTCTCCTTTATCTTTTGCTTTACTTTTCTATCTTTTCGTTTCATTTTTCGTTCTTTCATTCATGTATCCCTCGTTATTCCTTATCTAGACTTTACCAATATATTCCCTACTATTGTTTCAACATACCTTTTTCCTGCTATTACATCCTTCCCCACTTATTTTGAATTTCATCCCGAAACTCGTGCGTACCAATCTTCCATTAATTCTGGTGCTCTCTATCTAATCTCTCGTTCCGTTTCCCATGTAGCTTCCCTTTCTCCCTGATTGGACCATTGTACTCTCACAATGGGAATTAGTTTGTTTCTGAGCTTTCTTTCCTCTCTGCCTAGGATTTTCACTGGAACTTCCTCGTATGTCAATTCCGGGGTTATCTCTATGGGTTCCCCCACACATTCTTGGATTCCTTCAGTCACACTCTTCCTCAGTTGGGATACGTGGAAAACGTTGTGTATCCCCCTCATCTCTTCCGGAGGCTTCAGCTGGTATTCTAGGTTTCCGATTCTCCTTCCTCCTCATATGGTCCGATGTACCGAGGACTCAGCTTCCCTGTCCTTGTGGTCCTTAGTACCTCGTTCATCAGTGATATCTTCATATAGGCGTTATCCCCAACTTTTAGCTCCAGGGGTCTAGTTTTCGTGTCTGCCCAGCTTTTGTATCGGTTCTGTGCTGCCTTAATGTTCTTTCGTACCACGGCCACCTTCTCAAAGGTGACTTCTACCAATTCTGTTCTCGTGGTCTTTCTCTCTCCCACCTCATCCCAGCATAGTGGTGTACGACACTTCCTCCCGTACAGTGCCTCATATGGGGCCATGGCAATGCTGCTCTGAAAAACTATTATTATATACAAATTCTACCAGTGGTAAGAAATCTTCCCAACCTACCTTAAACTCCTACACGAATGCCTAATTTGGTTGGTTCTCTCTGTCTGACCATTCATCTGTAGGTGGTAGGCTGTGCTCATGCTTAACTGAGTTCCGAGTGATTTCTGTAAGCTTTGTCAAAATCTAGACGTGAGCCTCGGATCCCGGTCTGACACAATATTTACTGGAACTCCTTGTAACTTGACTATGTTATCCACATATATTTTGGCTAGTCTGTCTACTCCGTATGTTGTCTTAACTGCTAAGAAATGAGCCGCCTTTGTTAGGCGGTCAACTACTACCCATATTGCGTCGTTCTTCCATGGGCTCTTGGGTAATCCTACCACGAAGTCCATGCCGATGCTATCCCATTTCTACTCTAGAATTTCCAAGGGTTGTAGCTCGTCCCCTGGACGTTGGTGTTCGGCCTTAACTAGTTGGCAATTTTCGCATTTGGCCACAAAGTTTGCAATCTCATTTTTCATTACATTCCTCCACCAGTGCGTTTTTAGGTCCCGATACATCTTAGTACTTCCTGGGTGAACTGAGAAGGCCGAACTGTGTGCATCTGCCATAATCTTCTTTCTTAACTCTGGTCTGTTTGGTACCCATACACGTTCATTCATTATGATTAACCAATCACTTCCTTTGTTTATCTCTGATTAATCGCTTCTGGCTCCCTCTTTTTGTGTTACAGGTTCCTCGGGATCTGATATATGGGCCTCTAGTACTCCTTCTAGTATCCCTGGCTTTGCGGTAACAATCCCTAATATGACGGTGGTCGACTCTACCACTTCCAATTGTAGGTTCTCCATTTCTTTTAACAATGTGTTTGCTAATACGCCATGGGTTTTCATGCTCAGTGCATCGGCTACTTGGTTCGCTTTTCCGGGGCGGTACTGAATGTTCATGTCGTAATCTTTTATCAGTTCTAACCATTTCACTTGTCTCATGTTATGCTCCCTCTGGGTGAATAGATACTTCAAACTCTTGTGGTCGGTGAATATCTCGCACTTCACAACATACAGATAATGTCTCCAAATCTTTAGTGCGAATACCACTGCGGCTAGTTCCAAATCGTGGGTTGGATAATTCAACTCGTGTATCTTCAGTTGGCGGGATGCGTATGCTATGACATTCACACCTTGCATTAGTACGCACCCGAGTCCTTCCTTCGAGGCGTTGATGTATACCGTGAAGTCGTGTCCTGGTGTGTGTAATACCAGTATTGGTGCAAATGTCAACTTCGTTTTGATACATTCGAAACTCTCTTCACACTTCTCATCCCACGTATACCTCGTTTCTTTTCGGGTCAATTTTGTCAGCGGCTTGGCAATCCTTGCAAACCCCTCGATAAATTTCAGATAGTACCCGACTAATCCTAAGAAAATCCTCGCTTCCCGAGCGTTTGTCGGTCTTGGCCAATTCATCACTGCTTCTATTTTCGTTGGATCTACCGTCACCCCTCTTGCTGATATCACATGTCCTAGAAAAGCTATGTTGTCCATCCAGAATTCACACTTGCTATACTTGGCATACAACTTCTCTTGTCTGAGAGTCTGTAATACTATTCTCAGATGTCGCTCGTGTTCCTCCCGGTTGCGAGAGTAAACTAGGATATTGTCAATGAATACCACTACGAACTTGTCTAGATATTGGTAAAATACCCGATTCATCAAATCCATGAAGATCGCTGGGGTATTAGTCAATCCAAATGGTACTACCGTACATTCGTAATGGCCGTATCTCGTTCGAATGGCTGTTTTTGGTATGTCTCATTCCTTCACTCGGACTTGATGATACGCTGACCTCAAGTCCAACTTTGAGAACACCTCCGCGCCTTGTAACTGATCAAATAAGCCGTCGATTCTCGGTAACGGATACTTGTTCTTTATCGTAACCTTGTTTAACTCCCGGTAATCGTAACACAGTCTTAACTTGCCGCTTTTCTTTCTTACAAATAACACCGATGCTCCCCAAGGGGAGTTGCTTGGCCTAAGAAATCATTTTTCTAATAGCGACACAATCTGTTGTTTCAGTTCATGCATCTCTCTTAGTGCCATCCTGTATGGAGCCTTGGAGATTGGTTGTGTTCCGGGGAGCAGTTCTATTTCCACTTCCACTTCTCTCTGTGGTGGTTGACCTGGTAGTTCGTCGGGAAACACGTCACCGTATTCGCAAATTACCGGAACTGACTCCAATGATGTCCCTTCCTTCTCAGTGGTGACAAATGCTAGCCAATTCGACCGATCACTATACTCTCTATCCTCTCCCATAATCGGTTTTCCGACCATGTCTCTTTTCCCTTCCTACGGCGTACTAAAAGTGATTGTACGTTCTCGACATTTTACTTGCGCATCGTACTTAGATAACCAATCCATTCCCAATATAGCATCGAATCTCATATCCCCCAACTCAATCAAGTATGCCTCTGTTCGTACCTTATCCACTTCTAACGCGGATCCCATATAAATTCTGTTTGCCTCTAGGGATTCGGATCCCGGTGTTTTTACTTTGATTTTAGCGTTACATCCCATTATCCCAAACCGTTTCGCTAACTTCTCCGACACAAACGAATGTGTCGCCCCACAATCAAATAATGCAAAAGTTGTAAAGTCATTAATAAGTAGTGTTCCTGCCACGACGTTTTTGGTTTTCGAGGCATGTTCCTTGTTTACAGCGAACACTCGAGCATTTCCAGTGATCCTTTCCTTTGCCCTGCTTTCGGTAGCCTCAGTTTCGATCTATCTCCTCTTTGTGCACTCTCGAGCAAAGTGTCCTTCCTGGTCGCACTTTGAAACAACTGTTAGTTCCTGCCCGGCATTCTCCAAAATGGTTTTTCCCGCATTTGCCGCACACAGGCTTGATCGAGGGTCCGTGTGCAGACCCGAAACTCTCTGTAGTGACCTTTTCTTTCCATTCTCCCCGCCCCTGAACCTCACTCCTCATGGAGGTCTTGATGCGTTCTTTATCCATTCTTCGCATTCCCCCATCCACTCGGACTGTCGCTGCCACTAAACTCGAAAATTCTTCGTCGTCGCGGCCATACATAGTCAGTTTCACCCTTTCATTTAGTCCTTCTGTAAAACGGTGCATCTTCTCTTGTTCACTCCCCATAATCTCGGGGGCGTACCTTCCTAATTTTATGAATTCATGCATATACTCCATTATGGGGCGATTCCCTTGAGTCAGTCTGTCAAACTCGGCCATATGTCCTTCTTAAGCCCTTTTGGCACGTAATAATCCAAAAACGTATTCTTAAACTTCTCCCAAGAGATGGGTCCATCGTTCAGCAGTGAGGCCGACACGCTTCCCCACCATCGGACAGTGCTACCGCCGAACCATAGTGGGGCCAGTCCTGCCCTAAGTTCCTCTGGGGCTTCCATTAGTTCAAACTTCTCTTCTAAGCGAATAATCCACGCCTCCGCGTCCCTCATCTTATCTCTCGTGAAATTGTTCATCCCAACCTTCTTTAACGCCTCGATGTAGTACATTCTACCATTTTCAGGCCTTGACACTTGTTCCATCTGCACAGAGTTTCCCGGCTGCTGTATAGAGCCACGTCCGGCGGCTGTCCCGCCCAACACGAGCCGACCTAGTCGTGTGTCCTAGGCGTATAAAAGGACACTTGGGAAACGAAAATAACTCTCTTTTTCGGTTTTCTCTTGGTTTTCCATACGCTCTCCCTTCTCTTGTTATCTCTGAAACAAACATGTCATCTGTAACGAATAGCTTGATTATTGGATCGACTAAGAGCATTTCTAACTCTTAGTCAAGTGGTTTTTTCCCAATCTTCTAGGGGATTTCCACTCTAAAATTGTCTTGTCCTTTTCTATTTGATCCACAATCGTTTTCCCCTACAAAACAAATTAAAACCGAGTTCGTTTTGCAACAAACCGGATGACTGTTGACACCCCCGGTTTTCAGATCACAACATTAGTGACCATTTATATATATAAACTAAATTTTGGGGATTCGTTTTAACAAATTTAAATATTATGAGAAGGTTGACGTTTGTCTACGGCCCCTCCAAGTTACAGGTTGTGTAAAGGGTATGTTATCCAAGTTATGAAATTGCAAATATAATATACTTTTGAACAAAAATATGCAGTTGTAGCCTTCCAACTTCAATTAAATGCACATAAGACACATGAAGTTTCCAATACTGATGAAAACTTTAGGACCAGGTACCCTGCAATGGATGAGGCCCAATAACTGCTGGGTCGATCCATGTGGTAAAAAGCGAACTTGTGTAGCCCGGTAGCATACTAAAGATGAAATGACCCGATGTTCCGCGATGGGACCGAAGATAACCTTGGCGAAATAAAGCGATGTCTGACAGCTGGCTCCATGGTTCGGTCCAAGCGGTTACAAACCCACGTGTTCCACGCTTTGGGCCTCCACACGTTTATCACGCCTCGGGCCAGATCACGCAGAACACGCCTCGGTCCCGGCCTCATTTTACATCGTGCGACAACAACCTCTAACAAACCTGTAAGAGGCAGTTACAGAGCGTGGATTACACATGTCCTCAACTCTATAAATACAGAGCACAACGACAGAAAAATCATGATCTTCTGGACGCATAAGAACATGTCGTTACCCTGCCGGAGTTCTTATTGCTTTCTTATACCCTATTATCTTTTTAAAGCCTTTGATGTATTCTGTAATGAAGCATTCGATTAGTGAACAAGCTAAGAGCTTATCTCGCTCTTAGTCAATTGGTTTTTTCCCCAATTCATGGGGTTTCCACTATAAATCGCCTTGCCTCGCTGTTATTTATGTTTTTAGATCATCTTCCCACCAAAAAAAATTACAACCGAGTTAGTTTGTTGACGAACCGGACGACTGTTGGTACCCCCTAAAAAGGGACCATAACAAATACCGTTTAGCATTGACACTTTATTGAATTCGTTAATATTTAATATTTTGTGCGCAATACTCAAAAATCAATGATCAATTTTGTATAATTTTTTAAACGAGTCTTATTTGCGTATTTTGTAAGAATTTTCAAACGCTTTTCAACTTAAATAAAACGATTTTCAAACGGTTTCAACTCAGTATGAGAATTAGTTTTGATATCTTGATAATTTGAGAATAAAAATTGTCATCAACATAAAACTTTGATAATCAAAATCATCTCCATTTTTTCCTCTTTCGATGTTTTGATATTCGCAAACTAACCCTATAAAACCCATAAATTTATGATTATTGATTACCCTATGAAAAACACTATCACAATTATTTTATGTATAAGTGAACTGGAATGAATATATATTAACTCGTGACTAGTAGAAAATTCGAGTAAGATCACAAAATTCGAGTAATTTGTTTAATCAATTTAAATTAAATCATGAACGTTATAAAAAAACAATGCCACTTTGACACGGGTAATTTGGTCTTTTTAGTAATGGGATAAGGATTAAGGATTTGCAGTGGCAAACGGCCCTTGGGGATCTGAAAAGCTACTTGTTTTCGCACGTGCACTTCACATTAAATTAACAAATATTATTTAAATATAAAACATTTACCCTTTGTAGTTAGAGATGGGAACGGGTTCGGCTCTACGGGTTAAGGGTCGAACGCGTTGAACCTGTCAACCCGTACGGGTTGAGAATTTTTCTTGATCCATCAACGGGTTGATCCGACGGATTGAAAGTACGGTCCAAACTGTCAATAGGTTAAAAAATCTAAACACTAAAATTAAAAAAAATTCAATTTTAACCTTAAAATTTTTTTAAAAAAATTCAAAATTGACCCACTGTACGGGTTGACGGATTGCAAATCACGGCACAACCCGTACAATCCCATGTCCAGCCCTAATTGGAGCCTCGACTCTTAATCTTAAATTGCATAAATAATGTTAAATAGATTTTCTTTCTCTCTTTATATTATGGACAATATATTTATTTCATCAAAAAATAGGTTTGACTTCTCAAACTTTAACATTTTTGTAAATTTAATCTTATAATTTTGCATGGTAAAAGATCCACAAAGTTATAAAATCATTATCCAAAATTTGTTTTTGGATGCGTATCTTAATTATTGAAATTGAAAATTTTAATGATCGATTAAAATCGAGTTTAATCATTCTACTCACACATATGATCAATTTTAAAATAAAACAACTACTTGATCTTAAGTTAAAAATTAAATATAATATATATAATAAATACAACTTTTCCTTATTTCTATATCAAATGTAAATAGTAAATTTGTAATAAAATTATTAGTAAATGATAATTACGTAGAATTATTTATATACTTAGACGGATTAGACTCCTCAAGATTATAAAAGTTGTGTTTTCACCTTGACTCAAATTCTTAAATGAAATGATCATAAGATAGCACTTGGCCGAGCCCTAACAAACCATCAATAAATATAAAATATATAAAGAAATATTACAATTTGTATAATCTTGCATAAAGCCAAAGTTAATATTTACAAATATTTTCTCAATTTATTCTATAAAAAAATATAACTTCATAAAAAAATAAGTATCATGGGTGAATTCCACCACCTTCCCAAAATCATATACTTTTCGGTACATATCATTTGTACGAATAATTCACAAACATATCGATTAGATAAAATATCGATTACATAACAACGTTGTAAAAATACATAAACCACTAATAATGAATAAATCAAATTAATAATGAAATCAAATTTACTTTCTAAAAAAACAATAGAATATTGAAAATGAAGACTATATTCTTCATGCGTTTTGAAAATTAGAATACAGTTTGAGAATTTGTTTTCAAAATGTAATTATAAATTAAGAATTCATTGATTGTTATGTAATTGATAAATTGAATTGCAGAACAAGAATAATGTTATGTATAAAATTGGATTTATCCAAATTAGACTCATCGTCGTTAGTATCTACATAATGAATGAAATTATGTATGGTTATAGTTGCACATTAAAGATATATGAGAATGAACAACTTACAAATATGTCTAACGACATTGTAATGTGAAATTGTTGAAGATAAAAGAAAATATGTTTTTTAGAAGATATATTTATATTTTAAATAACGAGAATTCATCTAATTTCCAGATTCAGTCTCATACCCTATTCTACATTCAAATAACAATTTGAAAATGTATTTTATTTATAATCAAAATGTAAATGTTGTAGTATTCTGTAAAAACTAAAATAATGCATTCTAACATCAAAATGTAATTTGAGAATCCATACCAATGTTTTCATACCGCTTCGACGTACCGTTCCGATCAGGACTGGTATGCCGGTATTATTTTTTAAATTTTTTTAAAAAAGTTTTAAAAAAAAGATAATTTAATTATTTTTTTGTATCGACCTGGAAAAATCCGGACTCTCACCCGAAAACTCGGTACCGGGCGATACCGATGAAAATATCGGCATCATCCGATATCATTCGTAGTAGTCGTTATGAAAAGATGGATGATAAAAGAACATAGCCTAAAAGTCTATCCCCACCGACTCTACTACACGTCCATTTCTATAGGATTCGTCTATACGCGACGCCCCGACTGTGATCTCTCCCAAATTCTTCACCGTTGCTTTTCTTGTGCGTCTAAACTTTTCTGTAATCTCTTACACGTATATAAAGCCCCACCGCCTTCCTCCGGAATCTCAATTATTCTCCTTCTTGATTCTTTCTAGATCCCCCTATTTTCTCCTCCTCTGATATCTGAGCTCTTTATATGATGAGCAAAGAAGATTATATTCAAGCTCTTGAAGAAGAGCGCCGTAAAATTCATGTTTTTCAGCGGGAGCTTCCTCTTTGTCTTGAGCTTGTTACTCGAAGTAAGGATTCATAATACAAAACAACAAGTTTTTGAGTTGGGTTTTGTCAAATCTTCTGATTCATGTTTTTGTAGCGATTGAGGAATTATGTGGGGAGCAAACAACTAGCGATTGTCCTGTTTTGGAGGAGTTTATTCCTTTAAAGAAGGCTTCTGATTTTGTCGAAGAACAGGGTGATTCTGAGAAGAAGAAGAACGGTAACAGTAATAAATCAGATTGGCTCAGATCTGTTCAGCTATGGAGTCAAAACCCAGATCCCCCTTCCATTTGTAAACAGGTAACAGTAAATCTTGGAAGAAATAACGAACATGACGTGTAAATAAACAAGATTAATGGATGAAATCATATATTTAAAAGATTTGAACAAATTAATATGATGAAATTTTATTCTTATAAATTTAATAACCCCAATTTCTTTATTGAATATGGACAAATTCAACTCTTTTCATCAAGTCTAAATATGTGATTGTCTTGGATTTGTGAATTGAAATGAACTGGAGTTTTTCGGTATTGAATATCAAGATTTTGATTGAATCAGTTTTGATATTATGTTGAAATTATAGAATCTGATCGAAATTATGGCGGAAGAACATGACGAACAAGATTAAGGAATAAAACTACTTATTTAAAGATCTGATCAAATCCATCATTATAAATTCAATCAATCACATTTCTGCAATTTGACACAAATTTAATACTCACCCTCAAGTCTAGTCCTGTTTTGATTTGAAATAAATCGAATTAACTTCGATATCATATTAGAATTATAGAATTTGATTGAAATTACGATGGAAAGCGTAAACGAACGAGATTATGGAAAGAAAGAAGACTTCAATAAGTCATTATGTAATGAATTCATGAATTTGTTAACCTAATCAATCTTATCTTTATATATTTTGTTCAGATTTCACCTCGTAAAGTATCTGTGATCGAAGTTAACAGAAATGGGGATTTTGCTCCGGCGGAAAATCGGGTTGTGCCGTCACTTTCCGGTAGTTCAACGGCGGAAAGAGATGATTCCAAAGAGAAACAAGACAAGAGAAAAACGAGAAGATGTTGGTCAATGGAGTTACACGAAAGATTCTTGCACGCTCTCCAACAACTTGGCGGATCAAAGTGTATGTACCAATTTATTACAGTCAAAGATTCCATTTCCTTCTTGTAAATGATTTTGATTGTCAGCAGCGGCAACACCGAAACAAATCAGAGAGGTAATGAAAGTTGATGGGCTCACAAACGACGAAGTTAAGAGCCATTTACAGGTTCGTTCTTTGTCCCGTTTCTTACAATGTAAATGGTCCACTAAACATTGCTGTTTTGACTTCTTGCAGAAATATCGTTTGCATAAACGAAGACCTGGTTCTTTGTCGCTTCCGGCGACTACCGAAATCGGAGAACAACCGCCTCAATTTGTTGTCGTCGGAGGAATCTGGGTTCCACCGGATTTTACTTCTATTGCGGCGGTTGAATCCTCGGGCACAAAAATTGACGCCCCGAATCCCAAACCTGGAAATGCATACCCATTTCGAGATGAAACACAATTAGAATCAGACGGAAAGGGTTGCAGTGAAGGTGTTCAATCGCATACGTCGGGAAAATCCTCCGTTTAATGGTATCATTAAAAATAAGTAATTTTAAACTATTGTGTAATGAAGTGGTGATAGTAAATTTTGGGGTGTAATTGATGCAAAATGGGCTTAACTTGTCGTTGGATCAAACTGATATTTCAACAAAAGCTTTCTGCACATTTTAGTTTTTCTTTAGAAATTCAGAACTTTTGGTTATTTTGATAATATTTTAGATATTTTGTCTTTGATGTTGTCCTTTTCTATTTAATGGAGTCATTATATCTTATAGAACATTTTTTGGTGAATGTTTTAAAACTGAGTTTTTACTCTAGCGAAATTTCCTTGTTGTTCTTCATTTTTGGATTGATTCTCTGCATCAGTAATTCAATACTGCTATCAAATTACACAAATTGTTATTTTTTTATCATTCCATTTTAAATAATAAATTATATATTTTTTAATTAACAAATTTTGTCAATGTTAATAAAAATTAACAAAAATACCTCTAACACATTTCAAAAAATCAGGACAACATACTCGTTTGATTTAAGTTGTAAATACAATATTTACATATATAAATAGGGGTAAAAAAATATGTACAACTCAAGCATCTAACACAAATATAATGTTTTTATGCCTCAACATACATAATTTTGTCCAAAAAATGTTTGCTTTTACCCAATATTTTCATATAGGTCAGTATCGGTATACTGGTCGGTAAGAATTATTATTTTTAAATTTTTACAAATCGACCCGGAAACCCAGCACTGGACGGTACCGGTCCAATACTGATGCCACCCGGTTTTCGTCTCCGACAGGTATGCAAAACGTTGCTTTAACATTTTTTAATGCAAAACAATATAATATTTGTGCAAAATAGTTTAAATCCCGTCAGAATGAAAAAAATTGATTTTATATGAAAAGTATTATGGTCAGAATTCTAACCTAAATTTGTCGATCGTATTGATCGCAAGACATATTTCTAAGTTTAAAATTGAAATTCATTCTTCTTTTCTCAGTGTGCTTGCCATAAAATATTGGGCCAATATCAAATTTGTTAATCACGCTGTCCGTGAGTTTTCAAATGTTGTAGGAGTATTTTCGTCAATTTGTATCAACATTGACAAAAATTGTTAATTGATAAACGTATAATCCATTATTCAAAATTGAGGGATAAAAAATGATAATTTATGTAATATGAGTGACTCATATTTACAGTTGATAAAATTAAAAAGTTTGGAGACTAATATATCATATACACTAAACTTTTAATATGAACCAATTTTGTCATATAAATACATAGGTTGCACGATTAGCTCGAATTCGTGTAACCTAATACACCCAATGCAAAAATGAAAAAAAAAGTATTTTAATTAATTTACATAAAATTTTAAAGAATTCATTATATTAGAAATCGAAATAATTTGTAATATTATTTATATGATTTGAAATTTCCCACGACCACAGTATTCGGAGAACCAACGCCTCAATTTGTTGTCGTCCGAGGAATATGGGTTCCACCGGATTTTACTTCTACGGCGGCGGTTGAATCCTCGGGCACAAAAATTTACGCCCGGAATCCCAAATATGGAAATGCATACCCATTTCGAGATGAAATACAATTAGAATCAGACTGAAAGGGATGCAGTGAAGGTGTACAATCGCATTTGTCGGGAAAATCCTCCGTTTAATGGTATCATTAAAAATAAGTAATTTTAAACTATTATGTAATGAAAGTAGTGATCGTGAATTTTGGGGTTAATTAATATTGGTAAATCAAATTATACAAATTATTCTTTTTTATTTTTTAATTTTGATAATTCATTATACACCTATCAATTAATAAATTATATTAATAATAATACAAATTAACGAAAATGCCCTTAATACATTTCAATAATCAGTGGTAATATATTCATTTAATTTAGGTTGTGAAAACAATAGTTAAATGTATAATTAGAGGCAAAAAATATCTATAACTCAAACATCTAACACAAATCTAGTGCTTCAATATACATAATTTTGTCCAAAAAATGTTTGTTTTTATCCAATGTTTTCATATCAGTCCGTACTGATATATCGGTCGGTACATATTCTTATTTTTAAATTTTTCCAAATCGACCCGGAAACCCCGTGTTGGACGGTACCGGTCCAATACTGATGCCACCCGGTTTTCGTCTCCGACCGATATGAAAACATTGCTTTAACATTTTTTAATCTAAAACAATATAATATTTGTGCAAAATAGTTTGAGTTCCGTCAGAATGAAAAAAATTGATTTTGTATGAAAAGTCTTATGGTCAGAATTCTAACCTAAAATTCGTCGACCGTATTGATTGCAATACATTTTTCTTCTATTCTCAGTGTACTTGCCATAGAATATTGGGTCGACACCAAATCTGTCGAGCACATTGTACTTGAGTTTTGAAATGTTTTAGGGGCATTTTCGTCAATTTATATCAACAAATACAAAAAATGTTAATTGATAAATGTATAATACATGATTCAAAATCGATGGATAAAAAATGATAATTTGTGTAATTTGATGGACCAATATTGAATTAAACCCGTAATTTAGTGTCATAATTTTATTATTTTGTCAATTTTGGTCCATACCAATTGTGATTCCCTAACATGGGTGCGAGGTGTGAAGATGCAAGATTCGTTAACTTTTTTGCGAATCAAAATAGGGTATGTTAAGAATTCGTTGATTAAAATAATATAAATAATATTTCAAATCATTTCGAATTATAGTATGATGGATTCTTTAAAATTTCATGTAAATTAATTAAAATAATTTTTTTTTTATTTTCGCACCGGGTGTGTTAGGTTACATGAATTCGAGCTAATCGTGCAACCTAGGTATTTATATGACAAAATTAATTTTTCTTAAAAGTTTAATGTATATGATATATTAGTCTTCAAACTTTTTAATTTTATCAACGGTTAACATGGGTTAAAATCAAATTTTGGATCGATTTTAGGATCTGAGTTGTCAATTTTTGCAAACTATGGGATCAAATTTACCAAAATTTTAATATATGTAAATAAAATATACTATTACAAATTATGTTATCAAATTTCTTAAAATTAGGAAAATTTGATGATAGAAGTTTTCTCAATGAAAATTAATATCCAGTTGTCATTTTATTTAAATGAGTTAATTAATTATATAATTATGATTTCAGGAATAGTTTAGTGCCGCACATAGGATAAGGTAAGATAAAAGTACTTACCATTGAATTAATGCCACTAATTAAAGTAGTAATATATATGTGACTTTATGGTAATAAAACACCAAAATGCATATATATTAATCTCAGGTTTCACTAAAGTCGATCTTTTCACCGAAGAAATTAACAAATATTTGCAGGGTGAAAGCAAGTATGGTGGTGAACCACTCTTTTCTAGGCCGACTATGAAAAAGATAATGTCTATGTTCTCGAAGAAAAAACTGAGAAATATGAAACATATATTGTGAATGCGGTGAGCATGGAAAGACAAGCTCCCGTTAAACTTAAGTCAGAGTTTCATATAGTTTTCACGGCATATTTATAAATCTGATTTAAGACAATGCACTTTTAAATTTCTCATCATGTTTGTTAAAATCGAGTATGGTGGTGTCATGCACAATCCAACTACGACAATTTCGTTGTTTTCTTACTTTAATGTCTAATGTGAATTTGAATAAATAGAGACTTATACTTTTAATTTATTATAAATATGAATTTTTTATAATAAAAATTATAAAATAATGTAGTTTTAAAATGAGTTATAAAATAATTTAAGTTTCAATGTCCTTTTTTGTTGATCCATACAAAAACCCCAGTCACTATTTTCTTCATTCATTGGGCCAATGATGTCTGGGCTTCTTTATACAATGGCTTAGTAACTTCCTCTGCCCATATGCTGGAATTTGGGCAGCATATGAGTCCAACAACTCTCCTACCCCATATGGGCAATGGAATTCACTTGTTTTGATGTCAACAAAATGACTATTTCTGTGTGTGAGTGTGACACACTTTGTCAACATTTCAATTGGATTTACTTTAGTATGAATTTTACTTAAAATCAATGATTTTCATGTTGATCGATCAACGTTGGTCTGTCTGGACTGCATACTGAGAAATTTGTAATTGGAGATATGTTTGATCGATGGATAATGTTTGGTCATGATGGTTGAGAAGTTGACATTTTCCCGGTGATATGAATGATTCATTAAAGATTTAATTAGACAATCTCATGGAGATGTTTGGAGATCTTCCCGGATATTTGGTTATATAATCATACGTATAGGAAATCTTTTATAAGTTTCTTAATTATGACACAAACCTCCCATTTAAATATAAGCCATATGATTCATAAGTTGATTCTGATTCTCATTCCTTAGAGTTATTTGAGGTGGGATATGGGGTGGGAAAGCTATCGATGACTTATGTGAGTCTTCCATGGTGTGAAACTAGATAAAAAAGAGATCTAGTATCCGGTTATTGACTAGATACAACCTTGAGTAAATTCATGGAATAATCGTATGTTTTCGAAAGGTGGCAATTGACTCTAATCAAAGCGATACTGACAAACTTACCAAGAATATTATATCTAATTAGTCAAGACCCCAAAGCTCCTCATTGATCAATTGGAGAATATTAGAAGGAATTTATTTTTGTGAGAAACACAAGAGAAAACAAGCAGACATTGGGTGAGATGGGATAAATATTTACAAAATAAAAAGGATAGAGGTCTCTAGATAAAGCCGATGAGAGACAAAATTTTGTCACTTCTGTCTAAGTAGTAGTGGAGGTTTCTCTATAGAAAAAGGGCTTTATGGCTTAAATTGATTGTTGCAATCTATGGGAAAGATGGTGGGATGAGTACCAGATGTGAATATGGGGTGAGATTATACTTTCGATTAAAATCAGTTATCAACGAAATTTGGGATGTGGCACTAAGTATCCGATGGCGAGTTGAGTACCAGATGGAGGGAAAGATAGGTTCCCTACCATTCTTTCGATTAAGAAGGATTGTGAGACATTGAATGTGTCTTTATCATTGAGCATTAGATGAAAACTTGGATGTGAGGACCATCAAATTTTGGTTGGATGTGTGGGATGGTGTACAACCATTATCAACGAAATTCCTTAAAATCTATGCAATTGCTTTAGATGAAATAGCAACGGTCTCCAAGATAGATGAGAATATTGGAGGGCACGGGAATTGGAAGGTCGGGTGGAGAGCCCAGTTGAGAGGACTAACAAACACAAAGTTGATGTTGTTTAAAGAGCTACTAGCCATTGTAGTCTTAGATGATAGAAATGATGTAATCTGGTGGACATTGTTAGATAATAGTGGCTTTGATATAAAGGGATGAGATGATTATTTGAACAAATAATTTACCAGGTTGTTAGGGTTGAGATACTAAAACAGGTTAGATGGATACAGTTGGTTCCATTAAAAGTTAATCTCCATATATAACAATTACTAATGATAAACTACCAACGTTGGCGAATCTGGCACTAAGTCGAGTACATTTAAACTCTTATTTATGTGGTTGTTGACTAAGTCGAATTGTCTTTATTTATATAAAGACAATTCAACATGTCTTTATCCTATTGGCGTAGATATAATAAGTTTGGGATAGATTTGAACAATGACATGTAGCAAAATGTGTCTAGAAATTGATGAGTATGGAAAAAGTGGTCTTACTAAAATGAGTTTTGGGATATGAGCGCAAGATACGAAAGGGACTCCTTGTAATGTTATATGTAGCTTTTGGGAATTATGAGGACGTCGTAATGCCAATAATGCGAAGATGTGATATTGTTCATGAAATAATAAATAAAATTGTTATGATATCTTATTGGTGGATTAGGACATGTGGGACATGACATTATTCTATAGCAAAGTGGCACAAATGAATTTATAGCCCAGAAGAGACATTGCGTAACTCAGTCTTTAGATAGAGGGAAAAATCATTTACACGAATATTATGTTAAGATTATTTAATTTAATGTAGTGTTTATTTGTTTTAAAAAATTATATAAAAAAATTTCATGATAAAAACAAGTCTTTAGAGTTCTTCAAAGTGAACTTAGTTGTAATTCTTCCGATTGTGGATTTTGACTTGGTCGTCGATCACGTGGGTTTTTACCCGCCTTGGATTTTTCACTTTAAAATTCTTATGTCTTCTTTGTTTGTTATTCACAATTCTCGATTTCTAATTCTAATCGATTTTACAAAAATTACCAACATTTTCGACTTGTATTGAATTTTTAAATAAAGACAAAATGGATAAATAAATGTTAAAATTTATTGATTTTTTCCTGTGGAAAATTATGCGTGTGGAAAATCGGAGTATCGGTGTGGCATAGAATGTAAGTAGCAGAAATGGATCTCTAGGAGTTTGGATGATCACATATTTTAGTAAAATACCGATATTTTTCAATCGTGTAGCAGAGAAAATTTTTTAGTTGATCGGAAGCACCGTCATTTATTACAAGTCGTTTGGTCGTTAATGTTTCAATCAAATTTGCCGAAACATTTTTGGTGAGAGGCAACTCTTTCTACCATATATCTCATCAATAAGTTTCCATCTTATTTATTGAAATGGAAAACTTCGTTTGAGGGTCCTCTTCGGTAGAAAACAAGTATACAACATTTTGTGGATTTTTGGTTGTTTGGCCTATGTGGTGAATACTTTGCTACATCCGATAAGTTTTCTCATTGAAGTAGAACATGTGTATTTGTTGGCTATAATTCATGTAGTGGAATATAGAAGTTTTATGTCCTTTGGACAACACATTCTTGGTTTCACGAGACGTCATCTTTGTGAATTTGTTTTCCCTTAACGAACATACATAAACATTACCATTGCATCTCTGGATGTATTGCAAGATAATAGTGCATCGGTGGATCCGGACATAGTCGAATGTCCATGATCGACGTGAACATCCAAATATTGTGGAATACCATTATATTATTGAGGTCTTACGTGATATTGTCGACCAGGTTGACCAGGTCGAACCTCCTCTCGAGCATGTTCGATGTTCCACTCTGACTTGTAAGTATTGCTTGGTTATCATAGTATGTTTCTTTGACAAATCATGACAGTCAAGGTATGTCTTATCTGTCGTTCTGATTATGCTACGTTTATTTGCAATTGTGTAAGCCCGAGAGATTTCCACTTTTTCTGAGTTGTTTGTGACCCGAATCAGAAGGTTTTATGGATGCCAACTAGCTATTCTTGAGGTGAACGACACATGAGAGCTGTGTGATCCCCCACCTGGCAATAAATCAGTTGGCTACTAATAGGAATATCAAACAAAGTAGAATCCTAATGGATAAATTAACAAGTACAAAGCACGATTAGTCTCAAAGTGGTAGATTATCATCTTGTTTTCTCCATATGGCAAAGATAACAACAGTTCGAATGTTTCTCGGAATTGCAGCATACAAAGAATGGAGCCTTTCTCAAATGGATATCAAGAATGTATTTCTCCATGATTTCTTGGATTAAGATATCTATATGGTACAACCCATTGGATATTCATGCTCGCAAAAATCGAAGGTCTGCAAACTAATTAATGTATTTCTCCACGGTTCCTTATATGGTTTGAAGAAACCCTCTCATTAATGAAATTTGAGTTCCCTTCTACACTGTTTGACAAAAGTCACCTACAGTCGACACATGATCCAAGTCTAATCAATCCCTTTTATTATTCAAGGGCTATATTTCTTCTAATCAGTCGACACATGACAAAGTACATTGGTGATATTCTTGTCAATGGAAGTGACACACAAGGGATGAGTGAATTTAAGACGTATATTCATGATAAATTCACAATTAAAGATTTGAGAGCAATAAAGTGGGATAAATTAGAGATCAACCAAGACTCTATAGGGCTATATGTGAATTAGAGAAGTATAATATGGATATTGTTCATGATACTGATCAGGAAAAAAAATCGTCAGTTACTACCCCTTTACCTGCTGGACTCAAGATTGCTTGTGCATGTGATGGTGATCTTGTCTAAAAATATTTTATGGTGTTTTCTTTTAGATCAGTCAATTCTTATATAATTGAGTTCAATTATTGTGGGGACACGAGTGATATACGAGGTTTAGCCACAATGTGTGAGCTTACGTCATCGGGAGAGCATAGCTCTACCTTGGTTTTCACTATGATAATCAAATGGTACAAGTACAAACAAATGATATCGACAATCCGAATGAAAACGGTACAAAAACGATCAAATCCACTGCGTCGCACTCGAGGTTAAGTGTGTCGCGACTTTTGCCCAAAAATTCGCGAGTCATACAAAATTTCACGACTCCTATGTATAAAATCTCGCGAGTAAGGGGCAAGGTGACGAAAACTCGTGAGTCGGGGGGCCAGGCGACGAAATCTCGCGACTACAGCCAAGGATACAAGCTCTCGCAACTTTTTGACCAAATAGTCGCGAGTGTGGAGTTGAGTGAGTGCTCTCGCGACTTTTGGAGCAAAAAGTCACGAGTATAGCATAATGTCACGAATCTCATGCCTTGGGAAATGTGCCGAGAGTCTGAACCCATTTCTGTGGCCTAATGTTTTGTATTTATAGAAAAAATTGGTCCAATAGGTCAATTTAGGGTCCAAAAGCCCAATATTAGTCAATTTAGCCCATCATGGCTCGAGTTGCTCGGAAAAGCCCAATTTAACCGAGATATTAATCGTAATCTCTCGGGTTTTCCGAAATGCATCCCGGTCGAACATTTATCATAAACTTAGATGAAAATACATGAAAATACTCTTCACGAGATCCTCAACTTCGAATACTTAGAAAATAGCCTAAAATATCGCATAAACATACCAACGAGCTCTCCGAGTGTTAAATTATGAAAATACCCCTGCATCATCCTCAACCGAAAACATCCAAAACTGCTCAAAACATCATCTGAATTCTTAAACATGGGCCCGGGATGACCAGAATACGAGATTACCCCCAAAACCACATTACTTAATAAATATAATAGAAAACCGGAAATACCCTTTAGCCACGTCAGACTTGCCCAGGGGTATCATAATTATGTAAATATCCCTGGGAATATCAGTTAGTGACGAGCTTTTATCCAATCCACAGTCTTGTTGCAAGTTTATGGATCAATTTTTTATTTGTTTTACATTAGGCTTGACGTTGCATTTGCAACCCAATAGCTTAGTCATTGTCCCGGCTCACCTTTTTAGCATCATTGGGAGGTTTCTGTAAAAAGATAAGTTTCACTGTAATTGAAAGTTAACTTTCTCATTTATTTCTATTTGATCATTTACAACAATACATAGACGATTTACAATGACTAATTAGAAGTTGCTACAACTACTCTACCTACTCAAAATTTTCTAACAATTTTTCCATAATATTTTTCATATGTTCAGCTCCGGATATTGAGCAGCAAGTCATCCTCATGACTGTTTGATTGTTCAGCTTGACTTATCTTAACATTCCCCCCACAAGCCAAAGCATTTTCCAAGCTCATGCAATTTATTCTGATCAAGCATCCTCGGAATTTACTAATGTGCAACGCCTTTGTGAATAAGTCAGCTGGTTGTGTACTCGTTGGTACATGTGTTAACCTAATAAAACCTTCTTTGCAATAATCCCACACCAAATGACAATCCACTTCTATATGTTTAGATCGTTCATGGAACACCGGATTAGACGCGATGTGAATCGTTGATTGATTATCACAGTACACATCGATAGGCATATCAAATTTTATGTTCAAGTCCTGCATCAAATAGGATATCCATCTTGGCTCACATATTGTTGATCCCAAACTCCTATATTCTGTTTCAGATGTGGATCGGGAAACTGTTGCTTGTTTTTTTGTTTTCCAATAAATAAGTGAACCCTCAAACATTATCCCGTATCCAGTCAATGATCTTCGTGTATCCACGCAAGCACCCCAATCCGCATCGCAGAAGGCTTGAAGTTGTGAACCAGAAGTCCTTGGGTAGAATATTCCCATGTGTGTACTTCCTTTCACATACCCCACAATACTCATTGATGCATTCCAATGTGTTCTTCCCGGATTATGTATGTATTGACTTAATGGTTGAGTCGCATATACTATATCCGGTCTTGAGAATCCAAGGTATAATAATTGATTAACTAATCGTTGATATTGACTTGAGTCCTCTAACTTGTCATGGTCCTCAATGCTTAATTTAGTTCCTGGAACCAGGGGGTTGTCTCTGAATTTTCCATTTTCCAGCTTCAAATCTTCCACTATAGCTTCGGCATATTTATTCTGATTGATGAAAATTCCAGAGTCCAAATAATCGATCTCCAGTCCAAGAAAGAATTTCGCCTACCCTAAGTCCTTTATAGTAAAACACTTGTCCAAAAAACATTTAACATAAGCCATCTCTGTAGCTGAGTTCCCTGTCACAAGAATGTCGTCAAGATAAACCACAAGAGTAGTGATCCACTCTCTACTGGCTTTGATGAATAGGCAGTGGTCATGAGCAATTTTATTAAAACCAATTGACTCTAATTTTCCCGCTAGTTCCTTATTCCACTCTCTTGAGGCTTGCTTCAGGCCATATAAGGATTTTTTTAGTTTGCAAACGAATGATGAGTTCTTCAATTTTAGACATTCAGGTGGATCCATGTAAAACTCTTCGTCTAGGCACGCATGGAGGAACGCGTTATTCACATCAAATTGGTAGATCATCTATCCACAATTTGTAGCTAAAGCAAAGATTAGCCTTGCTGTAACTTGTTTGGCCACAGGGGAGAACACATATGAAAAATCAAGCATTTCTATTTGTGTGTAGCCTTTTGCAACTAACCTTGCTTTATACTTAGCAATAGATCTATCTGTGGAAAATTTGGTCTTGAATATCCATTTACATCCGATAACTCTCTTCTCCGACGGTAGCTCACAGAGTTCCCATGTATCATTTTGATTTAGTGCATAGAGCTCACTTTCCATAGCTGCTTGCCATTCTGTCGAGTTTTTAGCCTCTGCATAATTTTGGGGCTCTTCAATTGCATTAACGTTTGCCATGAAAGCCACATGTGCAGAAGTGGTGTGAGGTGGGTTCAAGGTGGAAGTTGATGACTTGGAAGAAAGAGGTGGGATCCCTTTTTTAGAATGTCATTTGGTGGATGACTCACTATTTCACTACACCTCAAGACTGTGTTAGGGATTTCAAAGACTTCACACGTGGGTTCAAGTGGAGAAGTGTCCTAATTGTATTTGGTGGTAGACATGGTGGGTCACCCTCTAGGTTTGACATGATAGGATTTAATATATTAGAAGGGGAATTTGGATAAGATTCATCTGTATTGGAATTGGATGTCGTTTGGGTATTGTGGCATGGAAAAATTTGCTCAAAGAATTTTACATCTCGTGAGTGAATAATTTTTTGAGAAGAGAGGTCATACATCCGATAAGCTTTCCTTTCCGATGAATATCCCAATAAGACGCAACGCAGGTTGCAAATTTGTCAAGGTTAGGGGTGGTATTGCAAACATATCTTAAAGATCCGAAAGTTTTAAGGTTCTGATAGTTGGGAGGTCGACCATGTAATCTGAAATATAGTGTTTCCCATCCGAGGAGTGGTGTGGGCAATAGGTTTATGAGAAATGTGGATGTAAGCATAGCTTCACCCCAAAAGATATTGGGTAAAGATGTATGAAGAAGGAGGGTTCGGGCTGTCTGGACAAGATGTTTGTGTTTCCGTTCCACAACTCCGTTTTGCTGTGGAGTGTGTGGACAAGTTCTTTGGTGAATTATTACATTGTCCGAGAACAATTGTTGGCAGGTGGTGTTTACAAATTCAGATCCATTGTCTGATCGACAGATTTTAATAGGGCTGGAAAATTGAACTTTGGAGAGATTAATTATGGTGGAAATGATCTACTTTGTTTGCCTTTTGTGAGTCATTAGATATGTCCAGGTCGCACGACTATAGTCATCTACTATGGTTAGCATATAGCGTGCTCCTCTAAGGCTGGGTTGATGATAGGGCCCACATATATCGAGATGTATAAGTTCAAATGGTTGTTTAGTTTGGATGAAGCTCCTCTGGAAAGGGAGCCTCTGAATTTTGGAGAGTTGGCAAGCATTGCATGAATTTTTGTAGTCGCATATTGAGAATTTTTTATTAGACATAAATTCAAGGATTCTAATATTCGGAAATCCCAAACGGGCATGCCAAAGATCAAAAGTTTTAGCAATTACAAAAGGGTCATCATGAACTCCAGATTTAGATGGAACAACTAAATCTTGACTAACATCTGTCAAAAGGAGGATTCATCGAGAACATAAAAATGTTTTTGGAGAGGGGAAGCGGCTATTACTTCAGAATTCATTTGGTCATGTATAAGACATTTGGAGGCACAAAAAGATACTGTTAGGGATGACGTTTATGTAAGTTTGGCGACTGACATCAAATTGAACTTAAATTTTGCGATATAAAGAACGGAAGAGAGCACAAGTTTTGGGTATGATGACAGTTTCTGCTTTGTATGTGTTGGGTGGATCCATCTGGCAACATAACAGGAATTGGTTTAGGTAGAGACCATTGGTTTGAGAAAAACAAAAGGCTTATTGCACATGTTACTTGTGGCTCCGGTGTCAACAATCCAAGATGCAGAACCTATAGAATTTAAAATAGAGTGGTGTTGAGATGTACCTATGAAATTTATTTCACCAACGAAGTTGATTGCTTCTTCAGGAGCTTCATTCTCACCATGGGTTAAGTCTACACTCAGAGGTGACTCAGATGCAACAGTAAGGTGTGCATATGCTTTGGGTACTGACTTTCCTTGAGAACGCTTCAGTTGTTTTTATCATTGAGGGAGTTCGTGAATTAGAAAACATTGATCAATGATGTGTTCCCTTTTGTTGCATTTTTCACTTCGTTTCTGTTCTTCTCCTGTAGCACCAACAGCCCCACCTTTTTGTTTTGAATCTTTGTAGGTCCCATGAGCTCCCTTTTCGCTGAAGGATTGTTGTTTGGCGACCATTGCAGCATTCTCATGTGGTGAAGTGTTGAAATGGTTTTCCCTATGCTGTTCTACCTTCCCCACAATTGCAAAAACTTTTCCTATAGATGGCATTGGTTCCATCATCAGAATTTGATTTATAGTAGCTTCAAAGTATTCTTGAAGTCCATTGAGTAAAGTGGTAACTTTGATGAAGCTCTCCTGGTCATCATATTGTTATCCCATGTTGCATTTGCAAGATAGTGCTGCTTCACATTTACATACTGGAATATGCAAGATTCTTCCAAGTTCTTCCAATAGCTTGCAATATTTATTGTAATACATAGTGACTGATAATTTATCTTGAGTCAATGAGTAAAGTTCTCGTTGGATTTTTGAAAAAAGAGGTCCATCTACCTCAGCATACCTTTCTTAAAGATCCCTCCATAAATGATATGCAGTGGCAGCATACATGAGTGTGTCTGCAATTTCAAGGGCCATGGAATTTAAGATCCAAGAACGGACAATGGAATCAACTGATTTCCATACATAATAGTTCTCTGAACCAGGTTCTTGTGGTTTCACTTCACCATTAATAAATCCTAGCTTCATACGAGAGTCAAGTGCTCGTTCCATGCTATTGTGCCAACTTCGGTAGTTCCGACCGTTCAGTAAAGTAGTGACTAGTGCCTGATTGTAATTTTCATTCCCATTCAGATGTAGGGGATCATAGATAGTTGTGGTTAATTCATTCCCTTTGTTGGTAAGTGGAATAATTTCCTTCCTGGGGTCGTTTTCCGCCATGAAGCAGTGAAGACTTCGATACCATGTAAAAAGATAAGTTTCTAAGTAATTGAAAGTTAACTTTATCTTGTATTTCTATTTGATCATTTACAACGATATATAGACTATTTACTATAACTAATCAGAAATTGCTACAACTACTCTACCTAATCAAGATTTTTCTAACAATCTGTTTATAATATTTTTCATATGTTTAGCTTCGGATATTGAGCAGCATGTCATTCTCATGACTGTTTGATTCTTTAGCTTGACTTATCATAACAGCTTCCATTCATGTGGTTCAATATTTAAAAGAACTTCTTCAGTTGGATTTTTGTATTCACCCTCAAACTTACGGGCTTTTGTGAGCTGATTGGGGCTTCTGTAGTGACTCACGACACTGACAAGTTATTGCACCTTTCTCAGGAGTTCCTTAGTTTCATGGAAGACAAAAAGGTGAATATAGTGTCCAAAAGCTTGGATGTGGCAGAATACCGAACTTTGGCATAATAACATTTTTTGAGTTAAAATGGTTCAACTTTATATTACAGGATTTAAAAGTATCTATTCCATTGACTATCAAACTTTGGAGTGACAACAACGCAACCATTCAGATTTCAATGTAGTGTTTCATGAGCATACAAAGCACTTGGATATTAATTGTCATCTTATTCGAGATCATTTTCAGTGTGGTTTCTAATTTGCTCACAAAATCACTCTCGTTAACTTCCTTTGGACATCTGCTTAACATGTTGGATCTTTACAAGCTTGACCATCATATTGCAAAAGTGCAAGTCGTTCCATCTTGACGGGGTGTTATGATTATGCTTGTCGATCGATGTGTTTCTTGTCGACCGATTGCTTAGTGTGGTGTCAATTAGTGTAGTCTCGTAGGTAGATATTTTTGAGTTTATAAATACTGTACGGGTCAACCGGTTACAATTAATCGAATTGAAAATTTGCCACTGATTCTCACTTCCATCTGAATTTCCGCAACGATTATCCTCGTATTTTATTACATATTTTTACATAATTCACCGCGATATTTACCTTTAGGTTATAATTAGTGTTGGGATCGGTAAGAGGCAGCGAATATTTGATGTTTGTGAAGAAAAAGAAATGAATTTTATAGTAAAGATACCATCTTTCCTTTCCTTACTCTATATTTACAGGAGACAAGAAGAATTTCGTGGCGGTTTATTGCAAGGGAGACTTTTTGTACCATTTTGATTGCAGCCCACGTTTTGTCTTCACTTTATATTTACACCAAGACGTGGACGATTATTACTCATTAGGACTTCACGCCTGAGATCGATCGAAATCCCTTTCTGTTGATCAACAAAAAAAATATCAATTTGTTGACATTTTTGGGGAAATCATAAACCCTAGATTTCTGATTCATTTTTTGCTCCAGTTTACAGGGATTTCGTATTTTTCAACTATTGAGCAAGAGATTTTATGACGCAAAGTGCTGAGGTTCTTTGGGCTCCGTTGAATGGTTGCTGTGTTGATCAGCAGGGCAGATTCTGTTACTCTCAGACTGAATCGATGCGTTTGAGGCCCAGAAGGTAATATAATAAATTATTCATATTTCTTCATAGAAAAATTAATTGATGATTTGTACAATCATCTTTGTGTTGCAGAACTTGTTCCAAAATTGTTTGTTTTGGGTGTTTTAATATAAACCCATTGCTCGATCAGTCGATTTACTTCTTTGAAGTGAGTTGAAATTTTAAATACATGAAGAAAATCAGAATCATCTGTGCCGATCCTTACGCTACTGACTCATCTGATGATGATTCGAAAAGCAAGTGCGTTGTTCATGAAGTTTGTTTCAGTTTATCTACAACTCCGGTCGCCGGAAAATACAGAGGAGTCCGGCGCCGGAAATGGGGAAAATGGGCTGCTGAAATCCGTGATCCGATTCAACGGAAAAGGGTCTGGTTAGGAACTTATAAAACTCAAAAAGAAGCATCAGAAGCTTATGAAATGAAGCGAAAGCAAATAGAAACTGTGGTTAAGTTAAAGAAGAATCAAATAGAAACTCTGGTTAAGGAAGAAGAAGAAGTAATTGTTAAGAACAATTTGGTTAGTGATGATGAATTAATAGGTTTGGGTGAAATTGGGAAGGATTTAGATTTGGAATTTGATGTTCAATCTTTGTTGAAAGATGATATATTTGCTGTTAACAAGGCTCTTGATCATCTACCTCTTTTTATCACTGATGATGATGATTGTTTCGGAGCATTGCCCGATTTTGGGTTTGATTTTGACGAATCGTGGATCGAAAATGATGTTTCGATTAAATGCAGAACGGGATCGGATTCATTCAACATCGCTTGCTTATAATGTTGGAAGATGGATAAGTGTACATATCCCATGATTTTTACTCTTATAAATAAACGGTTTTTTAGTACTAAAACCAATGTTTTTGTATGATAATCGTGAATTTTTAAATATGTTTCCTTTATTTATAAAAATATTAATATATATTTATATATAAAAATAATAAATATAATTAGTTTTAATATCACGATAAATTCGTTTTTTTAAAATCACGATAAGCTCCAACTAGTTTTAATATTTGTGATGAAATCGTGATTTTTAGCGATAAACACATCATAAATTTGATTATGTTTTGTGTGCATTTAAAAAATTACAATTTGATAATCTCATCGTAATTTCCATCGGAGAGCCACACATATCCAATATAATTATAGGCATCAAATTTAATTTTTTATATTAAAAAAATATTTTTTTATTATTTTTTTAATATCAAACCCGAAAAACATATGACTCGATTATAAAACATAGGTCCCACTAAGTTACCAAACAAGCAATGTGACATAAAAAAGAACTTCAAATGAACATGTTGTTTTTCTATTAAAATAATATTATATAGAATAATTGAAACATAATTTAATAATTATTTTATAATATATTGGTGGGTATGTATAAGTGGGCTATACTGTCATGCATGATGTCATTAATCGGATGTTAAATTCTACTACAAAAATATATATTAATTACACATAAATCATTAAGGCCTACATGTGATTATTCTATATGAAAATAAATATTTATATATTGCATTGTTGTCAACAGCATAAACTTTATGCTACTATTTTCAGTAGATGAAAAATCTCATAGTATTCAACTATTTTGGTACACATAAAAATTAATCGAACTTTAAAAAGAATATATTTACACAAACATATGTGTATTTTAGATATTGATGTATAATTCGTAATATACAACCAATAAATAATGTAGTAATGTACATTATTTATTACACCTAAAAATCAAACTCCAATGAAACATGAATATCAATTAAATCGAACATTAAATCCCGGATACCTTAAGTTTTTGAAGATGAATTGAACCTCAAAGCGAACTTATTATCTTTCAAATTATGTTGCACGATTCGTGGGGGTGTGCGTCTTTCAACACACCAGATTGAGGGTGCGTGAATCTTCCACGGGTGCATGATCAAAAAATTTCCACTACGGTTGTGTTTCTTTTCTATTTTAAATTCAACATTTCATTCGACATAAATTATTCCGATTTTATTTATTAATATATCTTTTTATAGAAAACTTTTTATGCGTTATCTTAATTTCCAAGGTTTTTAATCAAATTTGAAAAAATAATTGTTTTTCTAAATTTTGACGGAAAGTGGTTGTTGTTTAATATTCCAACTTATCCAATATAAATTTACAAAATTGTGGATATGAAGTCAACAATAAAAACACATAAAAAACATGAATATTATACATTAGCTCATTAGTGGATATATTAGCCTAAATATATGTATAATGAAAAACATCTGAATTGAATATAAATACTATTTTAAATTTGTCTAAATATCAAATGTATTTATCTTATCCAATATAAATTTAAATAACAAATTTAGTAACAGTAGGAAAAATATTAATGTTATAAATTTGACTCTTGATTAATTTGTAAGTGTTTGATTTTATATTTTAATATATATTTTATATTAAATTATATTAATGCACCCTTAATCAAAAATTTACATATCCTCATCCTTCCACCCGTGCAACCTAACTTTCAAGTCAACTCAAATCTTAAAAAGTTAGTCTATTGGATATACATAGTAGCAACCTTTTGTTAAATGCACATATAAAATTAAAGATATTTTGGTTTGATTAAAATTGACAAAATATAAAATTGTTTAATTTATTTTACTTTTATGATATGAAATACTTAAATTTATCATAGTTTTGATAAATTTGATCTGATAATTTATGATGTCATATTTAGTCCACAAACATTAAAGTTTTGACAAATTTCGTTATTCAAGTTTGTAAATTTGAAAAATCAAATATCCAAAGTGGCAAATTCGGTCTCCGAAATATGATTTTGGCCAAAGATATAAATTACTGAAAATTTTCTAACCAATTATTCCTACAAACTAAATTTGTGATATATTTTGTCAAATTTTACAAAATATATGGATCAATTTTTCTATCTTCATTGCAAATCACAATTACCATAATTAAAAATGAGGGACGCGCAAATTTAGTCTCCACAGTTTCCTAATTTTAGCAAATTTGGTCCCCCAAAGTTTTCTAATTATGACAATAATTATCCTCATAGTTTTGAGTTGTCAAAACTAGTCTTTATACTTTCCATATTTTGACAAAACCGACCTTCAATATTTAATGTGTGTGTCAACTTTGGTCGCCAATATTTTTAATGTGTGTGTCAACTTTGGTCGCCAATATTTTCAATTTTGGCAATTGAAATCCCTTAACTATAATAAACGTGTATTTGGTCTCCGTAGTATACTAATTTTGACAATTTCGGTTCCTAATTGTTTTATTAGTCCTCAAAGTTTGAATTTACGATAATTAAGATTTTAAACCTTAAACGATAATCAATTATTTCAATGGATCGGTACGTGAAACCGGTTGACACCAGAATTTGTCTGTTACAGCCCGATATCGGGTTGTAGGGTCGGATTGCAATTTCTGGTTATGATACTTTAAAATATAAATCATTTTCGAATCCATATAAATGAGAAAACATTCGGTTTTTCGGTTATAACTAGTTCAATTAATTAATTTAAGTCAATATTATCTTTATTAAAAATCATGAAAATGAAGTTGATTTGTCGATCATAACTCGGTTCATTCGGTTAACTAATTCGACCGATTTTTTATACCTATAAAATGCACCACCATCCAACATGAAATAAGTCGAACGGAAGCCAAATTAAATGTCAAACAATTGTAAATGCGTCAAATAATATTGTTTAAATAGGATGATTAAATTTGTCAAATTAATAAACTTTGGGGACATACATTGCCACTGCGTGTAAATTATAGAGACTAGTTTTCTGACAATCAAACTTTGAGGATCTATTTGCACTTTGAGGATCAAATTTTCCAAATTCTATAAACTTTGAGGATGAATAGTGGAAAACTTGAAAGTTTGGAAATTACAAATGATAAAAAAAACTTTAGAGATCAAATTTGTCAAAATAATCAAAATTTAGGAACTAATGACATCATTTTCTCATTAAAAATTTAAAAAAAAATTGTCAAAATAATGAAGTTCTAAGAACCAAAATTTTCATTTAATACTTAATAGTAAGTCACAAAAGCCCAAGCCCACATATTTAAATATTATAGCTATAGATGTTTACTATTCGTTAAAAACGGAACACCGAATCATATAATGAATTTTTTTATCGAACCGATATTGAATTAAGAGCTAGGTTCGGTAAAAATTTGGTATTCGATAATTTACAAATACCGAATTTAACACTTTGTTTGATTTAAAACTAATATCTTTGTATTTAATTATATAATTAAATATATTATTATGATTAATTTTTTATTTAGTTTGATTAAATTTTGAAAAATTCGGTATTTCGGTAAATACCGAAACCAAACTGAAAAAATTCAGTATTTATTGAACCAAACCGAAAAAATTCAATTCAGTATTCGTTAGCTAATTTTTTAACTTATTCGATAATTGAAATTCGGTTCGGTATTTACCGAATGAATACCCCTAATTATAGCTATTCATTTTTACCATTATAGGCATAAATAAGGCTTTTTATTGGGCCTATGAAAAAGCCCAAACAATACTTTTATTCATGAACAAAACCACAAATAAGCCTGAAAATATGAATAAAACATTGTATTAATGAAAACAGACATACTTCCGAGTATGTGGTCCGATCGATTTTATCGTTTCGATTAGATAAGATGGATTGATACAAGGGAAGAAAATGGTCCCCTAAGAAGAGATGAAATAGTTGTAATAAATAGGAAGATAGAAAAGTAGAGGTTTGATGGAAACAACACATTCAACATATAAAAAATCTTTACATAAAAACTTATCAAACTTATTCACTATATTCCAAAACCTCTTTTAAACTTACACAATATGCCTCAATCACATCCACACATGTTAAGTTCCCTTTGATTTGGATGCGTAATATCAAATAGGGTTGTTAACAAATGTGAACAATTCATGAACATGCAATATTTGATTCATTTTTGTTTTTTCAAACTAAAATAATGTTCGAAGAATCGAACGAGCTCGATAAAAAAAACTAACATGTTCACGAATGAATATTTATTATATATATATAATAATAAGGTGATGAATTGGAAGTTTCTGTACAATTTGTGAACGAACGGATCCCAACACGAAAGCGAACATAAACAAACCGATCTAAACACACACGACTATGAATACGAACGAACACGAAAAAAATGAGCACAAACATGAGCATAATTTCAGAAGCATGAACAATGTTCGAACTATAATATAAATGCACACAAACACATCAAACTTGGCTCGTTCGTATCGAATAAAAGTACTAATCCTCACGTTAGAATTTATTGATTAAACTAGGTGTGCGGAAGGTAAAGTCATATATCAAATTTCATGAATCTATAAATATAATTTTTAAGTGAAAATTAGTGTTGGCTTTTGGTATGAGAATCATGATAAACACTATCTTTACTAAATCTAGATGAATTTAGACTTTTCCACGACGAAACACAACTTATTTATGCAAAATCGAGATCAATATTGTATTTAGATGACTTAGGCTCACATTTACAAGGTGACACAATCTCATAATTTATCGTGTCGTTTACTATACTAACACACTCCAAAAACCGAGCTAAAAGAATTTGGTGCATTGAGCTTATACGCTCATCTGTCCAAGTTTTTGAGAATTCGATAGGATCCTTCCCAATTGCAGTCCAAGCTGTTCGATATTAGGCATGGTAAATCCCATAATGAGAAATAATTCTAAAACCCTAAACACCAAAATGAACATTTGATCAAATCTTCTCCCCCCTAAACCCTAAATCATTGTGATCTAATATTAGAGCCATGTATTTTTATGATTTTAAACTGATGTGTATTATGTAACTACTATCTGTAAGTATTTGTACATGCAGAACTCTAGGAGATATAGGTCAGTAAAGGGGAAAAGAAAGCAAAAACCAGAGCAAGTGACAACCTGCACAAAACCACAATCTTCTCCTCATCATCAACTCCTTTTAAAGTCACGAGAATCCCTTTTCTATCCCTATTTCAATTCTCATCAAACAACTGATAGAGAGACAACTTCTTTTCTTTATTCAACTTCACTCCCTTAAAACTCAAACTCCACTTCATTCAACACTCTTGTCATCGATCATTATTTCACTTGTCATGTAAGAAAATATATAGAAGCAAAAGAAAAAGAAGAAGCTTTTACTGATTTCTTCATCTAACTTGTTGTTTGTTTTCCAGGAGACCGCAGGGAAATCCACTAGACCTCAACAACTTACCTGAAGATTATACCAGAGAAGGAAAAGAGACATCAGAGGAGAATTCTTCTTCTCTTGGTACATCACTTTGTCCTTAGTGTTATTCCATTAGCTTCATATTCTTATGGGGTTTTTGTAATGTAAATGCAAACAAACCAATTCATGGAACCCTATAAACTAAGATGGCAATAAAATGCAATTAGGGTTTTTGTGTAAAGAATATAAGATTAGTGTCATTAAAGTTGCTTTAATTGGGACTACTGCAGATGCCTACAGAAAAAAGAAAAGAGATGTTAAGGAGGAAGAACACTTAAAGGTCTACGAATGCAGGTTTTGTTCACTCAAGTTCTGCAAATCTCAAGCTCTTGGTGGACATATGAATCGACATCGTCAAGGTAAAAATCTATTATTTTAATAACTTATAATGTATTTTTATAATGTAGTTTTAATTAACCAGAAAGAGAGACAGAAACATTGAACAAGGCTAGGCAACTAGTGTTCACAAATGACATGGTTCCTAGTCGGCATATGGGCTATGTTTCAAGGTACGAAACACATTTCTTGCTTCTTTCAAATTAAGAGAAAAAACATCCCTGTTGTTTTGTTGTTGTTTCAGTGCCGCCGGCCAACCAGTTTCACACGGAGGAAATCATTCCGCCGTGAATCTAAACGATCCACAGTTAACGTTTAGATTATTACAACACGCACCGCCGTCAAGTCAGCATTTTGGTCATCCTCCACGTTTCATCCCTGTTACTTCTCAATACCGTTCACCTCTACCAATTACAAATGATTATATTGTGGGACATGTTATATCGAACCCCAGTGACTTTGTATCGACATCAACTGAAGGAAGCTACACCTGCATTGGGGCTCCTGTTGGTGGGGTTATAGACCGAGCACTGCATAACCCTAGAAGGGATTAACACCAAGTTGTTTCTGCTATAGTTGGTTGTAATTGCTGATTGAGCAGGCACTATGATGTGATGTGATCCATTAGAAGATGAAAAGAAGGGGTTTTTTCTTTTTCTTTTGTTTTTGCAGCAAAAGGTCCCACACTCACTTCCCCGTACAGAATTTTTGAATGCCAACTTTTGTGGGACGCATTAATCCTATTACATGAAAACTATAATAACATGTCAAATTGTCTGAAATTTGAATTGGTTTACATAATATAATGTTTTAAGGTGTGCACACTCCATAATTTCACATCATATCCGTGCACACTCCACTCATAATTTGAGTCATATCGAAGCTGATTGGATCATATTCCTTAATTATCTAGGAAAATTTAGTTCATTTCACAAGACCATCAGGTATTTGGATTTGTAGAAGTGTGCTGAATATAAGATTTGCAATGAAATTTGAATTAGTTTACAATAAGGAATGAATATCATAATAAATGAAGTGATCAAGTTTTTACTATTTGATCTCATTCTCTTATACATTATATCCATATACACTATCATCATAATTTCAAAATAAAACAACTGTTTTTCAAGGTGATAAGACAATGATTATGGGATATGGAAGAATACATATCCCGTGAATAGTGAATAGGTGTGAAGCAGGTTTGTTAGGGTTGTCCATATCATTGTCTTACTTCTTTCAGTGCCCTAATTCACAACTACCCCCTCCTCCCTCATTAATATTTTAAGCATATGTTCTCACAGTACACAAATAACATTTATGCGTATGTTTCTACACATCACAACGTCTCTCTTGCTATACAACTATGATCCCACCAACATGCTACTTCACATCAACATTGTGAAGTAGATGTGAACTCATGTCTTAATCATTCAAGTCCAAGTATCCTAACCATAAAAAATAATATCTTAAACATGTGAATCCAGTATCTATCTACACGAATTAATGTCCTATTGACACAAATTCTTAAGATACAACACAAAGATAAAGATTGAATAATGTGAATCAAGTTATATATTCTAGCTCTAGGCTGATCATAGTGAATACTTACAAGTTACAATAGATGAGTTAAGTAGCCTTCCCTTGCCAAGGGAAGATTTATTGAATCAACGTGGGAGAGCAGTGACCAGTTAAAGAAGGGAAGAAAGGGTCGAAATGACTGGGTGTGGCGGCTAGTCACGCACTAGGGTCTCCTAATTACTCCAAATTTGTGTATAAAGCTGCAGGCTTATACGGTGTGAATAGACTTGATTACTAAGAGGAAGTGGAGACTAAAGAAGCAGGGATAGAGCTAGGGATTGAGATTAGGTTTGTTTTGATAAATGGAAAAGTATAAAGTAGACAAGACATTAGATTGCAGAAGCAGTCTCGTGCTTAACTCCAAAACTCACTCTCTCCCTTTCAGTACAAAATACAAATACAACCTGTGTTTATTGTCTGTCTGGGCTTCACCTCAATCACCCACAAACACAAACACTTTAGAAAGAGAGATTCTTTCTTCTTGAGATTTTGAATTGGTGAAACATGAGCGACATATGCTGTCAACTCTGTCCAAAGTTGAATAAACCCTTTCTTTCTCTCAAATTCACCTTTTACAACAAATTTCTACTCTCTACATATATATATATATATATATATATATAATTTTCGAGTCATAAGCAAATTATGTTCTATAGTTTTATGATTTTGATAATTTTGGTCTTATAGTTTTGACTAAAACATCCCCATAGTTTAGTCTATATGACATCATCGGTCATGAAGTTTTCAATTTTGATAAATGAGATTCTCTGTCAATTGAATTTCGAAGACCGACTTTGTCACTTTGAGGATATAATTTGTCAAATATTACAAATTTGGGGAATTAAATTTATCAAAACGTTAAAGTTTGACAACTAAATATGTCATTATGACTAAATTTACAAAAACTATTGAAGTTTGGTAACTAATGAGAATCATTTTCTCATAATGTCTAATAAAAGAAGATAATAGAAGAAATCAATTACTATGACACATTGAACCTCTAGAGTGTACTTAATGGCACAATAAGAACCTTTCATAAGAAACAAACACATCAATGAATTTGACGACTTGTGGAAAACCCAAACAAGACTCGAGACAGCTTCAGAATATCTACTCATCCTAGCTATTCTAAATACTTGAATTTGATCATTTTATTTCTAGTGCTATAACTAAAAATGCTCCAAATATTGTCACACATTCAAATGCAGCAAGTACATAATATAAAGCAGCATATTTCGGAGGGAAAAAAATTTATATACAGGTGTCACACAATAAACAGTGTAGTATTATCAGTATTTTAAAAAAAAAAACTTAAATATCACTGATATTTTTTATTTTAGTTTTATAACACTTATATGTCAGCTTTATGATTATTTATTTTAATAAATAAGAATACGAAAACAAATATGAAATTGAGGAGAATATGAAAACTAACCCTTTATGAAATAAAATATCGTAGAAAATAAATTTTATGAATATAAAATTTGATAAATTCGATTAAAATATTAATTAAAATTTTCAAAATAGTAAACAACTTTAAAAAAAATAATCAAATAATATTTATGCAATGCTTTAAAAGTATCGATTGTCATACCAGATATGCTCATGACATCGATATACCGAATATGTTTCGGGTATACTAAATATGTATATGAATAATAAAATAAAATAAATTATTAACACATGGTAAATATACAATTTTTTTAGTTATTCCCAATTTATATTGTTCGTAATTCGAAAAAATAAGAATAAACAAATTCTAAAAATTTTGTATCTATTTTTTCCTAAATCCAACAAGTTAGATCCGCTCAAAACCAGTACCTATATTTTATCAAAATAACCGGTAGGACCAAAATTTTGGTATACCAAACCGTTATACCGAAAATTTAAAACATTGTATTTATGTATAATCATATTAAAAATCCTAATTAAAATCATACAATGATTATATAATTGTAATATCTAGTATATTACTTTATAAAATATTAAATATTTATTTGTTAATTTTGACATTAACAAATTTTATTAAGAAGTTTATGATTACAAAACAAGGAAAAACATTGATATATTAATATCATTAAAAAATAATAACAACTGAAATTTACATCAAAACCTTAAAAAATTTATAATAACTAAAATGATCAAAATAATATAAATTTGGATATATACTTATTCAAAGTAAAATTAATATTTTCCATAAAAAAAGTAAACGTAATATTAAAAGTTAGTTTTCCTCAATTTTTACATATTTGTTTTTTTATTTTTATTTTATTAGATAAAGTTATTATGACAAATCAGTCGAGTTTTTTGTGTTAGATAACATCGTAACCTGTTATGTTATTAATAAGTAACATTAATTTTCGATTGATTTTGTTTTTGTCATTAATTAAATTTGTTTACAAATATAGCACTGATTTGCAGTCTGTCACTGGCAGCTTTATTAGTAGCTCGGTTTCTATGATTCGAGCTACCATTTTTTTTTATTTTTAATTGTTGTTTTTAATGCCTTTTCGATATAAAAAAATGGTAGCTCGGTTTCTATAATTATAGAAATCGAACTACTAATAAAGTTGTCAGTGACAGAATGCAAATCAGTGCTATGTTTGTAAAACAAATTTAATCAATGACAAAAACAAAATCAATCAAAAATTGATGCTATTTTTTATATTTTAACAAATTAAAATGCTATCTAAAAAACTCACCCAAAATCAGTACTATAAAAGTAAAAAATGTGATGTCATTCACTGACAGTGCTATGACCCTAAAAAAACCTGGGAAATCAGTGTTCACATGGATGAATGTAGCTAGAATATTTCATATGCAGATAAAAATGGGTTAATGGTTAACTCTAGAAAGGAAAGCATTGGGCATTGTGTACACAAATAAAATATGGTATTTAAATCAAATTTTGTGAAAACATTAGTCCCAAAGACACACGTGCCTGGGTGCTACTACTGTGTTATGTATGAAGAAAGGAAGAAGAAATAGATTCCAGGTTGTATCAGATACATTGCATTTCAGCAGGCTGTGCATATAACGTACAGTTTCTTCAAAATAATAAGCAAAAATAATGCTGGGAAAGCATTCATAACTATGTTTGTCTTGATATGCATTTTAGGAAATAAAATTGTACAGTTCCCATTCCTCTTCTTCTGCACAATACATCAAAACTGTGATCATTTCATCACTTTTCTCATCTAAAGCTATTTCAAAACAACCGCAGTAATTTTATTTTTTCCCGATGGCTAATGGCTATACACTAAAGTTTTCACAGCATTTACACAAACATAAGATGTGCCCATTGCAATGGCATCACTTAAGGAATTCAATTTCCTAATTGTTCTTGGTGATTTTTTTATCTACAAAAACGAAAAACCTACAAATTTCATGGTTTGATTCACAACTTTAGTTACAAATTCGTCCACATACATTTATCTCTGCAGAAATTTCAGATAAAATTTTCATCAAATTAAAACATACCAATAGTTGATCCTGAGAATGTGATACGATTGATGCACAAATCGCTTCGACGGAAAGCAAAGGAGAAATCCAATGAATCTCCCCGATAATTACAGTAGATGATCTGTTTACACGATACTGGACCTATTTTGGGCTTTATATATAATGGGCTTTTTGTGGGCAAATGTTTAGAACTAAATAAAAACATAATTGGGCCTAAAATATTAGCTTGTAGAAGTACAATTGAGTGGACCAAACCCTAAAAAAATAAAAACAAACATTTAAGGTATGTTCTGATTAGATTTTCATAATACGTTTTAGAAGAGATAACACATTTTGATTGTTTTTACATAACATTGTCTTATTTACATTATACTTAAAATGTATTATGGTTTTTGCATTCTCAACATTATACATAAAACGTAAAGTAGATCTGGAATCTAAAATGTATTTCATATTATTTAAAGACAAAAATACCCTCTAATTCAATATAAATAATTTTATAACACTCCATTTTCCACATTTCAGAACCCTAATCGGGATTTCCATTTCTTTGAAAAAATTTCTAAAGCTGTTGTGCTCTCCATGAAATCGCCAAACTAATCTGCAAAGAAGAGGAAGCCTTGCACTGTCTTCAATTACGGTAACTTCTGTTAAAGGAAAAGACTTTCTATTTTTTCTATTTTGTTTTTTTATTTGCAAAAGTTTACTGAATATGAATGTTTTTGTGTGTTGATATTTCTTGATTTTTCAATTGTTTATGTAATGTTTCTATATCAATTTTTAAGGGTGATGTGTGAATGTATGTATGTATATTTTTACTATGAAGACTCTTTTCATTTAATTTTGTGAATGTTTTACTTCCAAGTTCTACATTTTTCATTTTTTGATAAAAATATAGTTTAAAATTTTACATTATATTAAAGTGCTTATATGATATATGTTAAGAAACATTTTTTTAGAATTATAATTTGGTAGTTAATGGATTAATTTATATTGTTTTATTGCTTACTTCTTTTACCGTTTGCGTTTGTTGTTTTTTGATATAAATATTGTTGTTTTAATTGTTATGTATTCTTTCGTTGATTTTTTACATCAATACTATTGTTCATTTTCTTATTTTTACTATATATTGTCATATATTAACATTTTTCAAACTTATTAGCAATTGACATGGAATCCAATCTTTCGAAAGAAAAAAACAAAGACAATTTATCCTCAAAAAGCTAACTGGACCGATGCACGTATAGAAATGTACATCGTCATTTGTTTAGATGAATTGAATGCGGGAAATAGACCTACAACATCTTTCAACAAGGTTGATTGGGATAATATTGTTAACAATTTCAATAAGAAAACAGGTTGCAGCTACAGTGTGCAACAGATCAAAAATAAATATAGAGACCTTCGAGCTGAATGGACTTTGTGGAAAACACTCTATACCAATACTGGTGTTGTATGGGATAAGACGGCGAATATACTCATAATATCAAGGTACTAAACATATTAGTTCTCGCATATTAGTTCTAACGAGTGGTGAGATGATAAGATCAAGGTACTAAACATATTAGTTCTTAAAAGTTTTGTTTTTTTAATTACATTGATCTTTCTATTTTATGATTTGTAGAAATGTCCAGCTGCAAAAACATTTAGACACAAAGAACCACTACTTCCAGCTATGCAAGAGCAGCTATTTGTTGGGATAATCGCTGAAGGTACTCATTGTTACACACCGAATTCGGGTATATTTCCATCGAGATTGGAAGATGTGAGCTTTGAATCTGATTAATATAATTATATGAGCGAACCTACTTATGAAAAATCATCATTCAATCATAATGATACGATAGTGCCTACTCAAGAGGAAGGAAGTCCTTCTAATCCAAAGAAAGTGGTTTCTACTCAAAAACAAAGAAGAGCAGGGCGCGGAAGCAACAACGATAAAATCACATATTCTGTTGAGCGATTAACTGAAATTTTAGAATTTGATCATCAAGAAATAGTCAGTTTGAAAGAGTATAGCATCAAACGATGCATGGAAGTTTTACATTCTATTCCCGGTTTATTAGATGGTGGTCCTTTATATTGCCAAGCCTTGAAGTTATTCAACAAAGGTTTTTATCGTAAAATATTTATGTTGATTCTTGATGATGCATGTCGATTAGCATGGATCGAATAATACATTACTAACAAAAATTCCAAATCATCCCGTTTTTCAGATGCCACCTCGCCGAAAAAATGAAAGTGTCAGTATTTGCTTATGTTTCGAAAATCGCTTTTGAAAACGATTGTTAATTTATGTATGCTTTGTACTAAATATGTTGTTGGTTGTTGTTGAATTTTGTTTTTTCATATCATGTTACTCTTTTTTTATATATGCATATATCATTTTATATTATAATAGAGACTAATGAAACAAACACACAATTTATTTTTTTGGCATAGGGATCCGTGAAACAAGCACAATTATTGTGGGATCCGTGAAACAAACACAAACGTATCGGGATCCGTGAAACAAACAAAAAAACATTGCTATAAAAGTGGTACATATTGGTAGTTTTACAATATTGTTATCTACAATGAGTTCTCCTTCTACTCATAATTCACCTACTGATGAGAAAAAATAGTTTCTTTCACGCTCTCGCAAAAATCTTCGATTGAATATGGATGTTGTTGCACAAGTTGCTGCATACCTTAACCGTTTATAGTGAAGCAACCAATACATGACCGTCAAGCGTGTGGGTGGACAATGCTTCTATCAATGTTGAATGGATATGATGTGTGGGCATACAGATCTTTAAGGATGAACACATCTACTTTTCTACACTTATGTGTCATACTTATGAATGAATTTGAAGAGAAGAAAATACATAAATGTTGAAGAGGAAGTTGCTATGTTTCTTATGATAATAGGAAATGTACAATGAAACAAAGATATTCAAGAGTTTTTCCAACGAGGAGCAGATACGGTTCACACAGCTTTTCATAATGTATTTAAGGCATGTGTTCGGATGGCTACAAAATGGGTTACACGAAACGAAAATTACTCCGAGGTACACCCTTATATACAGTCAAATTCAAAGTATTATCCATATTTCAAAGATGCTATATGAGCTATCGATGGGACCCATATTGTTGCTTCTATACTAAAGCGTGATCAAGTTGGTTTCATTGGAAGAAAATGCGAACCGACTCAAAATGTTCTCGATGTTTGTGACTTTGACATGCGATATATATTTGTAATGGCGGGATCTGAAAGGATTACATATGACAGTATGATACTCTCTTGATATCTTGAAGATGATACATACCAATTTTCAAAACCACCAGAAGGTTTGCCTCTAACACTTAACATTACTTTTATACGGTAATTATGTTTATTGTTTGTTTTATAGGAAAATATTATTTAGTTGATGCCGGATTCGCCAACAGAACTGGTTACTTAGCTCCTTACCACGGGGAGCGTTACCACATGCCTTATTTTCATCGTGCTCCCAGATATAATAGTTCAAAGGATTTATTTAATCACAACAATTCATCTCTCCGGACAGTTATTGAAAGGACGTTCGGTGTTTGGAAGAAAAGTTTTCATATTCTAGACAATATAGCACATAACCTCAAACTCAAACATCAAGTAGCTTTGAATCCTGCAACCATGGTCATACACAATTTCCTTCGCAATGTAGATGCTGCCGACGATGGTTCTAACTCGGATAAACCCAATAAAAGTAATCAAGAAAGGAATGAACGAACTAGTGATGGATTTGAAGAACCGGAAAATTATCATTCTGATATTAGTATGGAAATGATAAGAGATAATATTTGTGAAACATTATGGAGAACTAATCGTGGTGTTGTGGGACAATCCGGACGGCGTCGATATTAAATTTCCTAAGTGTTATTGTATGCAAGTATTTCTGTTGTATTAGTGGTATTTCAAATTCAATCAAATCATTTGTAATATTATATTATTGTACAAGGGTATAATAGTTTTTTAAACTAAAAATATATTATTATTCTAACTTTATAGATAATATTATTCTAATTCTGCAACTCAATCAATTATTACATAACACTCAATACATTCTGAATCTAAAATCGCATTATGAAAACACATTCTAAAATCGCATTCTGCATCTCATAATTCATACAGAACATACCAGACTATGTTCTGTACACGTTTTCATAATGCATTTTGACTGTGAGAATGCATTTTCGTAGTTTTTACATAACAACACCACATTCGCATTCACGTTTTACTCATAATGCATTTTCGCATTTTCATGGTTTGTGCTTAGAATGCAAAATGTGGTCCCAACCACATTCTAAACATGATAACACATTTTAAAATTTTAAATTACAAATCTATCCCTCATTATCCTAATCTTCAACTCCAATCACGTGTTTCCATGAATGTTTTCATACCGGTTCGAAATTTCGTACCAGTCATGTCCAGTACGATCGGTACACCAGCTTTTTTAAAAAAAATATTTTTTCCTGGTCGACCGGATACCCGGTTTTTGGTATACCGGCAGGTATAAAAACATGGGTTTCCATTCTATCTTATCCCAAACCGGAATACTCGCTGAAGATGAAGCTTCAAGTGTTATCCAAAACTCTGATATTTGAAGGTGAAGTTTCAATATTTTCAACATTTTTACTACGCCGGATTCATGCGTGTTTCACGATCTACACTTTTTCTTAAGTATTTTGTTTGATTTTTTGTTGGGGTGTCGGACAATTTGGACGACTTGGATGACAAATTTAAGAAATATCCTTTATTGCTTGTATTTGTGTTGTATTAGCAGTATTTCAAATTTAATTAAATCGAATATAATCTTATTCATAACTAAAATGATAATAAAGTCATTTATTACATAAAATGCATTTTACATCTAATTTTATACAGAACATCATTCTCTTTCTGCAATTCAATTTATCAATTACAGAAAACTGAATGCAATCCTGATCTGTAATCACATTATGAAAACACATTCTCAAACTGTATTTTAAATCTCAAAACACATACATAACATACCCATAGTATTAGGATTGTTATTCTATAACGTACTTTACAATTTGCTCTCTGGTTAATCATAATATCGTATAATTGGAACCAAGATCTTATGGTGGTTTGATATCTATTTTAGATTTATGGATTTGGAAATAATCTTAAACAATATATATTTTATATTTAATATTTTTCAATTTTTTTACTCAACTAAAAATCATTGTATTTTTGAATTGTTGACCAATTTTAAAATAAACTTTTGAATAAAGTAATAATTTTAAAATAAAAATAATCATTTAATAGTGTTTTCACAATTAATATAAAGAATAACCGAGTAAAATATTACATTCTTATGTGTAATTTTTATTTATAACTTTATATTATAAAAAAATATTGTATTACAAAATACAAATTGGACCAAGAATCTTACAAAAATAAACTTATGAATTTATCTTTAGTCTCAGGTTATCTCACTTATAAAAACCTAAAATGAGATAAAGTTATTTAAACATTATAAACCTAAAAATAAAAAAAGACTCGTCTAATGGTTTGGGAGTATCTTTTGACCAGCATTAGTTATGTAAAAGGACTATACAATTAAATGATTAAACATTACAAACGGGATGTTTTACTAACAGGGATGCACATAGGTTGGGTTTGGTCCGGTTATGGTCGAAGAAACAATCCGATCCATCACAAATACACATGACTCAAACCCGGGTAAGATCGTATTAAGAATCTACGAGTTTCGATATATAGGTCATTCATTCGATATGGTTCTTAAATGGATCATGAAAATTTTAAATTTTAAATTATTAGATGGATCGTGGTACTAATAAATTATGTCTTTTAGATAAACCAAAATTAACGTATTATAAGAATAAATCATTTTAGAAGATTACTTGTTTCTTTAATTGGTTATGCATAAATCTTGATCATTCCCAAATAGTAGCGGGTTTAAAATAATAAACTCATACATGAACCAAGACCAAATTTCATATCTAAATGTTAGAATTAGAACTATTGAGAATAAATATATAAATTTAACAATTACCCGAATCCATGAAAATAAATCGGATCTCACCAAAAAATAAAATATTCAAGTAGATCCGTAAATCTGATGGCATATCTTCCAAATCATTATTTATTTTTTGGACAATTCTTTTAAGTTTTTCACTGAGTCAGTGTTCCATAGGGTAGATAATATATTTGAAAATGTACGTATAACTTGGAAACCACAACCATATTTATACACAACAATTAAGTTTTCTTACTTGAGTTCATCATAAAAGTAAAAGTCAAATAGTCTATTTACAATAGTCTCTCATGTAACATTTCATTCTTTTTCCTCCTCACCCTTTGAAGAAAAAGTATCATACTCTCTTCAAAGTTCAAAGGTTTTTTAAAAATTTCAAAAATTAAGAATTTTATAAATTTAAAATTATTATAAAATTTAAAAATTTATTATTAATTCATATATTTATTTTATGAATAATATTGTGATTGCTCGGTACAACGTGGGTAAAATGATTGTTTTACGGTTTATTAGTTTTAATCGATTTGATTAATTAATTTTTAATTATAATTTTACGTAATAAAAACTGGATCAATTAGTTCTCAATTTTCCAAGCTGATGTGGATGAAAGTGAAGTTTCCGAGCTGCTATGGATAGAGATGACCTAAGGCATTCCAACATTGTTTGCCCAAACACGATACATGTCATCTTTTTCTTATTCCATGTCATTTCTTTTTCCTCAACATTATTATTTTATTACTTATTTATATTTTTAAAAAATACATTTTTCATAGCAGGTAAAAATTATTTAGCAAATGAATAAACATTTAATTCACAAGATAATTAATACAACAAAGTAGTACAAACGAAAATATACATGTGAAATCCACGTGAAATTAACTTGTGCGAAAATTAACCCACATATGCTTGACCAAGTCTACTTTAAGGCGTCGATGAACTTTGATTTCTTTTGAGTTGGTAGAACTTAAGAGATATCATTGAAATGATACATTATCGTATATGGGATAACTTGGTTGTTGTTGGTTATCATAAGTTTGCTCGAACAATATTGTATCTAGAGTAATAAAATGACTTCGATCTTCCACAATCCTATTATGCAAGATAATACAATTGTACATAATATATGTCAAAGTTTGTTGATCTCATACTCTTCCCGGGTTAGTAATAATCTCAAATCTCACTTATAGCACTCCATATATGCATTGCACGTTCTTTCGTGCACTCTCTTGTCGAGTATCAAATATATTTCTTTTTCAGTTTAAGGTAGAGTGATGGATTTCAAAAAAACAAGAGTGATTGATTTCACAAAAACATGTCATTTTGAATATATTTCATCAGTTAACTAATATTACATATTGTAAGTATTACCAACTGAGAATTGAACTTGTAGTGCATTACATTTGTGCAAGTCATCAAATAAAGTTGAGTGACTAAGAACGTTTATGTCATTATTTGCTCCGGATGTTTTAAAAAAATAATATCATATCCATGTATCATAATAAACAACTACTTCTGGTACGACAATTGGAAATCTTTTATCGTCACAAACATATTGACATTTCTAACTCATTGGACAATTTTTCCACAACCAATGCATACAATCAATACTTCTAAGCATACTAGGAAACTCACACTCTTCTCCACATATAAGCAAATGTTGAATATTCCTCTAGAGTTTGATGTCTCATGTACATTGTCTCTAATGCATTATGAATTATAGAAATAAAATGAATGAGACACTCGAGTGTTGTGGTCTCACCTATGTGTACATACTCATCATCGAAATCAACACAAGATCTATATGCTAACATACGCATCGCCATTGTACATTTCTGAAGGGTCGATATCGACGATAGCCCAATGCCATCAACTCTTTCTTGGAAATAAGGATCCTAATTGAAACACCATTATCAACCACCTTTATGATTAATTACACACAATACATCGGCTCTCATATTTGTAACTCTTTATGTTCTCATTATCAACTACATTTATCAATAAAACACACAATATATTGATCATTACATAGAACAAAAGAGGAAAACTTTTAAATGCAACAAATATCTAAGTAGTATCATATTAAAAACAAAAAACAACTAATGTAACTCGAGGGAACAAAATCCTACTACTTTCATCCTATCAAAATAATCAAACAATTCACAAATTTAAAGATGCATGTTTACCATCATCCACTTCGATTGATGTAGTAATATTTCCACACTTTTACATAATTAAAAGTGGTTTTTCAATGTACGTGGTATAACTCAATAGCCTTGTATACATAATCATAATTAATAAAAAATGAATGGTAAATAAACAAATTAAATTTAATAATATAAAATACAACTAAATAATTATACAAATTAAATAATAAGTAATTAAATGCATACAACATCATAATTATATTTACAATTAAAAATTAAATCTGGTAAATAGATAGTTGCTTTTTTCCAAGGGGATAAGGAATATTTTGGTAGAAGTGGAGTGGGAGAAATTTAATTTTGTTAAATGACATTGACTATTAATGTAATATTATTATAACACTAATATAATTTTATTTCATCCAAATAATGGAAAATTTTTAAGTGTCAGACACTGTTACTGCAAAAATTAGTACTAATAAAATTTAAATCACCAATATATCAGTGATAAATATATGAAATGATGTATTTCAGGTAGCTCGATTTCTATAGCTGTGGATTTTTTTATTTTTTAACGTAGCTCGGTTTCCTGTATTGCAGAAACCGAGCTATGAAAATAAATTAAAATAATTGCACATCGTAATTATTTTGCTATTTTGCTAATTACACCAGAAATCGAGCTATCGAAACGTTCATCACTATTATTTTGCTGATTTCATTGAGTCAGTGTTTTAAATAAGAATAATAATTATTATTAAGATGGCAAGGTGAAGAGATTATAACATTTATTAAAAGAATTAAAACACATCATTAATTTATATATTATATTTAAAAATAAAGTAAAATTTTTTTATATTCTCATCAAATTCTCATACTAACATCATTACACATGGTACTAATTATGTTTTTTAAACAATATTTTATTTTTAAATTTTAGTACATAATTTTACAAAAAATATACATTTTCTATAATTCATACATTATGGTATTTAAATATATTTATAGTATAAATAATAATTTCTTTTTAATTTTAGAAGATATTTAAATTCAATTAATGTATAATTTAAATAAACACAAAATATAAACAGAAAAAATTAAAATATTCAGCTCTGTTTCCATGGAAACCGAACGGAATATTTTAATTAAAAAAAATGCTTTTAAAAAAAATTAGTAGCTCAGTTTCTGAGTTAATAGAAACCGAGCTATAAAAATATCATTATTTTAGTGATAAGATGAGAGTCATTGCTTAAAAAAAAGATTGACATACTAATTTTTTATCCGTCTTGACACTGGTAAAACCTGCAAAAAACTCTCAAAATAATAGTAATGGATGACTTGATTTGTTTAAACTGCCGGTCGTTTTAATTAATTAACTTAGGTTGCTTTCATAGAAATCTACATCATCTTATTAAATTTGTTTATTATAAAATAAACAACTAAATAAATTAAAACAATACTAGATTTGTTAAATTATTTATTAAAATACGCAAAATAAACTTATGTATTATATATAATAATTAAACCAACTGGATTCAAAATTAAGAGGTATATTGAATCCAATTTCCCACATAATTTACACATGATTAGACTAATTAAACTACCAAATAAAATCAATGACATTAATTTAATTAAACCCCAAAAATATATAACAATAACAATTTGGACGCTCATAATTAAACTACACAATTTAATTAATTCCAATACATAAATACATATTAAACCAATTCCTCCCACAATTAAAATTTAAGTACTATAGTTACTCATAGGTTGCCTATTAAGAAGATTTGTATATCGAAACTCACAATTATCGTCGTTTCCGACAAACTCGTGAATGATTTAATTTGATTTTTAACTAAAATTTATAATATATAAAATTGAATAACTTAATTTGATTTTACTTTTGTATTGAATGATTACTTGATTTTTTAGATTAAAAATAAAATTTCTTTTTTTAATATCAAATCATAAATCTATTCAAAAGAAACAAAGTGACATGGTATATGAATTTTGGTTCATTTACAAAAATATCCACTGTAAAATCGTACTTTTACAAAATATTCATTCACTTTATAAAATACACACCAAAATCATGTTTAGATAAATATTTTAGATAAAAATACAATTGCCATTGGTTAACTGTCAAAACAGACTATGAATTTTTTGAAGAGACAAAATTAGCAGTAATGTCGTGACATTGTCGAACTTTTTCCTAATGAGAAGTCAGATTTCATGGCTTTGTCATTTAATGTTGTCAGGCCGCTGTTATTCCCGCGATTCTCTCAGTTAAAATTTTTTGAATTCAACCCACTTGCCACGTCACAAATTAAATCATATTTTATTGTAATAGCATAAACTTTGAAATTTTCAATTCTCTCTTACGAGGTACTGACAAAAAGTAGTAATTAACTGGAAGAAGCCGCTATGCATAGCGCGTTATACGCTGTGCATTAGAGATAGTACGTCTCTCGGGCCAAGACGAAAACTGCTTTGGCAACATCGATTAAGCTTCCATAAATTCAAACTCAAATTACCAGTAAAAATGAAGGGGAGATGAGATATCTCCGTCGTTTTCTCGCGTCTTCAGTTCTTGGATCACTTTTCTCTCCCCTTTCTGTTCTTCTTTGACTTAAAGAAGACGAATCGAGGACTTTCGGGCAGAATCTGAGTAATTTAAAGGTTTTAGTGTGGTTTTCGGGTGAAGATTTTTGGAAAAATGGAAGAATGGTGTTTTTGTTACTTGTTCGAAGCATGTGATATTTAACAGGTGGATTCCTTTCTTTGCATTTTGGCTGTTTCGGTGAGTACAGTTGCGTCATTGGAGAAATTTGTGCAGTTGGAATTGGATGTGAATTTATGAAATGGCGTCTTCATCTTCACGTGGAAGAAGTAGTTCACCTTTTGGTCACCGGAAACCTTCTAGTCCGTACTCTTCTATTTCGTCATCGTCGTCGATGATGAATGGGCGATTAATTCCACGTTCACGTTCTGCCACGACTCCATTTTACGGTAGTGGAAGTAACGGCTCCAGATCCACAACGCCCAACAGAAATAGAGGCGATAGTTCTCGGAGCAGGACCCCGGTCAGTTACCCATCGATGGAAGAGTCGGTTATTGGAGAGAGGATGGACGACCAATCAAGATCGGCAGATAGCATTTCTGTCACTATTAGATTTCGGCCAATGAGGTTAAGCATAATTTAACTGTAGATTTTTCAAGATCGCCTGAATATAATTGCTTTTATCTGAACGAACGCTTATATAATTGCTCTCTTTTTTTCTTCTTTTCGCCATTGCAGTGAACGAGAATATCAGAGAGGAGATGAAATCGCATGGTATGCCGATAGAGACAAAATTGTTCGTAATGAATATAATCCAGTAACTGCATATGCGTTCGGTAAGCTTCCATCAAACTGAATGCAGTTGAATTCCATCAAGTTCATGATTTTGGATTGTTTATTTTCATAAATTTGATTTAGACTCTGAACTTGAAACTGTAAAGTTGATGTTCTTTCCTCTATCCAATTATAGATAGGGTTTTTGGACCAAGTACAAGCACCAATGAAGTGTATGAAGTAGCTGCTCGCCCTGTTGTCAAGGCTTCCATGGATGGAATAAATGGTATGGATAACTGGTGTTTTTAATCCATGATTTACTGTAAGATGATATCCTTCATTCACTTAGAGCCTTTTTGTGCTGAAAAATATACCAATTAGAGATTTGGTAATCTTTTGGGACTAATGCTAGACAAGTCAATATGCAGGCACTGTTTTCGCTTATGGTGTTACTAGTAGTGGAAAGACACACACAATGCATGTAAGCTCAATTTCATTGTTATCTGCTCCAAATATATGCTGCTGCTTTTGACTCGAATGAATGTTACAATAATTGGATGCCTCTAGTTACTGTCATGTTTTAATGTGTGACATGTATCAGGGAGACCAAAGTTCTCCAGGAGTCATTCCCCTTGCTATAAAGGATGTCTTTAGCATCATTCAAGACGTAAGTACAATTTTGATGTTTTTGAAGATGAAAAATTTTCATTTACAAATTATTGTTTAATTTCTATTTTTGGTTTTTATCCTTCTATTTTTGGCATTATAAAAATAAGATCAATGATTCAGGACTGATTGTAATTTGTTGTTCAGACCCCAGGTCGCGAATTTCTTCTCCGTGTTTCATATCTTGAAATTTATAATGAGGTTGGTGGCTTTAGATTCATTGTAATTTTATTTGATATTTCTTTTACTAAAATAAGAAATACTTTGATCGATCATTATATAGATCTCATTACTGTATCATTTTTCTTTATTAACTACATTTTTATTTCAATAAATGTTTCTTTGGTCATTCATATTTCTTTTCTGTGCTATTAGGTGATTAACGATTTGTTGGACCCAACTGGTCAGAATCTGCGTGTGAGAGAGGATGCACAGGTTATTTTCCACTTACCTTTTGTCCCAAAAATTTGAGCTCTTTTGATTATGGGCCTATGGCCTCCTGCATATCTCCAGGGAACTTATGTAGAGGGCATAAAGGAAGAAGTCGTTCTGTCCCCAGGACATGCTCTTTCATTTATTGCAGCAGGAGAAGGTAAGCATCTTGCGTTGGATACTTATTTATTTCATTCATAAGAGTGCACACTTAATGGTTTCTTGATAAAACTAATCAATTGCAGTTGTTTAATAGCCCCAAATTCTTAAATCTTAAGTTAAAGCTGTTGGATAGATGAACATGCTATTTCTTTTTTCTTCTAAAGAGTATCATGGCTTCCTAAATATTATAGAACAGCCCTTGACCTTCAGTGTAATGCAAATCACAGAACATCGGCATGTTGGATCAAATAATTTCAACCTATTCAGCAGCCGTAGTCATACAATATTCACGCTGGTACGTATTTGAAAATTTGCATCAATGACTAACTGCGTCTGTGATACAACTACGTTGTTGGTATTTAAGCATATTCTTAATCATTCATTCTTTGTGAAATACTGATGCCCCAATCATTTTTTTACCAATTTATGTAACCGAGTTGATATTTTCATGTGTTTTTGGGATTATTTTCCAGCTCCTTTAATTTCTGAATTCAATTGCTTTAGATGATTGAAAGCAGTGCACATGGAGATGATTACGATGGAGTAACATTTTCGCAGCTGGTAAATATCTGTTTTTTATTAGAAATGATGCATATCGAAGGTTGTTAGCAACAACTGTATTAATTTTTTGAGCCAAAACATAAATTTATCTTATAAGTCAGCCCTCTGTATGCAGAATTTGATTGATTTAGCAGGATCTGAAAGTTCAAAAACAGAGACAATTGGCTTGAGAAGAAAGGAAGGATCGTACATCAATAAAAGTCTGTTAACGCTGGGCACTGTTAGTACTTGAACATGCTCTGTTAATTGAACATTTTTTACGTGAACTACTTCCTAATATGTTGTTTATTGCCTTTCTGCACACGGATTTTCATTAACTGCACCTTGCCTTTTCTGCATCTCTGTCTCTCTTCCATTGCAAGTTATGAAGAGATTGCCTGATTTTCAGGTTATTGGGAAGCTTAGTGAGGGTAAAGCATCCCATATTCCTTATAGGGATTCAAAACTTACCCGCCTTCTGCAATCGTCACTAAGTGGGCATGGTCATGTATCGGTGAGAATTAGAAATCATTACTTATTCATGGTTGAGTTTCATAGGTTGTATAGTTACTATTTATCTTTGTTATTAATTCAGCTAATTTTGGGTTGTGTTGTGGTGGCTAATTTGCCACATTAATTTCTGATCTCTTCAGCTTATTTGTACGATCACTCCAGCATCAAGCAACATGGAGGAAACACACAATACCTTAAAATTTGCCAGTAGGGCAAAATGTGTAGAAATTTATGCGGCACGCAATAGAGTGAGTTATTTATTATATCAGCCGAAATTCACAACTCAAAACTGCAAAGAAGCAGTTCTGATTTATTTATTTTTTTCAGATAATCGACGAGAAATCATTGATAAAAAAATATCAAAAGGAAATATCATGTCTAAAAGAAGAACTTAATCAGCTCAGAAAGGGAATGCTTGCTGGTGCCAGCCAAGAGGAAATTCTAGTGTTGAAGCAGCAGGTTTTGCACCCTTTTTAATGCGTTTATAGAATTTAAATGCTCGAGAGAATTTATTTCTTTGATATTATCTTGTGTTTTCGTCACTGTCGGTCTATGTTCTCTGTAAATTATCACTGACTTTCATTTCTCATCCACTTTTTTTAAAGTTGGAAGAAGGGCAAGTAAAAATGCAGTCAAGGCTGGAGGAGGAAGAAGAAGCTAAGACTGCTTTGATGAGCAGAATTCAAAGACTAACAAAATTGATACTTGTTTCTTCTAAAAGTACCCTACCTGGATACACAATTGATACACCTTGTCATCAGCGAGGTCACTCAAATTCTGAAGATGATGCAAGTTCTAGATTCAGCTTCCTTATTTTTTTATCATTATAATCATTTTGATTTATCTTTCCTTTTTTTTTACAATTTATTTATCTTGTCAAAACAGAAATTGGATGCTCTGAACAATGGCTCCTTGATACTCGATGATGAAAATATGAGGGATTCTCCTTCTTCTGCGTTAACTGTTACATCTGAAGCCATTGATTTTAAACATAGAAGATCGTATAGCAAGTGGAATGATGATAAATCACAAGCTGCTAGCACCATAACAGAATATAGTCATGCTGGGGAACTTATTAATGGTTCTTCCTTTCTGTCAAAGATGCCAATTGTATGCTCGAGATTTCTTTCCCCAATATTTCAGTTCATATCTTTTCCCTCTTCTGATTTAATTTTTATTCTGACGCTGGCATTCTGTTGCCTTCTGAAAGTTCTTCTGACTGCTCAAGCATTTGATGTTATTACTGATTTTGGGTTGTAGGATGGTATGTCAATGTCAGATCAGGTGGATCTCTTATCTGAGCAGGTTAAGTTGCTAAATGGGGAAATTGCATTGAGCTGCAGTACCCTCAAGCGTTTGGTTGAGCTGTCACATGATGATCCTGAAAGCTCAAAGCCTCAGGTACTATATATGAATTCTTCCCACTTCTTGCTGAACAAGTTTGTTATTAACACATTGTTGTAAAAGTATTAGTATGAGTTTATTTACTTTTGCCGTAACTCATGAATTTTACTCAGTGTGAAAAACTTTGTGCTTATTCTTGGACTCTTTATTTTCTATCCTTGTATTCATCTCTATGTACAAGTTGATACTGCACCAGTCCGTAGTATTAACCTATAACTCTTGCTCTCTCCAAAGCTTCAAACTTTTACCCATTTCTACTTCCATATTATTTTTCGTCTGAATATGGATTTGCAGATTGAAAACTTGGAGCAAGAAATTAATGAAAAGAAAAAACAGATGGATATTTTAGAACAGCAGATAGTTAAGTGCCGTGAAGCTTGTATTGCTAATGCATCTATGGTTGAAATGCAGCAGGTAAATTTATTCATTTAAAAAAGTTTTTTGGGTCGTCTTGAAAGTGTTTCTATTGATGTCTTCTGTTCTGGCAGACTGTCATGAAGCTAATGGCGGAATGTAGTGAAAAGGGTTTTGAGCTTGAGGTTTCTACCATCACACTTTATTTTGCTAGCCCTCAGTTCCTTTGCTCACTTTATTTGATCATTTGCAACAGATTAAAACAGCAGACAACCGTGTCCTTCAGGAACAGCTTGAAAACAAGGTAACATATTTTACAAAACTTTACAAGTCAATATGGCTTATTTACTCGAATCATTGGTGTGACAAATTCTGTATTTTATATAGCTAAATTTTTGGGTTTGCTGACAGTGTTCTGAGAATAAAAAACTGCAAGAGAAAATAATCTCGCTGGAACATCAGATGGCTTCATTTTTTGGTGATAAGATGTCATCTGCATCCGATTTGAGGATATCTAATGAACATGCTGATGAGTTGAGAAAGAAAATGCAGTCACAGGTAATACTTGAATTTGGTTTATTATCCCATTCTCTTGCATTTTCAAAATATCAAGCAACCTTTATTGGGAAATTAAAAATGGGCTGTGAATATTTTGGGACGAGGCAATTTGCAGTGAGCTTTTGCTTTCTTGTGCTTCTTTACATTCATAATGTTTTTTGCTCGAAGCAGAAACTCGAGAATGAGAAGTTGAGGCTAGAACATGTTCACATTTTGGAAGACAATAGTGGATTACGTGCCCAGAATCAGAAATTATCCGAGGAAGCTTCTTATGCTAAGGAGTTAGCATCTGCTGCTGCAGTTGAACTGAAGAATTTAGCTGCTGAAGTTACTAAGCTATCACTTCTGAATTCGAAATTGGAAAAAGAAGTGCAGGCTGCCAAGGAGTTTAGCTCAAGAAATTCCAGCATTCGGAAGCACAATGATTTCCAAAGATCTCACCGAGGTCGTGTTACGGGGATGATCAACAATGATTTTGAATCTTGGAGCCTTGATTATGATGATTTAAAATTGGAATTACAAGCTCGTAAACAACGGGAAGCTACACTTGAAGCTGCCCTTGCTGAAAAGGAGATTTTGGAAGATGAGTACATGAAAAAGTTTGAGGAAGCAAGGAAGAGGGAGGCTTCCTTAGAGAATGACCTGGCAAACATGTGGGTACTTGTTGCTCAACTCAAAAAGGAGGGGAATCTAATTCAAGAGCATAAGATCAACAAGAGGCACATTGACCCAAATATCAAAGCATTCATCGTCAATGGAGATTCAGCAACATGTGATGTTCCTAAAGAAGAGTCTCTAGTTGTTCGGCTGAAGGTAAAATCATCTTCTAGCTGAAAATTCACTTATAATTTGGAATTTTGTATTTTTTCTGGAAGAGTAACTGAATAGTATTATTATGCTGTAGGCAAGGATGCATGAGATGAAGGATAAAGAAGTTAATTATGGTGCAAATGGAGATGCAAATTCCCATATGTGCAAAGTATGTTTCGAATCATCTACTTGTGCAATGCTTCTTCCATGTCGCCATTTTTGCTGTAAGTTACACTTTTAGTAAATGTGCTTACCTGTCTCTATGTTTTACATGCCTAACTCCTTATATTAGTATGCAAAACTTGCTCACTTTCATGCTGCGAGTGCCCCATATGCCGAACAGAGATTACCGACCGAATTATGGCTTTTACCTGATACCATAGATCATGATCCATTCCCACCAAGAGAGTGAGAGCATTTGTTATTTGCATTGGAGTTTGGTGATGAGAATGGTTGCAAGGAATTAGTTCGTTGATTATTAAGAAGAGATGTTTTTGTATTGATCCATTGGGTTTTTTTGTTGTGAATATATATTTACGTGCTTATTCTTTAAAGATCCATTGTAGAGAAGTAGAAGCATAATAAGATTGGTTGTACTTGTATTTTATATTTTAAATGTCAGTTGCCCTTCCCCATTTTTGTTTATAAAATTATTCTAGGTAATATATAATCTATATTATCCATTTATGAAATCTACCTCATCTTTAATAATATCAATTAAAAAAAAATAATGTATTGAAGAATAAAGAAGTAATTTTAAAAAATTAGAATTGTAGCGTCATAAGAATGCATTTTACCAAACTAAGGCTATGTTTTGTATACGTTTGAAAATTAGAATGCAGTTTGAGAATGTGTTTTCAGAATGTGATTATAAATTAAGAATGCATTGAGTGTTCTGTAAATGATAAATTGAATTGCAAAACAAGAATAATGTTCTATATAAAATTGGATTTATACAAATTAAACTCATCGTCGCTAGTATCTACATGACGAAATTAATTATGTATAGTTATAATTGCACGTTAAATATACATAAGAATGGACAACTTACAAATATGTCCAACGACATTGTAAATGTGAGATTGTTGAAGGTGAATGAAAATATGATTTTTTAGAGAATATATTTCTAATTTAAATGATGAGAATGTATTCTAATTTCCAGATCTAGCCTCCTACCCCATTATGCATTCAAATAACAATTTGAAAATGCATTCTGTTTATAATCAAAATGTAAATAATGTAGTGTTTTGTAAAAACTGCAATAATGCATTCTAATATTAAAATGCAATTTGAGAACTCTAGGACCGGATACCCTGCAATAGATGAGGCCCAATAACGATTGGGCTGATCCACATGGTAGAAGCGAACTTGTGCAGCCCAACAGTGTACTTAAGATACAATGGCCCGATGCTCCATGATGGGCCCGAAGATAACCTTGGCGAAATAAAACGGTTTCTAACAGCTAGCTCCGTGGTTAGGTCCAAACGGTTACAAACTCACGCGTTCAACGCTTCGGGCCTCCACAGGTTTACCACGCCTCGGGCCAGATCACGTAGACCACGCCTCGATCCCTCCCTCGTTTTATATCGCGCGACAACAACCTCTAACAAACCTGTCAGAGGTAGTTACAGAGCGTGGATTACACACGCCCTCAACTCTATAAATACAGAGTACAACGACAGAAAAAGCAGGACCCTTTGGACGCATAAGAACAGGCCGTTACCCTGCCGGAGTTCTTATTGCTTTCTTATTCCCTGTTATCTTCTTTAAGTCTTTGTTGTATTATGTAATGAATCATTTGATTAGTGAACATGCTAAGAGTTTAATTCGCTCTTAGTCAAGTGGTTTTTTCCCAAATTCCTGAGGTTTCCACTATAAATCGCCTTGCCTCATTGTTATTTCCAGTTTCTTAATCGTTTTCCCATAAAAAACAAATCAAAATTGAGTTCGTTTGTTGACGAACCGGACGACTGTTGGTACCCCTAAAAAGGGACCATAACAGTTTGGCGCCGTCCGTGCGGACGATTCTCTAATCCCATTTGAGTTTTCTACCAGAGATAGGATAATCAAAGGCATGGCAACTGGAACTTCGACGAATGACATTGACGTGTTTCCCGACAGTCTCTCAGCACCAACATTCACTTTACAGGATCTGGAAGCTGTCGTCAGGAAGGTGGTACTGGAAATTACGTCGGAGAGAAGTGGAACAAAACCACCGGCTGTTTCAAGCCCTATTACCAGAAGTAGAGGGTACGAGAGTGACCCTGACGAGCGCAGTACTGACGATGAGGAAATCATCAGGCGCGGTATAACAACGAGGAGGCCGAGATATCGATCCACTCCTCATCCCCCGGCCAGGGCACTAACTCCCGCTCCTAGGAATGACCAAGAGCATATGCAGCGTTAATTGACGAGCTCACCAAGGAGTTTGAGAGCTCACCAAGGAGTTTGAGAGCATGTGTGCGCTGAAGGATTGCAAACATAATTTGGGACGCAATCCTGGTTTATACAACAGGGCCATGGAGGCCCCAATCAGGCGAAATAAAGATGATGAATGGTGGCATAATCTGCATGCGGTCCAGACGTCATCCCAACAATCTGATGGCGTGTCCGCCGCCTTGAGAGATTTGATGCTCCCCTTTTCCGAAGAAATCTGGGCGGCAGTCCCAGATCGGCATTATCACAACCACGAGGGGTTGCCGACGTTTCGCGGTGACGGTGATCCGATCGATCACATTGCAGATTTTGAATTACGCATGGGAACGGTTCGGGCCTCAGATTCGCTGAAGTGCCGCATCTTCGCGGCAGGATTACAAGGCGACGCCCGAACGTAGTTCAAAAATTTGCTTGCCCGATCCATACAGTCGTATGGCAGATTGATTTTGGCTTTCTCATAGCAGTTCGCTCCAAATGTAGGACCGCCCCGAAGCAGGCTGGAACTATATCAGTTGAAATACATCCCGGCAAAAATGAGTCTTCGGTCCTTCATGGAGAAATTCAATAGGACCGCCCGGGGCATCAAGCTTGAGCTCCGGGACAAGATTAATATTCTACAGCAGGTCTTGGGACCGTGCGGCCTTTCGGCCAGTTTGGTAAAGAGCCAACCATCCACCTTGGGAAAACTTCTTCAGAAAATCAACAAGTATATTAAGGTGGATGAAGTGCTAGGGCTAGGCTATCGGAAACCTAGCGGGAATTCTCAGCTCGCAGGTGAACATAAGGTTTCCTACCCTAAGAAGCAGTCGCGAGAATTAGCGGTTGTAGGCGAGAAAGACGTCCCCCGAAGCAGGAGGACAATCGGGTGTATTGCGAATTACATCATAATCGCGATCACCGGACCCTGAAGTGCCCACTGTAGAAAGAGACAGTAGCGGCGATGAATAAAGAGAAGCCCGACCGGAATGATCAGAAGGGCAAGCGAGCTGAATCCCCCCAAAAGGGCCACCAGGGTGACGATAGTCACAGGCCGCAGGGAAGGGATAATCGGGGACAACCCCGAAATTATGATGATCGGACGGAGGACCGACGGTCTCCTCCTCCAGAGCAAGACAGAGGCCAACACGGTCGAGAGAACCATGGTCAGGGCTGAAGAAGAAGATGGCGGGGCCTTGGCGGCAGAGCCCCGTAAAACGAGGGTGGAAGACAGGAGCAGGTTGCTCCTCCACCCGCTGAAATAGGTGCCCAACCTCCTCAAAATGAGACGGCACCCCGAGAAATAGCCGGAGATATTTATGTTATCTCCGGAGGTTTGAGGATAAATAAATTGGTCCGGGACCGAAAGAGAACCGCGCGCGGAGACTCCGCTGGGAGCTCCGAATCTGTGGCGCTGGTTAAATATGATCCAGCTGAGCAGTCCCCTCCCTTCGGGGAGGACATCACTTTCACTATGGATGATCGGGAAAGGATTATCGATCCATGCGATGACCCCCTTACCATTACTGGAAGCATTGGGAATCGTCGTGTCCATAGGATCTTAGTGGACACCGGGGCTTCGTGCAATTTAATGAAGCGCGAAGTTGCTGAAATGTTGGGAGCTACTGCTCATGAACTCCCGATCGCTAATATAATTCTCTGGTCGTTCGACCAGAGAAACGTCATTCCATGCGGGAAGATTTTATTCCAGTTACCCTTGGAGAACCATCCAAGGACCAATCGGATGATTTGTAATTCATTGTCGTTGAAGTCGATTTGGCTTACAACGTCATTATCGGATGGACCGGCCTTAGTAAGTTCGAGGCGGTCCCATCTACTTATCATATGATGCTCAAATTCCCCTCCATTCATGGAGTTATTTCTGTCAATGGAGATCAGAAAGTAGCTAGACAATGCTACATGAGCTCGTGCCGAACATTAGCACCTGTCAAAAGGACCCGGGTAGATCTGCTGGAAGAGCCGTCGCACCCGAGGCAAGCAATGGAACCCGTGGGGTTCAAGTTGATTAATCTGGTTGAGGATGATCCAACCAAAACAACTTGCATCGGGCACATTTAGCCCCTGCTTTTGGAAAAGAGCTGATCCACTTGCTGAGAAGCCACATGGATATATTCGCCTGGACCCCGGACGATGTTCCGGGGATTGACCGATCCGATAGTGAACATCGGATCAACACCGAGCCTAGAACGAAGCCTATTAGGCAGAAGAGGAGCGTTATTCTCCTTAAAAAATCGAGATCATCCGGGCTGAAGTGAACAAATTGCTGCGGTCAGGATTAATCAGAGAGATCCACTATACTGAATGGGTTGCAAACACAGTAATGGTCTCCAAACCGGATGGGAAATGGTGGATGTGCATCGATTTCACCGATGTTAACAAAAGCTGTGAGTCGGATCCTTTCCCCCTGCCGCATATCGACCGATTGGTAGATGTTGTGTCTGGCAGCACCATGATGAGTACCATGGATGCTTACTCCGGGTACCATCAGATCTTTCTAGCTGAGGAAGATCAGAAGAAGTCATCATTCATGACTGAAGATGGCGTTTATTGTTATGTGGTTATGCGTTCGGTCTCAAGAATGCTGGAGCAACATTTCAAAGGTTGGTCAACAAAATCTTTAGAGAACTGATCGGCCATATGATGGAAATTTATGTTGATGATATGATTATTAAATCTATGAATGATGAAGATCATCTTTCTTATTTGTCTCGTTGTTTTGAAGTATGCCGCAAATATAAGCTCAAACTAAATCCAAACAAATGCTGCTTCGGGATCCGAAGTGGAAAATTTTTAGGATATTACGTTTCAGAAAAAGGTATAGAGGTTAACCCTGAGAAAGTACAGACTATCATTGATATGCAACCTTTAAGAAACAAAAGAGAATTTCAGAGGCTTACTGGCCGACTAGCTGCGCTAAGCAGGTTTATTTCAAAATCCACAGACCGGACTCTGCCTTTTTTCAGAGTGCTAAGAAAAGCAAGCCATCTAGACTGGACCGAAGAATGCGATCAAGCCTTTTCTGAGCTAAAGACTTATTTAAGCACTCCCCCGGTGATGGTGAGTCCAACATGTGATGAACCTTTTGGGTTGTATCTTGATGTATCAGAAGTTGCCGTCAGCGCAGCTCTGGTAACCATCCGAGATGACGTTCATAGACCCGTTTATTATGTAAGTCATTCTCTGGTGTGTATGCCGAAACCAGATATTCCACCCTGGAAAAATTCATGTTGGTTTTGAAGAAAGTTGTATCCAAGCTAAAGCATTATTTTGAAGGCCGAAAGGTTTATATCTATACGGATCAACCTTTGAAGGTGGTCCTTAAACAAAAGGATTGAATGAGAGATTAGGAAAATTGGCTATCAAACTCAACGCTATGTATCTGGAATTCTTGCCTCGAATGGCGATCAAGGTTCATGTTTTAGCCGATTTTGTGGTTGAATTGACCCGATCAGCCATATATCTAAACCAAGAGGATGATCGTTGGACGATCCACGTAGATGGGTCGACCTTCGGAGTAAGAGGAGCGGGTATTACCCTAACAACGGTACAAGGTGACTTTATTCATTCCGTAGTTAAATTTTCTTTTGCTGGAACAAATAATGTGGTAGAATATGAGGCTGTATTATCGGGAATGACCTTGGCCCGAAAGATGGGAGTTAGCATAGTACGAATCTTTTCAGACTCAAAGTTAGTAGTTGAACAGTTCGCAGGGAGATTTGAAACTCATGATTCGATGATGAAATTACATTGTGCCAAAGTCCTGGAATTATCCAAAAAGTTCAGTGAGTTTTCTCTTGACCACGTGCCACGAGAACATAATAAAGTTGCCGACGCACTTGCCAGATTGGCCGCCGGCATACCTGACATAGAGTCGAGTACTATTTCGGTCTATATCCAGGACCGACATTCGGTCGAGATATCAGTGACCGAACAGTCAATTGAAAAAATCGAGGATCTATGTCATGAACTACAGGGCTTGAATATTAACGCTACTGAATCTCATGGGGAACCCAATTGGATGGATCCCTTTATTAAATATCTTGCTAACGGCTATCTTCCTGAAGACAAGTCTGAAGCCAGAAAAATAGAAGTCCGTGCTAAGAGATTTATCGTGGTTGACGGACGATTGTTTAAAAATAGCTTTGAGGGCCCGCTTCTGCGTTGCTTATCCCCTATTGAGGCTAAAGCCGTCATGATTTATGTTCATGAAGGGATATGCGGCATTCATTCAGGGGTTCGATCTTTATACCACCGCATCATCAAAGCTGGATATTTTTGGCCGACGTTGCTTGCAGATGCCAAGAAATACACTAAACGTTGCACCATATGTTAGTACCATGCCCCAATCCCACAGCTGCCTGGGGCTCCCTTATTGGTCACCCCATTGCCTTGTCCGTTTGACAGATGGGGGATTGATATCCTTGGACCTTTTCCTCGGTCAATAGGGCAAAGAAAATTTTGTATTGTAGCGTTGGAGTATTACTCGAAGTGGATTGAAGCAGAAGCAGTAGCCCTCATCTCAGAGAAGGTTGTCAAACACTTCTTATGGAGAAATATTGTGAGCCGCTTCGGGGTTCCCCGAGCACTCATATCAGATAACGGGACCCAGTTCCGTGGAAAAAGCATACGGGATTTATGCATCAAGTTGGACATCGCCCAACATTTCTCGTCAGTGGCCCATCCCCAAACTAACGGACTTACGGATGTATCTAACAAGGTTATCCTGAAAAGATTGAAGACCAAGTTAGAGGATTTTGGAGGAAAATGGTATGAACACATCTATGAGGTCTTATGGGCATACCAAACTACACCTCGTTCAGCAACCCATGAATCACCTTTCTCATTAGTGTATGGGTCCGAAGCTGTTAGCCCGGTGGAGGTTGCCATCCGATCACCTCGGATATCTCAGTATGATGAGCATATGAATGGTGAAAGGAGATTATTGGATCTCGAGATGATCAAAGAAAAAAGAGATGTGATTTACGCGCGGATGCGTGCTTATCAGCGAACTATGGAACGGGCTCATAACAAGCGAGTCCTCCCAAGGGAATTCTTTGAAGGTGACCTCGTCCTCAGAAGCATAAAAGTGAAGAGGAACGTTGGATGCGTGCTTATCAGCGAACTATGGAACGGGCCCATAACAAGCGAGTCCTCCCAAGGGAATTCTTTGAAGGCGACCTCGTCCTCAGAAGCATAAAAGTGAAGAGGAACGTTGGAAAGCTGGACAGAAATTGGGAGGGATCGTATCGAATATCAAAGAAATTGGAATTAGGTGTGTATAAACTTGAAACATTATATGGTATAGAGGTCCCCCGAACTTGGAATGTCATGAATTTAAGGCGGTACTTCTTGTGAACCTTCGATTAACATGTTTGACTCAATAAACATACATTCCTTTAAACGTAAGCTGAAAACAAGTAAGTACAAAATAAATTGTTTCTAATAGAGTGATGGACCGATCTTGAAGTTGGATAACTTAGGACGAATCTAGACTGGTGATCGAAGCTTCTTATCCGCAAGGCTCCCAAGTTGTAATGATCGCTCTGACGAATCAGATGCTCCTGCACTTGCCCAATCCCGTGGATGAGTTGTGATTCTCCCAGAACTCATTACGAACTAAAACACTCCCTTCAACGGCATTCATTCTTGGGAAATGGCCCTTGTACTTACGAAATCCGCCACGAGAAGAGGAATAGGGGAGTCAACATATCGAAACACAAGTTCAGTCCCATAATGATAGTCAACATATCGAAACACAAGCTTGGCCAATATAACATACGGAACTTCAGTAGAACCAAGGTTTGGCCGAAGCTTATACGGACTCATATTGAACCTGGACCGCGTCTTTCTAATTCACTTGTGACCCCAAGGACGGAATAAGAGTGACATGCATACAATGTAAAACGACCGATCCAATACGAATTGACCTGAGTGAGCCAAATATAATATTTGGGACCGATGGGATGGCACCCTATAAGCATCCCCGATCTTGCACTTGGTGGTTAAAACAATCTCGTTAATGTAAAACATATTAGTTCATTTAAAATGTCAGTTGCAATACTTATTTTGACAATTAAAAAACTAGAATTGAGAGGAAAAAAGTCTTATATTGAGAATAAGGAACAAAGCAGGGACAAAATATAGCTTAGATTTAACTACCCTGCCCATCTTCCTTATCTTCAACTCCCTGCTCCTGCGGTTCGGTCCGGGCCGTGAACTGCTTCAACTCCTCTTCTTGATCGGCCACCTTCTGATTGACTGCTTTCTCTATCTCCTCAAAGAGATAGAAGAAAGGGTCATATTCTAAAACAGGTTCTTCCAAAGATGGAATTACCTGAAAGTTAACATCTTTCTTAAGTGGCTCGATCGCCTTCCATCGCTCGTCCGAAGGGGAAAGCCCGAACTGCTTTGTAACATGCTCTTGCATGTTATCCAGGTACTTAGCAGTGTACATCCCATTTATGTTATCCGCCAAAGCGAATTACAGAGGGGACCGAGCGAAGCCTATGACTGCTTCCCGGACCGAACCTTCAGCCGAAGTGCGGGTCCTTGTCAGTTCTTCTTCCAAGTTCGCCTTCTCTTCTTGGGCCTGAAGGAGAAGCTTGTTCCTCTTCTCCTGGGCCCGACCCTGAACTTGGTTAACTTCTTCTTCCTTGGCCCGCAGCTTGGCCTCCAAGTCAGAAATTCAGCCATGAGCTGTTTTCTCTATCTTCTCCAACTCAGAGACTTTGTCTGCTAAGAGTGAAACTTCCGTCCCAGCTCTTAGCAGTTCATTATCCAATCGGTCCCGGTCCTCTCGTACCGTGACCAACTCACCATGTTTGATCTCAACTTGCCTTTTCGCAAGGTCAAGTTGATCCTTGACTTGTTGGGACACAACATTGCCACCCTGGTTCTTCTCCACGATGATGGCAGTTGTGAAGGCCTTCCTCAGCATCTGCATAGGACAATAATGTCAAAAAATAAAACTTCGGGCCTTAATGTAAAAGGAGATTACCTTAGTTGCGAGGTCGGGGAAACCCTCAATAATTTCTTCCCAAGACATGTCCGGTTGAACATTGTCTGAATTTTGCACTCCATAAAGGCGGAAATCCTTTAGGAAAACACTTCTCCATGAGATCAATTTCCTCCCCTTACTAAACATGTCTAGCATAACTAAGGCAACACCCCAGTCGGAGTTGGTCTTAGGACCCGAGGCAGGTTCCTTCAAAACGATCCCCTTAGTAGGGACCGAAGCACTCCCCCCTCTCTTCAGCCTTTTGGGATCCTTCGGGGCTTCTGCTTCGGTCGCCCTCTTTCCTATTCGCAAGGGTATCGGCGGCAGGGAGACGTTCGCCTTAAGATTGGGACATGGGAGAACTTTCTCCACGGGAACGGCTCCCTGCAGCAATAAAGTAACTGTATTAGCACTAATGAAGGAATTATTTCCGATTTGGTAGAGGCTTGATAAGCTCAAAGAACGAATCCGAGCCATTATCACCTCCTCTACCACTCCAAATACCCAAAACGCAGGCCCCTCTCCCATCGAGGGCTGCCCTGTGCAACGTAGGGTTAGTGTGCCCGCGCTGGTGGTTTGAATCGGGGGGTTCCCAGACCCCGATGGAACCAGCATGCCCCCCGTTGCTGATTCACTCTCCTCAGCACTTCCCGTTGCTTCGCGTTGTCCTTCAGATGGACGGACCGAAGCAGCAACCATACGTTTGAACCGTGAGCTAGGCATTGTCTCAGTTGAGTCTGCAAAATAAATACATAAGGATCAGGAAAGGACGGAATAAAAATATTACTTCATCCCCGATCCTTCTGACGGATCTGAGCTAGAAAAAATCCCCTTCGGGGCTGGGGCTCCGGTCCTACCCGCGACACCTATTTCTATCAACCTTTTCTCCCGAAGCAGTTCTGTTCGTTTAAGGCGTGCTTCGGGAGGGGGGAACATCGCAAGTGTGTTTGGGGTGTCCAGACGAGAGGGGTTGAACCTGGTTCGGTCCAACTGGCCTATGCGTGGGTGAGTTATACGTGGCCACACCTTTAACATATCCTCTTTTGGGACTGTTATCCACACATAACAAGATTCCCACGCATTGAGAGACTCTTCTATATCAACTATAGTGCGCACCACTATATAATATAGTTTGGGGAATCCTAACAGACCCTTACTCCTTTGGGACCCCACCAAGAACAAGTTGAAAAAATGTTCTAACGTCGGGGCCCTGTTCTGTTGGTAGCAATAGAATATGTACGCCACTATATACACATAACTACCCGGAAATAACGCAAAAGTCTGGCAGTGAATTTCCTTAAGAACGGCTGCTACAAAAGAATGCAGCGGAAAACGTAGCCCGCACTTTAAAGAAGCATAACTAACCGGAATAGCGGAAGCCGACACATTCATTTCCGCGAGAAGGAAACAGGGAATATCTTCTCGTCCCTTCCAGATAGAATAATGTGCCGTAATCGAAAACTTAGACCTAAACTCCTCAATATCCAACTCAGACATGGCTGGGTATCTCATTTTATGAGGAGTCATGGTTTATACCTTAACGAAAATCGGAACGAAATGGGTTTGAACATGAAACGGAATAAGGGCGCATAGAGCTCGATTTAGGCAATTTCTTCCTTCCCGAAATGACGATGAGGAGAAACATTACCCAAAACCCCGATTTAAATATTAATCTCCCGACCAATGGTGAGCTGCCACCTAATATTGTCACAGGCGATGGCAGCATAAACACACTCATCACGCCTGATGGATAATCGAATGTGAAGAGGCGCAAATCTGGATATTAATATTTAAAAAATAATAAGAATAAAAGTATAGCATAAATATACGCTATTGAATGTTATATACAAATTCATTCCTTCACTTATAAACATAAGTGAAAGGTCGATCCCCTGGATGCTCACCACGAGCAGGCACGGTCCTATATTCTCCCAAATGTATAAACATTGCATGATCGGACTTGTATCACCTCTACGATGGCAATCAAGACCGAGGGGCTTGTGATGAGAACTCTAGGACCGGATACCCTGCAATGGATGATGCCTAATAACGATTGGGTTGATCCACATGGTAGAAGCGAACTTGTGCAGCCCAGTAGTGTACTTAAGATAGAATGGCCCGATGCTCCCTGATGGGACCGAAGATAACCTTGGCGAAATAAACGGTTTCTAACAGCTGGCTCCGTGGTTCAGTCCAAACGGTTACAAACCCACGCGTTCCACGCTTCGGGCCTCCACACATTTACCACGCCTCGGGCCAGATCACACAGACCACGCCTCGGTCCCTGCCTCGTTTTATATCGCGCGACAACAACCTCTAATAAACCTGTCAGAGGCAGTTACAGAGTGTGGATTACATACGCCCTCAACTCTATTAATACATAGCACAACGACGGAAAAAGCAGGACCCTTTGGACGCATTAGAACAGGCCGTTACCCTGCCGGAGTTCTTATTGCTTTCTTATTCCCTGTTATCTTCTTTAAGCATTTGTTGTATTCTGTAATGAATCATTTGATTAGTGAACAGGCTAAGAGCTTAATTCGCTCTTAGTCAAGTGGTTTTTTCCCAAATTCCTAGGGTTTCCACTATAAATCGCATTGTCTCATTGTTATTTCCAGTTTCTTAATCGTTTTCCCATAAAAAACAAATCAAAACCGAGTTCGTTTGTTGACGAACCGGACGACTGTTAATACCCCCTAAAAAGGGACCATAACAAGTTACAAAAAGGTCACTATTAATTCATTCTCAATGGTAGTGCATGTAGGAGATTCGGGGAATGTATGATATTCGTTATTTTTTACGAATACAATCAAAGCACATAAAAGTTTTTGATTAAATATCACATAAAATTTAACACAAATCAATTAAAAAAATATTGCATAATTCCTTTAGTTATGAATTCAAACTTGCTGTAAGATGGATTCGGTTTTAAAAAACACCTTGTGAGTTGTCCGAATGGCTCGTGAACAATGTTTTCATAAACACCTTAGTGATGAGATCACCGGAACCCGATACCCCGAACATGGTCAGGGCCAGTCTTGGCCATAACAGCCCAAACAACGCAAGCCGAACTTGGAGGGTCGGATCCAACCCATGATTAGCAAAGGGCCCGTTTATATCATTTGGCCCGATCGATCGCCTTTGGCGACCGGTCCCGAGATGTGGGGCCCAGTTCCTCACATGTGCCCAGACCGATCGGTCCACTTATAGCATATGCCACTTCGGGCCATTCTTGTTCATCACATGCGACAACAACTTTCGACAAACTTGTCAGCAGCATGCTTCAGCAATGGGTGCAAGCCACTAGAGGCCAAAGAGTAGCCTGCTGGCAGCGCCGAAAGGTCCAGCACCGTGCATCTGTGTGAGGCCGTTTTCGGCGGCTGTTCCGCCTGACGTTAGCCGGCCTAGCTGTAAAAGACAGGCACAAAACGACACCCTACTGTACGCAGTACAGTGGGAGTATAAAAAAGACACTTAGAGAATGGAAAAATGACTTCTTCTCCGGTTTTCTTTCCAGAGCTTGGGCATCACGAATTTCTCTCGATTTATTTTCGATTGTCTTTCCTCTCTTTGTTGTTGATCGAACAAACATGCATTGTATGATCATGGATTCGATTATTGAACCGGCTAAGGGCATTTCTTTTAGCCCTTAGTCAAGTGGTTTTTTCCTTACTTCCGAGGTTTTCCACTCTAAATCCTCGCGCCCCTTTTACCTTTGAATCATTAACGTTCTCCACACATAAATAAATAATAACCGAGTCATCTTGCAACGAACCGGTCGACTGTTGACACCCCTGGTTTTCGAACCACAACATCACTGGTAGTGCATGTAGGAGATTCGGGGAATGTATGATATTCGTTATTTTTTACGAATACAATCAAAGCACATAAAAGTTTTTGATTAAATATCACATAAAATTTAACACAAATCAATTAAAAATAATATTGCATAATTCCTTTAGTTATGAATTCAAACTTGCTGTAAGATGGATTCGGTTTTGAAAAACACCTTGTGAGTTGTCCGAATGGCTCGTGAATAATGTTTTCATATTCGATCGGTACGCTGGTTGACACCAAATTAAATTTTTAATTTAAAAAATTTAAAATAAAATTTTATTAGGGTGCGACCCGAAAAAACTCGATATCAAGTGGTTTCTGAAAAAAAATATGTGTCACGTATATTTGACATACATACCGATATTAAAATATTAGTTATGAATCCACTCAATATTAGATAGGTGATAAATGGGTTAGTTAGAACAACAAAATTATATTTAGGTTACTTTAAAGAGATGTTTAGAATTTGTGTGTTTAAAAAATCAAACATTATTATTTATTACAATTTGAATATTACAATAATAACCCTGCATTTTTACAGAGCATCTCTAAATTCAGCAGCCTTCTGTTACAGAATCAACAAGAAGGAAGATCATGAGGCGGAGGCAAAACTGAATTATCCGGTCCAGGTCCATCCTCAACGATGAATGCCGTCTTCAATCCCCAGCTTGTATGAAGCTCCAAATGACAATGCATAAACCACACACCTGGATTATCAGCTCTGAATCTTACGGCAGCCCATCCACCGGTCGGAACTCCGATGGTGTTTCTCTCCGGCGGGTCAACCAAGTTAAAATTTTGAGGATCTTTAATGGGATCAAAGTTTCCGATTCCGGTTCCAAGTACGAAGAAATTGAATCCATGAAGATGAAAAGGATGGTTTTCAACAGACAAAAGGTTTGTATCCTGTAACACTAACTCAACACTTGAGTTAAAAGCTATCTTGCTCAATCTAGGCTTTGTTGTAACCACCGTCTGTAAATTAACAGTCAACGGAACCGCCGTGTAGTTAAATTTCTCCGGTGGGTTATCTGGAAAATCTACAGTAAAAACCCCTTTAATATTGTGATAATGAGCATGTAGAAGAGCTATATCAGGCATCGAAAAAGTTATGTTATTCAAAGAAGCAACAACTCTCCTTCCATTTCGACAAGTAGGGCAAGGATCCAATCCCATTCCGATAGTATAAAAAAGGCGACGATCAACTCCGGCCGGTACATTCGCCGGAAAACTTGGAGAATTTAAGCTTCTGAGTTTTGAATTAAAAAAGCGAGCAAAAGAGGAATCATTCATAAGAGGCAAATGTGGGAGAATTGGAATAACATCAGTAGATATTCCTTTGTACTGTAATATCGCAGTAACTGTTCGATTATCGATTGAGATCGGAGCATCCATGAACGGACGGCCGCCCATGAAATATCTTCCGGGAACCTGATCTGCCCTAATTAATACATTTGTTGTCTGCCCAGGACCAATTACAATGGCGTCCGTTGAAAATGGCTTCGTGTATACTGCATCGATTTCCACGACCGTCATATTATGACCGGCGACGGCGAAGAATAGCTGGTCGTTCAGCGCGGCGTTTATAATCCTTAAAAGATATGTTTTTCCCGCCTCCACTTCAATAGCATATGTGTCTTTCATTTCATACAAAAAATACAATAAATATTAGTTTTTATTTTAATAACCACAAAACAAAAGTAAATTTACCGTATACAATGTTATCAAAAATCTTTCGATTCAGATCAATCGGTATGAATTATTACTCAAATCGTAATAAATCGTAAATATTTATAATAACATCTATTTAAATTGAACTGTAAAATCTTCAGTTCACTAAAAAAGATTCGAATGAACGGTTTTAAAACATAGAGTATACTATCACAAAAAATCACGATTTTACCCGCTGCTAAAATTAATTATGATATTATCGTAATTTAAAAAATATCTAATTTACATTTACATGTAATAAATAAAGTATAATTGTATTTATTATTTTTTATATAAATTACAACTATGATAGCATAATTTTACTAAAAGTTGAATTAAACAGTTTAAAATATTTTTTTCTCCTCATAACGATTCAGATATGTACATAAAATCGATAAACTTACGTTTTTGAGAACACGGGAAAAGGGGTCCAGGTTTGCCGTTGATGGTATGAGCATCTGAAGTTTTGGGAGGGAGTCCCAATTTATTTCCTTGGCGAACTACTTCTTCAATATCATCGTTCCACCATTCCCCTATAGTTGTTCAATATACGAAGATAAATGTTGTAAGAAAGAAGATAACACACCATAAAATAGTTGAATAAGTCAATTACTATTATAATTATAGTAACACATTATATAAATATTATATTCAAAAAATAAGTAATAATAAAAGAAAATTATGAAAGTAAATGAATTAACCTATAATCATAAGAAATTCAAAAGAAGGTTGAGGAAATGGATATGGTGTTGCCGGTTTTGGCAATATAACTATTCCGCCATAAACGGTGGCTCTAAGCCACAGAATATGTGCATGCCACCATAACGTCCCTCTCTGTCCGGTAACGTTGAAATCATATACGAAACTATGATCGGTCCTGATTGGACACTGAGTTATATATGCCGGTCCATCTGCCCACCCGTTGCGGTTTTGCTTCACCCCATGCCTATTGAAGGAATAGAATAAAAAAATGCTATTATATTAGAAATTCTTGATTCAATAGAGCATGAGATATCGAATTTGTCTCGTACTTCTTATGAAAAATGGAATATATTGGGCTTATAAGGGTGAGTGGTTCAATAAATAATGAGTTGCTAAATAATGGTTCAATAATTACTCATGATATATCCGATATAATAGAAAAGGTATGATATAAGATGATGATACCAGTGAATGGACAAGTTATAGTTTGCATGATTGGTGACGTTAATGAGAAGACGATCTCCTTCTCGGGCGTAAATAGTCGGCCCCGGAAACATCCCGTTCACAGTAACGATTGATTTCGTATGACAAATCCGACTCACATTCGCCACTTGAATCTACAATCAGAAACATTATAAACAAACTACTGAGTGATGAGAACAAAAAGTGTTAGATTCACTAACATTGAACTGATACTTCTTCACTGCTCCATTAATCTTCGTTGCTAAGCATAATGTAACGTAAATGAAAAAAACGAATGACGAAGATCGGGATCCCATTTTACGGGTTTCGAATGATATGGAGGATGAAGAGAAGGTTTATGTAGAGGAAATAGTTGTTGTAGAATGATATTAGAAGCAAAAGATTATGGATTTGGAGTACAAGTGAGAAAATAACAAGTAGAAGCAAGAGAAGAATTAGGATTTAAATAACAAATATATTATTGGTAAAGGTATACTTTTAAGTTAGGATATTTACCAAACTAAATCCCTCCCTTTTTTTCTTTTATTTATCAGAAATTATTATCAACAATTTTGGAAAATAATATAATTGTAGATGATTAATCACGTGTTATATTATTTTTAAATAAGAAAACGTGTGTTTTAAATTTTAATTTAACCCATATTGTATAAAATCACGTGTAATATATATATCATTGGTTCCCTCTTTCTATATGCCATCACAAGCAAAAACATGATCCAATAAATATAGGGAAAATTATGTTAGTTTATATCATTATTGTGATACATATAATCTTATATATTAAAGTTTATTATTTCATATTAATAAATTATGAAACTTGTGTCATAACGATCATCATGTTGTAGTCTATTCTTCTACCTTTTATATATACAAGTTATATTCATAGTGAATTTATCTCACTATCATGAACATTAACTAATAATGTACATATCAACTATACACATGCACTTGTTGATACATAAATTATATGAAGTTTTATGACATTTTATTTACCAATTATTAAACAGAATAATGAATCATGAATTGTATAACTTTTGGTTTATTTCAAGTCTAATGACATTTTTGTTGGAATAAACAAATTTATATCATTGTTAAATTCTTTCAAGGGTGATGTCAGAACAACTTAGGGGAAGAAAATTCATTCGGAATACTACAAATGTATGAAGCTAAATAAAGGGTTGTGCAAATCATGTAATTTTGAGGTCATTGACATTAAGATTTGATAAACATATGAAACTATCATATAATTTGAAAATAATACCATTCCATGTAAAGGGTGGCTCTGATCTTTCAATGTACAATAATTGTTTTTATTATATTTCGTTAAATTTTTAGAATCAAATTAATTTATATATACATAGTGTACGAATATAAAATATATAATCTCTAAAATATTAAACTTTCTTGGAATAGGAGATCAATTTTTCCGATATAAGAGAATTGAAACATTGGAAATAACGTTTATATACATGTGATTAAAACACATGTTATTTATAGATTTAATTAAACATTAATATATATACAGAGAGAGAGATAAGCATAAATTTCATTTTTTGTCACTTTTTATATTCGTAATTTAAATAATCATCTAAAATCTTTAAATTATGTGCATAAACTTTGTATTATTGTTAATTTTGATCCTTATATACAAAATGACCATCAAATCTGTAAATATATTTTATGTTGTGTGTTCAATATCTCTAAAAATAGTTATATGTTTTAGGGAAAAATCGATATATTGTGTCATACCGCTTAATACATGATCATTAAGCTCATATATATGTTTTTATCAATTTCCAGCCCCAAAAATAATTAAATTATATTAAATATTGAATGTTTAAATAATTTAAAATATAATTATTAATTTTAGATTTTCGATATCAACTGAACTTTGATATATAAAAACAATGATATTTAATCCCTTCATATTTTGTATGAAAACACAACAATCAAATATTAAAAGTTCATATTATTAATTTTAGTTATTGTAGACGAATTTATGCATTAATAATTAAAATACATTAAACAAATTAAAAAATATCGAAAACTAGTAGAATTAAATATGAAGTTTGAATTGCAGATTAAATAATGTTAAATATATCAATTATATGATATAAAATATATACAATATTTTAGGGATAATTGCGTCCAAAAAGATCAAAATTTATAACAATATAAAATTGATTACTTAATTTGATATTTTTAAATGAGAGATGTAAATAACAAATACCAAAAATTATTTGTTATTTACATTTATTATTATCAGCACTTTTATTTATGGGCCAAATAGATTACTTGTAAACAACCAAAATGTTCTTACTTTTGGAGGGTACTTTTTCCTTTCATATCTATTTATGCGGTACCGATTTGTTAGAAACAATTGGATTTTCAACTAGACTGAATTTTTAAATAATTAATATTAAACAAAAATAAAATAATTAAATTTATATTAAAATTTATTGAGAGTTACATAACTCTAATTATATAAATACAGTCTAAAAATATGATTCCAATTTATTTTTCAAAAATATTTAACTTAATTAAAAATGAATATCATTGGTTGATTTCATTGTTTCCAAAAAAATAAAGCATATTCTGCTTCATAATAACGTCGTGAGATCACATCAATCACTTTTTCTATAAGAAATAAATCAAATTAATAATGAAATCAAAACGAAATCGTTTAATATAACTAAAGCAATATGATAACCTCAAAAAAAGACAATGAAAACATGGATTAAAGTGCAATATGATAGATTATGATGGGCCAATATGTTAAAAAGTAAAACATGAAGAAAATATGACATTGGCGCTCCACGCATTTATGGAAATTCATATAGCGGTTCACGCACAAACTTCCCATTTATTCTTTATAACTACCCGCGCTGTCTGCCTATTTTACCCCTGACATTAATTATGTAATTAAAATTCTGAATTATTACTAGAGCACTTTGTTGATAATTATTTCATTACTTTATTTAGTAGATATTTAATTGAAACAATTAAATATATGTTTATTTCATTTATTTATATTATATGACATACTATTGATCTTCCGTTATACGTATTGATTTTTCGCTTATATTTTATTTATTTTTATTTTTAAATCCTACGTATCATTGATGTGTCCTAATGAACACTTCAAGATGACAGTATCCACGTTCTTATTTTTATCATTTTTAAGTATCCACGTATTACATGTCCAACACCTAAGGTGTAGGTGTCTAATATAATTTAGGATTATTTTTAATTTTTGGTATACCAAAAATTTCAGGTATACGATTTGATCGGTATTTAAATAAAATACCGTTTATGTAAAAGAGTTATGAAATTTATAGAATTTTTTTTATTTTTTATAAGTAAGAACTATATAAATTATAAATTACTTAAAAATTGTATATTTTCTCTAAATTAATAATTTAAGTTATTTTATTATTCGTTATAGATCCAATATAACCGATACAGATCCACTATACCGATTCGCTAAGTTCATCCTATATATACCAACAAATATTGATTTTTAAAACATTGTAGTGTGGACCCTTTCATTCATACTTAGTGTAGTCTTAATAGGACATTTTTAATATTAGTTATGTTAATCATACATTGTTATTAAAGATGACTAATTGTTCCATATTACATTTATTGTTCCACATTACATTTGTCAATGATTGATTTATAAGAGGGAGTATATCTTATCTTATAATAATTGATTTGTTTAAGTCTTTAATATTATGATATTTCCTTTATACATTATATTTATTTATATTCTCATCGTAATTTCGATCATATTCTATAATGATCAATATGTTGTTTTGAGTATATTATTGTATTTGAAACTTGTACATCAAATTACATGACCATTTGTGATATCATTATCCTTAAGGTGATATTAAATGCCCGGTCCTTAATCTCTTTATATCTACCTCTTAAGTAGAAAAGCTTGAGGTTGAAGGCATCATGCCATGGTCCACCAATCGCTTCCTTATCATAAAAATTAAACTAAGTTTTTATATATTTGCTAGAGGAACTAGAGAGTAACATTGTTGAAGTATATAAAAAAAATCGACACAAAAAGTTTAACGTGAAAAAACATAAAATAAGAGAAAATCATATAACCAATAGAACGATCAAATTCACTATCACAAGAAGAATACAACACGAGTTTTCTCATACTCGTAGATGAGAAAAGATTGATGAATCAAAGTCTTTTTTGGAGATATGTTGGAGATAGTTTAGAAAGAGAAAATTGCATAATTAACCATCAACTTACGAGTTGTGTAAATAGCATGTCCTCCAATTTGTGAAATTACAAGAATGACACTTAAAGTTATCAATATCTTTTGTTTTTTACCTCTTACATTCTAGCACCGGGTTTCCGTAAGTTGAAAACCTCTCACAAAGTACGCAAATAAGACACATTTGAAAAATTATATAAAATTTGCCATTGATATTCGAGAAATGTCATAAAATATTAAAAATTTACGAGTTCATAAAAGTGTCAATGATAAACTGTATTGGAAACTTGAGTTGTTTTATTTGCATTTTATTGAAGTTGGAGAGCTACAAATACATATTTTTGCTTAAAAAATGTATCATATTTGCAATTTCGTAACTTGGATGACATGATCTTTACACAGTTCGTAAGTTGGGGGATCGTGGACAACCATCACCCATACATGAATATATGATCATTATAATCTAATTATTCGGATCAACATTACCTTACAATTATCAACTTCCCTCTAGTCAAGTCTCACATTCAATCTTGTTTTTCTTTCATTTTTACACATAAATTTAAGTAGACAACATCTTATTATAAGTATATAATGGTGACGTGTGATCTACTAAGTACTAACTAATGAGACGCATAATTATGGGGCGTATCATAAATTTAAAACGATGTCGTTTTCCTAATTGTTAGTTTACAATAAGGAGGGGTAAAAGAGTCTTCTCCTTTCTTCACCAAAGCTGAAGCTTCCCAACCCAACGCAGTTTTTCTTCTTCTTTCCTTTTCACTTCGACAAAGGCTGCCCTTCTCATCATTTTCGTTTAACTGAATTTCGTTAGTTATGCTATTGAAGGATTTCTTCACAAGTTAATGCCAATCGTTACATTTTCCAAGACGTTAATATTTATTCTTGTACTGGGAAAATGGCTGATGCCGGCGGTTCTTCTACCAGGAGGCGCATTTTGGGAGACAGACCTCCGATCGTAGGACAAAGAGTCTACGTTCTGATATTAGTTCCAGTCGCGATTGTTTTTACATTTTTCCTATTGATTTTCTTTTTCCTTCGTGATCGGCGATCCAAACGGAGCTTCCTGGAAATCAGACGGTGGTTTGCTCTTTTTCCGTTTGAATCCAAGGAGGTTCAGATGACTGCTGAAAAGCAATCTGTTATCGTTAGTCCTGCGGGAGACATGAAAAGTGTTTTCCCGGTTGGGGGCGGGACTGAAGCAGGGAGTAAAGTGGGGAGCTCAAATTTGAGCGATTCTTCGTCGCCATTCCCGGCTTCTACTGATTGTTTGGGGATTTTTGGGTGGGGTCGATGGTATAACTTAAGAGAGCTCCAAATCGCTACAAATGGATTCTCTAGGGAAAACGTGATTGGAGAAGGAGGATATGGTATTGTATATCGTGGTATTTTAACCGATGGCTCTATCGTCGCCGTGAAGCATCTTCTGAACAAGAAGTAAGTAACTTATAAGCTTAAAATTTACTGAAGCTTAATCAATGCCAATTTCATTACAATGTTCATTCGGGTTTGATTGCATCTTTGCTCCTGCTTTTCTTTCACCATGTTCTCGTTCAGTGAAACTACAATTTGGGAAGCTTTAGTTGGTGCAAGATGTCTTGCTTTTGTTTATATCTTCTTCTCTTTCGTTCACCATGCCCAAACTTTGTAACTTTAATTTATTTCACTTTAACAGTTGTTGTACTCTGAACCGCGTTATCTCATTTTGGGGAACCTTTTCTTCATTTTACTAGAATGCATTCTTGCATCAATTTCTAGTTGCGTGTTTGTTGGTAAGATTTTTGTTTCAGTAGCCTAAAATGCATTCTCTTCCTAGCTTGATTTGATTTGATTTTGCTACGACAGGGGTCAAGCTGAGATGGAGTTTAAAGTAGAGGTTGAAGCCATTGGAAAGGTTAAACACAAGAATCTCGTGAGTTTACTCGGGTATTGTGCACAAGGTTCTCAAAGGTTAAACACAAGAATCTCCTTCTAAGTTGGTAGAAATTATTGATTTAATGGATCCTAATAGTGCCCATATAATCAAATCTATAATAAAAGTAAATTATATTGAAAAAATTTAGATCATATCAATTATTCATGATAAAATCTATCTTATAAACTAGAACATTATTATTTCTACAATAGACAATATTTCAACGCTTTCACTCAAATCGATCTGACTTTAATTCGATTCAGATTTGTTTTAGGGGAAGTAAATTGAAATATTATTTTCATTGTTCTCGAATCATAGTTCGATAATTTTTTGTCGTCTAACTCCGATTCACTTTTATGCTAGAGTTATTTTGTCTAAACTAGTACAGATCAGTTCGAAACCTTGGAATTCCTATATCATATAGAAATCCATGAGTCAATGGGCTAACAAAGTGGCTATATAAATCAATCAATAACAAAACTGAATGATAGTGAAAATTGTTAGAATTTGTTCTGAAAATTTCATCACATAATGATTTGTTAAAGTTTTTAAATGTATAGGTTCTATCTCTTGATCTCGTTCATTCCCGTTGATCATACTCTGTTATTCCAACAAAAATGCTAGACTAACGCTTTAGTTTGCTTCATAATGCAGAACATTTTTAGTTTTGTGATGAATCATGATCTCTTTTTTTTTCAGATTTCTGGTATACGAGTACATAGACAATGGCAATTTGGAGCAGTGGCTGCACGGTGATGCCGGCCCTGTAAGCCCTTTAACATGGGAGATTCGCATGAAAATTGCTATTGGAACAGCCAGAGGGTGAGTTTAAATCCCCTTCTTTCATGTGTTAAGTCAACTTGAGATCGATCATTCATGTTGCAGGTTAGCATACTTACACGAAGGACTTGAGCCTAAAGTTGTGCACCGTGATGTGAAATCAAGCAATATTCTTCTAGACAGGAAATGGAATCCCAAAGTGTCTGATTTTGGACTAGCTAAGCTTTTGGGACCTGATAAATGCTATGTTACAACCCGTGTAATGGGAACTTTTGGGTAAATACTCATCTTCCTTGCTTCACTACTATTAGTTCCTCAACCAGTTCTCTGAACTCCCACAGTTACGTCTCCCCGGATTATGCTAGCACCGGCATGCTTAACGAAGGCAGCGATGTTTATAGCTTTGGAGTTCTTCTTATGGAAATAATAACAGGCAGGCAACCGGTGAATTACTCCAAACCACCGGGAGAGGTAACCCTAAATCCAACAGTAATCACTGTCGTGTTCTTGTGGTCTAAGTTGAAAATGCATAGCAGATGAATTTGGTTGATTGGTTCAAAGGAATGATCTCAAGCCGTCGAACTGAAGAGCTTGTAGATCCGTTAATGGAGTCTCCCCCATCTCCACGAGCTTTGAAGAGACTTCTTCTAATTTGCCTTCGATGCATAGATTTAGATGCTCATAAAAGACCCAAAATGGGTAATATCGTTCACATGCTCGAGGCTGATGAATTTTCTTGTCGCTCCTCTGTAAGCATCTCATCTTTCTCTTTGATGTGTTGCTGAATCTGATTCATTACTAATTTACAGGAAACTGGATCCCTTAGAGAGACAATCCCTGTGCGGTTCCAGTCTTGTGGCGATCGATTGACGCGGTGATTCATGACTGGTATAATTTATGCTTCTTTGGTGAAGAAGGTACTCATAAACTGTGTAATTATCTATGTTTCTGCTTTGAAATAGCAAATCTGGTCACGAGTAATTTCATTTCTTGCTCAGCGATTGGTAAAGCTTCATTCACACCGTACAAATAAGCCTTCACATCCCCACCGTCGATTCGATCGGCGTTCTGGTTTTGAAATTGCAGACAAGGTGTTTGATGAAATTCCTAAATGGCGTTATCTAATTTACGAACCAATATTTGGTTCCCTTGTGTATCTCATCTCTACAAAGTGACTTTATACTCTTCTTCTTCGGGGAGAGCGCTCTCCGGCGATGGTGTTGTGGATGCCGCCGTCTCGATTCTCAAACACCACCGTTCAAAATCAAGGTGGTCTTACCTACGGTCACTCCTTACTTCACTACCAGACGGTAATCTCAATTCATCTCAGTTTTCTCAAATCGCGATCCAAATTCGCAACAACCCACACCTGGTTTTAGGGTTCTTCGAGTTTACAATCCGCAATTCTCTTTCTTCCCATTCACTTACCTCTTACTCTACAATCATTCATATTCTCTCCCGCGCAAGGATGAAATTCAAAGCCCTTGATGTAATCAAATCTGCCTTGCGCACATTCTCCGACTCCCAGCACCATAAAAATCCCATCCCAATTGCGCTTCTTCAATCCCTGATAAAAAGTTACAGGGTTTGTGATTCCGCTCCTTTTGTGTTTGATTTACTGGTAAAAGCTTGTATAGAGTCAAAAAAGACCGATGCCGCCATTGAAATCTACTCACTTTTGAAATCTAAGCATGTCTTTCTTCGAACCAGTACTTGCAATTCCTTGATCGAATTGGTTTCTAAGAGTAAAGGCTCTTTTGCTGGTTACAGTTTGTATGAAGATATTTTCTCTACAGATAATGATACTGTGAGTAAACCTCGTCCAAATCCCAATACACTGAATATACTCATGCTTGGTTTTTACAGAGAAGGATTGATAGAAAAGGTAGAAGAAGCTTGGGAAGAATTCAAAAGAATTGGGTGCGGGCCAAATATCTACAGCTTCAATATTCTAATGTCAGCTTACTGTGATGACAAAAGAATGAACGAAGCCATGAAAATATGGGAACAAATGAACACCATCAAAGATGCTATTTCATATAACACAATCATCGGAGGATTCTGCAGAGTTGGAGATACAGAGAAGGCTGAGAAGATATACAATGAAATGGTAACGCACGGCGTGGATGCGACTTGTGTTACATTTGATCATTTGATAACAGGGTATTGTAGTAAAGGAGACTGTGATTCTGCGATGATTATGTATAAGGAAATGGAAAGACAAGGTCTAAGTGTTGCGAATGCAACAGTAAATGCGATTGTAAGAATAAGTGAAGGGTGTGAGGGGTTGAGGATTTGGAGAGTAGCTGAGAAGAGAGGTGATTGCGTTCTTGATGAAGAGAATTATAAAGGTTTGATTCGAAGTTTGTGTGAGAAAGGGATGATGGAAGAGTCATTGAAGCTTCAGGGAGAGATGGTTATGAAAGGGTACGATCCTTGTGCAGAATTGTATCAAGCTTTTATTGATGGGTATGTTAGAGTAGGGGATTTTGATATGGTGACAAGGCTGAGGGATGAAATGACTTGTAGATTAGCAAATAAGCATCTATAAGTAAGAATAACATGGAAAAAAGGTCACAAAAAACTTTCATTTTGTGCTCTTTGGAGTGTTTATTGGGAAATCATGAATTCTCTTTATTTGGGGTCAGATTGAATTAACGCGATAACAACGAAGCGTAAATGAAGAAAATGAGAGATACAAGATTTAGTGTGGAAATCCAAAATTGGAAAAATTCATGTGATCGATAAACTTCAGTTGTGAACTCATTATGACAAGAAGAATATGAAACAATATGTTACGTATTTGATCAATTATAATTATGTTTATGATATAGTATTCATAGAATCCAAGTTATAAACTCGTCTATGAAATATTTTACCAAATATTCTACAATATTATTTCTCATTGATTTGAATGTTTCTTCCATATATTTAATTAACAACATATCTCTATATATTATTTTGCTGATTTAATTAATAAGATACATTGATCTATGTATAGTCTGATCGATATTAAATAAACTCATCACAATCATCCGATCGATATATTTAATCAATCTCAATCAAGCCGATCAATATCACCTCTTCATATTAGGCTTTTCTAGTCGATCACATTAGCCCCTCTGTTCTCTTGGCCGAGCATACCGATCAAATCAATTCTTTCAAACTAAGTGTAATTGATTTCCCTAATCAGTCATATCCATCTACCGGATCCTTCGATTATCACACGGCTTCTATTACAAATAGTGTGTTCTTAACATTATCACAGTTCTCAATCTGGAAGACAATGCTCCTTCGTGTATTTTCACTTGACGACTAACAAGTTTTTATTACGGAACCTTCAAAAAATCTTGAGCATCCACTAGTTTATGAGATGAGGTGAAGTAAGTATAATAAGATTTCGAATGGTCTTAAAGAATAGTTATCAACGACATCCTCGTAGTACAAGACCATACGTTTGGTGTTGTTGAAGTATTGCAAGGATTTGGTAACAAGATCTTCCACTTGCCTCAGATTGCCCATAAGAGTTGATCATCGACTTGTATCGAGTATGAAATCATTTTCAACAAACTAAAGTTGCTACATCAAATGATAAGCTATCGAGACATGACATGCGATGAATGAACATGTAATTTGTGAGTACCATTGAGGGGCAAGGCATTTTGATACGCAAAAGATTTATTCTAAATACAAAAATGACTGATACACCCCTTGTCTTGAAGTACTCAGTTATTTCATTTCCTCCTTATATTGCATTCAATGTTGAACATAAATCAATTGCTATTGCAATTCTCTTGAGTTTCCAGTGGAGATTACGGGTGCTATCCACAAATTTGATTACTTTCGTATTTTTGGTAAATTTAATTTTCAAAATTTGGTAATTGTGTCAATTATGACCTCAATAATTTTGGGTGACAAACCACTTATTGTCTTTTCCATATTTTGGTAAAAAACAACCTTCAATGTTCAATGCTAATCAAATTTGGTCCCCCAAAGTTTTCATATCCATCAAATGTAATAAATACACATTTGTTCATTATAGTTTCATAGTTTTGGTAACCATAATTACTCACACATAATCTCAATGGTTTTACTTTTTCCTTAGTCCTAAACTTCACAGTGAGTCACATATCTTGGTTCTACTCCAAAGTAAACATGTTTAATTTTCTGGTTCTGACAGGAGCCTTATCACTTTGCTATGGAAAATGTATTGTGCAATGGTATCACTATACTTAATCTCTTATCATTTCTCTTCTATAGCCGATGATGGGATTTGTCTAAGGTATCTCTTGCACCCTCGAGGGGTCTTACATTCACTTTTCTTTATGGACTCGGCGCCCTCACTGAGTTTGTGCCATACACCGACTCTAACTTGGGTTATGCTCCAATACAATAAGCTTCATGAACCGATACTACCACACTTTATAAACTATGGAGACTAGTTTTGCGTTACTTGAAATTTGGAATAATTTTGAAAAAATTCAAAATTTTTTGATTAAAGATGAAAAAAAACTTTACAAATCAAATTTATCAAAGTTTGATAACTAAATACATCATTTTAGTTGACATGGTTAAGCATCCATCCATCTAAAACAGAGCATTCATTCTTTGAGCGTTACATTCATCCAAAAATTTGATACTTTATAGCCTAGAATGTCTCAAACAAGTCACTTCCAGATCTCTAAGTGGACATAAATGTGGAATATTGGACAGGAATGCACTCGCATTTGGTCCTGATCAACAAACTTTTTGAAAATTAGCAGATTTAGGTTATGTTCTGTATATTGGTTATGTCTCAAACTTTTTGAATATTGGACAGGAATGCAAATACACTATTTTTCAAGGCTCAACATCAGCAGATTTAGGTTATGTTATGTATAGTGTATACGTTTTGAAAATTAGAATGCAGTTTGAAAATGTATTTTCATAATGTAATTATAAATTAAGAATGCATTGAATGTTTTGTAATTGATAAATTGAATTACAGAACAAGAATAATGTTCTATATAAAATTGGATTTATCCAAATTAGACTCATCGTCACTAGTATCTAGATGACGAAAGAAATTATGTATGGTTATAGTTGCATGTTAAAGATACATGAGAACGAACAACTTATAAATATGTTTAACGACATTATAATGTGATATTATTGAAGGTGTAAGAATATATGATTTTTTAGAGGATATGTTTATTATTTAAATAACGAAAATGTATTCTAATTTCCAGATCCAACCTCATATCTCATTCTGCATTCGAATAACAATTTGAAAATATATTCTGTTTATAATGAGAATACAAATGCTGTAGTGTTCTGTTAATATTGCAACAATGTATTATAACATTAAAATACAATTTGATAATACATATAGAAGATAGCCTTACATGGTCTCTTGATTATATCACTTGAAGTGCAGAAAATAGATTTGAAGCTAAACAAAACTGTTTCTCACTTAATTCTTAACACAAGAAGCGCCTGTAGCTCAGTGGATAGAGCGTCTGTTTCCTAAGCAGAAAGTCGTAGGTTCGACCCCTACCTGGCGCGATCTATTTTTCCCTTTCTCTAAAATAAATTTTATTATTTTTGGAGAAAAAACCAGAGCTGACTTTTTCCATATCTTTGTAATTTGGGTATATATTTTTATATTTTTCTGGAAAATATAGATGCAGAATATGGCCGTGAAAAGCCCTAATCTTGATTGAACGAGCGCGGAGTCGGAATCTTAGAAGCGGGGAGAGATGAAGAGATTTGAGGTTTTCGGCGGGACTCTTTCTCTAGCGCTCTTCGCCGACGTCACCAACTCTGAGTATGCTATACCATATATTTGCTCTTTGCTCTCTTCTCATTTCTTCTTAGACTGAATTCTGCCGAGATTTTTAATTGAATACAGACATCTCATTGATTTGATGCAAGGGGGAACTTTAGAACCAGAGGCTGCATTTCTCAATGCCGCACTTGTAAGTTTTAGTATACGTTTTCAGTTTTCTTTCATTTCCTGTATTTATCCGTCGTGAATTTTGGCAGATTCCAGATATCTTCCCTGTCCTTGCTGCTGGATACAAAGCACTTATGGCGAAATCACGAGAGTCCTTGACAACAAGAACACTTCACTCAGAGCTTGTTTACAACTATTCGGGTTCTAAGCATGTGAGAACGAATCCCTCTACGTTCTCAATTTTATTAAAAATTGATTTTTTTCTTATACCACCAGATATCAGAATCCCTAAAAAGATGTGGGATTTCCGAAAGCACAAATTACATACTTGCAGCTCGTTTTTCTGCTTCAGATGAAGAGGCAAGTTCAATGATCTTTTAGCAACTCTTTTTCTTGAGTTAGTCTTGTAAAAATGTTTGTTTCTTATGCTTAGATGGAAGTCATCAAGAATCTCATCAATGGCACTGAAATCCCCTTGAATGAACTGGAAATCCGAGCCGACGAAGCTCTAATACTCAAGGTTCGTGAGGTGTATTGATTATGTAGGTGTTTATTATCAAATTGAATCTTGTTTCTTGTTGTCAGCATTACAAAATATCAGCACAAGAATTGCAGATATCTTCATTATCAGATGCAATTGCTTGTAGAATTGCAGCAAGGGATGCTTTGTAAGGATTAAGCTATTAGTTTTCTTCTTCAGCTTGATGTTGAGAGCAGTAAATTCATTTGGTATCATATTCGGGATTGAAATGCAGCCCCCTTTGTTTGAATGAAATTTATATTGTTATTTTTGTATTTTATTGAAATGTGAATGACCGCGTTATTCCACGCTCTGTATTTATCTCGCCGTATACGTTGAACACGACAAATCTATCTCATTTACGTTGAACACGGGCTTCCTTCGTTGTCTCTCCACGGAATTTTCCCATGGATTCCGTTCTTCTTCATGATTTACGCGCTGGATTCGCGTTTGCAGGAGTCGTATCTATGGTCCATGGTTTTGGATTATCCAGGGCTTCTCGAATCCCTAGGATTTCCTGCCCTAGGAGATCGACTAGAGAAGTTTCGGCGCAGCGCAACAGATTTGCTGATTTTTGGAGGCCGAATTCTGTTCATCTAGTGGCCAACGGTACCACTAATTCGGTTCCTGTGAGTATTCCATCTTTCTAAATCCAGAAATTATGTAGAATAACTGTGGTGGGATAAATTTGTTGTCACTTGTACGTACAGCAGCTGTATTTCTTGTTTCTTTATCATATTCATTCAATTATTTGAACGCCATGTTTGTGTGTTGTGCTACAAGTATTGAATTCATGGGAACTATCACTTCAGCAAATTTACGTTTGTGGTTTAGGGTTTAGATATAAATTATCGATTCTGTACTTTTGTTATACAGCATCAAGATGTAGCTTACACTGTAGGAGATTTTATGACGAAAAAAGATGACTTGCATGTTGTGAGGCCTACGACTACTGTAGATGAAGGTATTTTCCAACAAAATATGCTCAGTTATGTGTATTATTTTGCATATAACCTTTTGCATTGGGTGCAACAGCTCTAGAGTGCCTTGTTTATAAAAGAGTGACTGGATTTCCCGTGGTTGATGATGACTGGAGATTGGTAATGCCATGTTTACTTTACAACTCTCTTTCAGATTCTGAGCAATTGACTTTCACTTATTTAATGTTGTCTGCTGACGGGATGAATTATGTTTATTGCAGGTGGGAGTTATTTCGGACTACGATTTGTTAGCACTTGACTCCATATCTGGTACTGTGGAAATCGTTTATAAATAAACACAGCATGTGGCAGTTTATTTTGTTGGTTATAGACTATGAAGTATAATAGTGTAGCCCAGGCAGCCCGCAGGTATAAGATAGAGATAGTATTTTACATCAGATAAATTCCTGCTTAATATGACATTTAAAGGGATACTAAACCCTAAACCCTATACCGAAACAAACATAGTTCGGCTCTCTTTTTTCGGTCATTCAGATGTTTATCCAGCTTATGTGGTGTAGCTTATTCGTGATTTGCTTTGTTTGTTATACATAGATGGAAAGGAAACATCCCTTCACGAGACCGATATTGGAAGTGTTATAGCCTCTGATTTTTTTGTGTCTGCTCATTTGATTTTTCTTTTCATGAATTGTCATGATTGCATCAACATATCGTATATTGCTCTCAAAATTTCCTAAAAATTTCAAATTTGGATTCGTAAAATTTTGGTCCCAAAACCTACTTTTCGGTTGGGTATATTATCAGATTGTCCAAAAAATTCTTAGAGCCTGTTGCATGATATTAAGTTGGTTGCTATTGTGTTTTATGGTAACTTGTGCTACATTTTTTTAAGCGTTAGTTTCATGTGTGTAATTTAGGTGGAGGCCAAGCTGATACAAATATGTTTCCAGTTGTGAACAGCACTTGGAAAGTATATGCAACTTCAATTATGTATCTCTAATGGTTTCTACAACGTAATTTTTTTTAATTCGAATATTATTCATTTGGCAGGCATTTAACGAAATTCAAAACCTTCTTAGCAAAACAAATGGGAAAGTTGTTGGCGATCTAATGACCTCTGCTCCCCTTGTCGTCCGTGAAAGCACTAATCTTGAGGATGCAGCAAGGTTTCTCTTCTTGTGCCTTTTTTATCTGCTTATCATTTTTTTAACGGAACTAAGAAATTTTATAATGGAGATAACAAACCCTTATTCCTCATTCCCGGAAAATTTACTGGGGAATGTACTAGGATGATGCATTCAAGATTGCCTCATTTGGCGCTTTAATCCATTCATGTAGTACCGATTTTGTTAACCTGCCCGGCTAATTTTGCATATTTAATACAGGCTATTACTTCAAACAAAGTACCGTCGGCTACCTGTCGTGGATGGTGAAGGACGACTGGTGAGTTGATGCTGTTCTTTTGTTATTTACACTACAACATTAAACTGCATTTTATTCTGTAGATTGGTATTATCACGAGAGGGGATGTTATTAAAGCTGCTCTTCACATCAAGCAGGATGTTGAGAAAAATTGATGATTCTCCATGGAGAGAGATCACACAATCCATTGCTTATTCTGGTAAAATATTGTTCATTAAGATTGACGGGTTGTTGGTAGTTAATCTGTAGAATATTATTGAGACTCGAGACTAGTAATGATATTGATGATTGTTGTCCGGTTTATGCAAAATCATGTTGTATTATTACAATGGTAATGGTAATGAACTTGTGTTCCAAAACACAAGTTATTTCGTATGTGTTGATACTTGATATTGATCACTATGCTTTAATTTTTTTGCTTTTAGGACTAAGATTGTGAGATTACTTGTGATTGATATACTCATAACCAATTGTTACATGTTGATGGATTTGGTTCTTAAGTGGATCAAACATTTGTCTACTCTTATTGAGTTTGTTTGAATAAGCTTTTAAAAAAGTGTAGTGAATATTAATGGTTAAATTAGATTTGAGATGATTATGAATTTATTAAATTGTCGTAATTATATTATTATATATAAAAAATAAAGATATTTCTATTTTAAATTTTATGTATAAAAGTAAGGTTATATTATCTTTTTTCATAATTATAAACTCAATCTATATATGATTTTTATTTTGTTTAATAGTACACAGTGGAAACCCCAACAAATCCATTATTAGCTATCGTGTTGTACAACCATTAACTAACTGTGAAAATTGAATTTTAAGAAATGTTAAATCTATATCTATTTAATCGATAATTGTCATGTAAATTATCCAACTGAAAACATTTATATGGTACAAAAAAAGACACAAAAAATTCACAAATAAAAATGATGTCAATCGCTTCTGTGTAATTCTCTTGAGAACGAACGGAATTAACTTGTGAATCAAATCGCGAAATTTGAAGAGCTTTTGAATCGAACCCAAATCACTGCGTTGTCTGGACTTGTAGTCGAGATTTGGAGGAGAAGAAGATGCTGCCGACGTTGTCGTCGTCTTCAAAGGGTCGTCCTGCTCGGCCAAACCCATTTTTCCCTCTTTACCTCCGGAGAATAGTCAAGGTTTGTGTTCCATGCCCATTTGCTTGCGTAGGATTCTTATGTTTATTTCAGATCGGATCTTGATCCTCTTGTCGCATTGCATTCTGGGTCGTAATTTTGTTCAAATATGTTTTTGCTTTTCTGGCCAGAAATTGGTTTGTTTAGCCTTGGAAAACGCTTATGTGAGAGTTAAGGAGATTTATTTTAATATGTTCTTTGTAAATCGAATCATTTTTTATGCTTGGAAGTGGGGGTTGAATCATGAATTTCCTTTTATCTTTCAATTTGCAGTGGCAACAAATGGACATTGAATACACATTCTGGCAGATGCTTCATTTATGTTCATCGCCGAAAGTTGTGTGAGTATCCTCTACTTTTCTTCAGTAATTTAGAGAATATTTCATTAGTTGCATAACCGATGACCCTCGATATCGAACCTATAATAACTTGCTCTACAGTCATCTTAGCCTATTTTTGTTGCCTTAGTTGAGTGTTGGAATCCACAAATATATGTTTTTGTACGTTTGTGACTACTATCTATTTGGACTTCCGTAGGATCTATGAACTTTGATAGGCATTTACTGTGCTTAATATGCTGGTATTTTTTTATTTTAGTTCGAAATATTGAAATTTATTGAAACTCTGTGCATTTGATTCTTTGTTTTCTGATTTCATTTTCTCCATTTTTGCATGCTTTCCTGTACATCGAGTGCAGATATCAGCATACCAAGTATCACAAGCGTAAGTCTTTCAATTCGAAAAATTCCATCTTACTCGTGAACCAAATTCTCCACATTTGTTTCAGTTTTGGAATGCTTGATGAACATAAGTGGGAGATATTTCATCATTAACAACCATATCATAGAAAACACTGATATTTCTTGTGCTGATTCATTTTAATTAGTATATATAATTTTCATGATTTTAATTTTGTTGCTGATGCTCTGAGTTTTATTTTACGCAGAAACAAAAAATCAATGGGCACGTGATGATCCCGCTTTTATTGTTATATGTAGTCTGCTTTTGTGTGTTTCCACAATTTCTTATTGTGCTGCGTAAGTGCCCTTAATACATCTTTTTTTGATAGAGGTATTTTGCATCGAATCGACATTTCGTTATTAATTAAATTATTGAAGTTTATTATAATTTGACTCTGCCATTATTCTCATATACAATTCAGGTACGATCATAGTGCAGGCCATTCTGTCATTGTAGTATTTTCTGTATTAATCTTCCATTTCCTGGTGGCTGGTGCAATATTGGCAACTTGTTGTTGGTAAGAACAAAGTTAAGTTATTTCCTTATCAGGTTCTCCTAAAATTATTTCTTTGATTTTTTCAGGTTCTTCAGTAACAATTATCTTCGAGAGGAAACTGTTAACAGCCATGTAGTTGAGCAACATGTAGAATGGCAAGTTCTTTTTATAATCTTTGCTCTTCTCTTATGCTTGCTGTAGAAATTCAGTATTCATTGGGCCGGGAGAGTGTCCGTGTAGTACAGTCCGTAAGATAAGTGAATCATATTGAAAAGTCTAGGTCAAGCCAATTACTCATGAAATCATTCCTTGTAAATTAGAATATTTCTACTTTCATATATGATGTGGGACATTTTACTTTAAAACTCCTTCTAAGTGAAATTGACATTGATCCGATTTAAACTTTCTTCAGTAGGATCGGTAGTCCTTGAGTCATGCGTCAATCAATTTTTGTCGTCTAAGCCCGATACGCGTTTTTACCATAGTTTTTTCTTTTCTAAACTGAAATAGACTAGTCTAAAACCTATCATGGAGCTCTGATATTATGGTTAGAAATTCAGGAGTCAGTGGGCTGAGAGAGTTTCCGTATAGTTCAGTTTATTAGGGAAGTGAATCACATTAAAAGATATGTGAAGTCAATTACTTATTATATCACTTTTCTTATAAACTAAAATATTTCTACTTTCTTATATGACGTGGAATATTTTACTTTTAACACTCCCCCTCGAGTCGAATTAGTTTTGGTCCGGTTCAGATTTGTTTCAATAGGCTCGGTAGTGCTCGAGTCATACGTCAATCTATTTTCGTCGTCTAAGCCCGATAAACTTTTCAACCAGAGTATTTTTCTTTTCTAAACCGAAATAGACTAGTCCGAAACCCACCATCTCTGATACCATGAAGAAATTCAGGATTATGTGGCCGGGTGAATATCCGTTTAGTGCAGTACATAAGAAAAATGAATCACCTTGAAAATGCTAGATCAATCCAAATACACTTGATTTCACTATTTCTATTTTCATACACGATGTGGGACATTTTACTTTGAACACTTGGTTCGTGCATGGATGCTATGTTGTGTTGGCGTAAGTGTTGTTAAATTTTGTAGGTTGTATGCGTTGGACGTGCACTGTAACTCGTTCTTCCCTATGTTTGTGCTGCTCTATGGTGAGCTTAATCTCCTTTGTTGGTGTGGGACTAATAAATATATTTATTACATTACATTCCATTCCATTTTTGTGCAGTACTTCATTATTTCTTATCACCTCTACTTGTGGCTCATGGATTTCTTCCTCTTCTACTCTCAAATTTACTTTTCATGGCTGCTGCTACTTACTATCATTACTTGAATTTCTTAGGCTATGACGGTACCGTAATCTCTTATCTTGCATGTTCTTTATAGTTTTCGAGTATACAGAATGTTTTATTTTGGATGGTGTTGCAGTTTTGCCATTTTTGGAGAGAACGACACTATTTCTGTATCCAATCGGTGTGTTTTTCGTTGTTTTCCCGATATGTAAGTATGTATATATATTATGTATTTGTGGGTTGAAGTGGATTACTGAATGTGTTTGTTGTTGTAAATCCTCAGTCATTTTAGCAGGCTTCAATCCATCAAGATTTTTCCTAAATATCTACTTTGGATGACCCTTTCAGAGTTGGGGGCTTTCACTTTACACTGCATTTCTGGATGTCTTGGTATTTAGTAATGATTTTGCGGAGTTTACTTTTAAATAATGTAATTGTTCTTCAGGTCAAAGTTTTATTGACAGTATTAGTGACAGTGATTTTCGGAAAAAACACTGAAAACGTTCTCTAAAAACGAGAAAATGTCAGTATTTAGTTCTGAAACTTTACTAGTTATAGTAAAGTTGATCTTCATATTAGGTCCCTGTAAATTTAATCAGTGACGTCTCCAATTTCCAGGTTGTTTAAATGGCATAAGTTATGAAATTGCACTATTTAAGTAAAAATATGTATTCGTAGTTCTTCAACTTCACTTAAATGTATATAGAATATTGATATTGTCATAAAATATTTTTGGTATTTTTGATTATTCAGATTTTTTTTTTGTTGATATTGTTAAGATACGAGAAATTACGAGGTTGGACCCACAATGTGTGAACTCACATTCTTGGGAGAGTGAAACTCTACTTAGGTGTTTCACTATGATAAAAAGTTCACAAATACAAAATATTTAGTTTCTCCGATCAAAATAAGTGATGTAGTCTCGATCCGGGCAAAAAATGAGCTCGAAATTGAAAATCGAGTCGAAAACACAGAAATTACTATTCACTCAAAAATTCTCCGATGATTTGCCATTTTTAGTGCAAATTCCCCGCGAAAATTTGTCTTAGTCAATTTTCTGATCGATTTTTTATCCGCAATACTATGCACCTTCAAATTCACTACGGATTTGAGTATAAGACCAATTCAATGTGGATTTTGGTCCTCATACACAATTCAATGATCAAAATAAGTGATGTGGTGTCGATCCGGATAGAGAAATGAACTCGATATTGAAAATCAGGACAAAAACGTAGAAATTACTATTCATTCGAAAATTTCCCCCCTGATTCGAAAATTTGCCTTAGCAATTTTATAATAGATTTTTTATCCGTAATATTATTCACTGCAAATTTCTTCCATATTGCACAATTCACCGCGCAAATTCTCCCCAAGGCACAATTCATCGTGATTTTTAAGACTTGGGCGATTTCTGGGATTCCAATTCCGAGTTTCAACCCCGTCTCTCATTCCGAACTATTTTCAAGTGACCATAGACCTTTATTTATAGAAAATTCAAGCTCAGTAACTCACTAATGGGTAAAAATCTCAGTCTTATCCAAATTGTCCGATTTGGCCCAGTTTGTTCAAAAACACCCGATTTCAACCGGATATCTATCGTAATGTCCAAGATTATTCGGAATGCCTCTCGATCGACCCGTGATCTGCAAAAAGAAGCTAAAATACACTTGGAGTGAATCTATATCAACAATACTCACCATATATCCAAACTCACTTAATATTTGTCGTAACGTCTTCCGAGCACCAAATTACGAAAATACCCCTAACGCCATTCCGACCCAGAATTATCCAAAAATACTTGTGACTCCATCAGAAATCTTATGTATGACCCCGGGATGTCCAAAATGATAAAGATACCTCAAAAGTGCCCAAAATACTTTAGTGGGCATACCGATCGGACCCGATGTGTCCAAATTACAAAAATACTCCCAATGTTATTCCGACTTGAAATCATCTCAGAATTCCGAAAATACCTTAGTCAACGTACCAATCGAACCCGGGGGTGTCCGAATTACGAAAATACCCCTAACGTTGTTCCGACACGGAATCACATCAGAATATCGAAAATACAATAAATCAACATATCGATCGGACTCGTGGTGTCCAAATTAGGAAAATACCTCCGACGTCATTTCGACTCGAAATCATCTTAGAATACCGAAAATACCAGAGTCGACGTACCGATCGAACCCGGGGGTATCCAAATTACGAAAATACCTTCGATGTCGTTCCGACTCGAAATCACCTCATTATACCGAAAATACCATAATCAACGCACTAATCGGACCCGGGGTGTCCAAATTATGAAAATACCCGCCGACGTTGTTCCGCTTTCAAATCACTTCAGAATAACGAAAATACCATAATCAACGCACCGATCGGACTCGGGGGTGTCCAAATTATGAAAATACCCCCGACATCGTTTCATCCCAGAATATTCAAATACCTTGGAAAACATGCCAGAAGGTTCCTGGGTGATCTAAATAACACAAATACCCCCGGGCAATATCAATAGTCTTCTGGTTTGCAGATTCAGCATATGAGTCGTAAACCACTTAACTTTCCTTATGCGCATGGATTCCAATGTTCCACTGGGCGCCCGAATAAGAAAATCGTATTGCTAGAAATATACCTCTCACATCATTGATAGTGTAATTTTGGCATTAAGAACTCTACATTCTAACATTTGACAATATTTTCATTGAATCTTGGTATGCTACTCCGCTACTACAAATACCATGTCGAACCCTCCTTAAGTTCATAATTTCATCACAAGTTCTCTGGTAATTCAACTTGATCTTCATAATTTGTCGCGAAAAAAAATTCATCCTTTGTAATTGGTAATTTTGGATTTAGCAGAAAATCATATCAAAATATTTGGGCTTTCCGTGATGCCTTTGTCATACTCTGAAGTCGAATTGAAGTCAACTCTAATCAACTCAAATATCTTCAGTCTCAAGACTCAACTTCGACTTCACCGATCAATTAGAAAAGAACAAACGTGCTCTAATGCTGTAATTTCATGAGCCCCTTGAACGCCATTAAGCCAAAGAACCATAATTCAACTTTGTTGGGAATTTGATTCTCTCTTTAACACACCATTTCTTCAAGGTAATATACTAACTTGCGCTTACATCCGATTCTCGTGTACTTTTTATCTGTAGCACAATTAATGGTTGCCTACAAATGCTATCGTCTATATGACATGTTTTCTGAATATTAAGATTTCATCGTGGAGAAATCATGACTTTGGAGCACCTTGCACGGGAGGGAGCTAAGAGGAACTTCGTCCTTGCATCTGTCGGCTTAGTTCCACGAGCTATAAGGAAATGGCACCGAGAGCCCTTATGAGGAATTTCCAAGAAACTTCCTAAAAGTGGGGGAAAGAACGTAAAATTTCCAAATAAGAGGGCCCAGAATTTTTATACTTTCATTTTCGTAAAATCGAATCCTCTTATGTTTTCCTTGATGAAAGAAGTCTCCAATTTCATTAAAATTGCTTCTCTATGCTCACACCTTAATACATGTATTTGCTCAACATTCTGTCTCTGGTAAAATCTCGTATAATATAACTCGATCAAACTCGATTTTAATTGCTCTAATTCATATGATTTCCGATTATTATAAGAAACTCTATGTCATCCTTAAATAATTTGTGACAACTTCAATAATAAATAAGAAGATCTATGACATTCAGCTGACAATTTTATGACCATTTTGATCATAAATAAAACATCAATGTTAGTAAGAGAGTCCGAGTCATCCATATGATAATTATTTAGTCGTTCCGACCATATGTAAACAAAATTCGAAACATCTCGATAATAATCACTTGATTAGTTTGATACGGATCCTAAGTATGAATCTAGATCGTAAATAAGACAATAGTTCACGCTATAATATATCTCTGATTCTATAGATGAAAACATAGGTTTCCTCACCATAAAACAAAACTTTCTAATAATAAATAAGGAAATAGTCCATATCAACCGCAATCGTGTTCAAGAGAAAGAGACTTCCTTATATGTCCTAAGGTTTCTAATTCTTCCAGCATATTACCCTTGTGAGTCTCGTAGGAGACAAATGTCTTTCCTTCACATCCAACACAACTTCATTTCATATGCCGCTTTGTAATCTTTATTTCCCGCTTTATTGCATCTCTTGACTTTATTTTATGAATTATGACTCCGTTTGCTTCGCTTTATATACTCACCCTTCTAGTAATCATCACTTGCCAACAAGAATCCTCAATAACCCATAAACAAATAACCGGGACATAAGATAAGATATTCTAAGCAGCGTTCCCCGACTATAAGTCTGAAAATGACCCCTATCATTGGGTGATTGCTTTACTCATTCGATAGTAACTAAGAATACACGACCATGACTGAAAAATAACCCCACAATGCATCAGACTGTCACTTAGCCATTTTGGTCGTACGAAAATATTCAATCGTAAATAATGAGAGCTGATACCATAAGGTCATCGCTTGGCCATTTTAATCACAATTGAAAATACCGATCATAAATTGAATTCCTGAAATTCTGATTATGAATTAAAATACCGATCATAGATTAAATTCCTGAAATCCCGGTATTGGACCTCACCAAGCGCCCAACACCCCTTACTTAGACCGACCTGTCCCGCACTCTTCCAAAAATAAGCATAGGCAGCCTTCACAATCCAGGTGAAAGTAGCGTCATGTTCATGGTACAATCCTTAGACTGAAGTAAATTTTTTACTCCCACCTGGATAGATCGGGTACCTCGCCCCAGAGAGAGACTTCACTGCCAATACTGAAGTAGCGTCAGATTCAATGTACAATCTTTAGACTGACGTAAATTTTTCACTCAAGTATAAGCACATCCAACATATTGGCTTTGGTGGTCTTTTAGAACCACGGAGAAGACGGATGTCTTTACATGGAACTCACCAAGCGTCCGACACATACTTCCACACTTTCTTTTCGACCTTTCCTGCTTTCCTCCAAAAATAAGCGTAGAAACCTTCAGAGTCCAGGTGAAAGTAGCGTCAGATTCAGAGTACAATCTTTAGACTGACGTATATTTTTCACTCCCACCTGAATAGATCGGGTACCTCTCCCCTGAGAGAGACTTCACTACCTATACTGAAGTAGCGTCAGGTTCAGGGTACAATCCTTAGACTGACGTAAATTTCACTCCTACTCGGGTAGCTTGGGTGCCTCGCACCAAAGGACCTTCACCGTCTAGACGGAAGTAGCGTCAGGTTCATGATACAATCCTTAGACTGAGGTAAATATTTCACTCCGGTCTAGATAGATCTGATAGCTTGGACTAAAAAGGTCCTTGTAGGGCAACTGAGGAGACGGATTTATGTTCTCCTCACATTCATGAACCACTCAATGTCACCTCATCTGGACCTTTCCCGCACTCTACCGAAAAGCGTTTGGGGCCCTCACTATCTAGGTGGAAGTAGCATAAGGTTCAGGGTACAATCCTTAGATTGATGTAAATATTTCACTTCCGCCTAGACAGATTGGGTACTTCGCGTCAAGAGGTTTTACCCACTTAACCATCAGGAGAGGCGAATGTCACTATGTTTTATACTTGCTAGCATGCTACACCATCATCATCATATCTGGACATTTCCGCACTCTACCGAAAAGCGTTGGGGCTCTCACTATCTAGGTAGAAGTAGCGTCAGGTTCATGATACAATCCTTAGACTGACGTAAATATTTCACTTCCACCTATACAGATTGAGTCCCTCGTGTCAAGAGGTTTTACCCACTTAACCATCGGAAGATACAGATGTCACTATGCTTTACACTTGCTAGCACGCTACACCATTATCAATTAGACCTTTCCCGTTCTCTTCGGCAAAGGTAAGTAAACGTACAAACCTTCACTGCCCGAATAGAAGTAGCGTCAGGTTCATGGTACAATCCTTAGACTAGCGTAAATATTTCACTCTTATTCAGGTAGCTCGGGTGCCTCGCACTGGAGAGCCTTCACCATCTAGACGGAAGTAGCGTCAGGTTCATGGTACAATCCTTAGAATGACGCAAATATTTCGCTTTCACCTAGATAGATCCAGTACCCCGGACAAAATGGTCCTTGTAGGACAACAGAGGAGATGGATGTCCTTTCTCAGTGCGGACTGTGACCAGCCTCCTACGAAGGCGCGACCCTCGACGGTGTGTCATGGAGGAGTCGGGCAAAAAGACTCCGTGTGCCATAGAATCATATTTGGAACGTGGCCGGCTATCAAACAATCTGGCCCTTGACATATTCCAACAATATATATGTATAGACGATTCTGCTGTAGACAGAGACTCTTCGGTTTTAAAAATATTTTGACAAAACATCCAATTTGATGAGTTTGAGGTTGATCAACTACACATCAGGCGGCACATTGCATTTATTCTACCCAATGTTATTTAATTTTCCATCCTCCGTCATACTAAAATGCAATGAACATGACTTCTATCTTACCAGTCCTCTAGTCGATTGACCTCATGTAATAAAAAAGGATGCGAAAACTTCAGAATATGATGAAAAAGAGGAGAATTTTATTTTAAAAAGATTGATGAGTCACGTCTATACATAATATTTACGCAACTTTGAAATATGTCAAGTCCGTTGCAGCTCCTCTCCGCTCATATTCGTCACTCTTATACATTCATTTTCTCACCACTTCCGTATCTCAATACGGACCTTCCCATTCAAAGTACAACTTGGCAACATATTTTGTTAATAGCAATAAACGAACTTGTAATTACATACCTCTGTTCGAATAGTCATCTTCTTTATGATGTTATCAATGCATCAATAATGTAACTTCCACATACATCAATAAGTCCATCAGCGACTCTGAAAGTCCTAGATGTAAAACGCAGCACACAATAATAATGCTCGCATCGTTCACTCGCTCGCTTAACGAAGAATTACATTGAATTATATGAGACCAAGTCCTTAGTGATCCCATATTGGAATACAATATAATCCATAAAAAGTTTATCACCTCATGTTCCCAAACTCGGGTTACTTCTCCAATTTATATATATTTATATCCATCCCTGGGTGTTTATAGAGCAATTGTTAACAATGATTTAGTTCTCTCCATAGACACTCAGAACAATAATTGATCAACTTCTAATTACACTTGCAATATTTATCTCATCACCTTCACAAAGTTGGACAAGTATTGGGCAACAAGATAGTCAGCATATTCCCCGGATTAAACTTCTTCCTTGAATGCACTGAGCTTGGCACAAGATGAACATCGAAGATTTAGATGGTATCCTAACCAATTCTTTATACGACTTCTAATATTTATAAACAAACTCGGTTGTCAATTACACAATTCCACAAATTGACATTCGTCTTGAGGTAATCTCAGCAATTGATCTCTCCACAATAACGGTAGACAGCTGATAATAAATTATTGTTATCACTTTTGATTCATTCGACGACATATGCATTCGTACGAGTTTTCTCTTCCCTCCCAATATATTTTACTGTGAAAGTCATAAATTCCGAAAGTTCATTATTCCTAATGTTCCAAAGAGACATTTAATGACTCATTTCATTAAACATATTTTGTTTAGGGCTAAAGAGTAAAAATAGACTTTTATCTGCTGACTTGGGAGTAAATTGATTAGCAATATTAAGGGCAATAGATAAATGAATTCCTCAAACAGAAAGACACGACTTTCTGATAATCAAGAATACATGGGAAGAATTCCAATAACAATGAGTTTCACTCCCTTCAATAAATTCTCATTTTCTCAAGAGAAATAACTCTAGATTCCTTGTATTCGTTTCTTCATGATTACTGGTTTAGCGGATCACGATCATATCATTCTCATATCAATTCAAAACTACTGTAATGTCCTCATATTCTTCCATATTGACAAAGTGTTTTTACTCGCAAGTCCCCAGTGTTGACGGAGTTAGATTGACGAGTATCATGAAGGTCCACAATCTCTTATTTGAGCATAAGAAATCATGCTCATAACAACATACAAAGCATACAAATTTTATCATGTCAAAACTTTTTAATATGTATCCCAATATTGGGGTATATAACATTGGTATTCGTCCCCACGGTTTTCCAAACATGTACAGTACCAAGAGAGGATACCGTAAATGTGACAAAATCACATAACCATTCTCTTCAACGTTTCCACAAATGAAAACAATTACTTGGTATCTTCTCGTTAATAGATGGTTATGCTACAATCACTTTCATGAGATTCACTTTCACAAAATCTAGTTCTTCTCTCCGAACATTACTAAGGCCGGTATATCGAAATTCGATCCTTTGTAGTTTCCTACTAACACAATTATTGGCCACTGTTTCATGTGCCCAACTAAGACATCACTTATGGCTTCTTTGAATGATGCAAAAATATAAACCCAAAGGGTCCCGAGGGGAAGGTGGAGACAAATGAATTTTTATTCTTATAGTCTTCCCGATTTGAAAAATCAATCGACTTTATTCATTCCATTCCAAAAAGTTTATTTTTGCGCAATGCATGAAGGAATATCAAACTTTCCTTGATTGATACTTATCAATTTATGTTCCTCTTACAAATATCATATGACCAAGAAAATTCTCTGCTTTCACATAATCTCTAGGTGTTTACAAATTTCATTCGATACATGCTTAGTATACTGAATCATTCGCCCAAACATTTGATGTGATTATTTCCATGTCGTTTCTTTATCCGTATGCCATCAATGTTGACTTCCACACATTCTCCTATCGCATCCTTAAATATGAACCCACCTAGGTTGATACGTGGCTCCCTAATTCTTCAAAACAAAAGACATAATTAAGAAATTCAAATCTACACCCAGAATCTATTATCATGCCAACTCTGTGCATGCTATATTCAAATTAGTAAAATTAATGCAAACTCTCCAATTACTATTCAACTAGGGGACCACCAATTAATTCGTGACCCAATATGCGTATCTCATAGGCTCCATGAGTCCTGCCTGCAACAAACTTCCGATCTGTTTATCAATTGTCTTTTCTTTTTCAGGGGAAAACTTCTGTTTATTCTAATGAACTCATTTTCAATCTCTGGTGACGTCTCATTTTCAAATGCTTTAATACCCACAAGTTTCATCTGCTTATTGTTTTCTTTATACTTCCGAGAAGATCTCATCATTTGAATCAACTCATGTTTTCTGATAAGAATTCCAACATCCAAACTGATTTTTTCGCACTAGAGCCCTCCATATCGATTTGGCACATGATATTACAACAAGAACGTGTTAACTCCTGGTTCCCTTCCATCTTTCATATACCCGAGGGGATAGGAAACTTCATCATCAAATGAGCTTGGAGACAACCGCCCCGAACAAGTACACATCACTCTTTTAGAATATCATTATAATAGAGTATAGGAAGATCTACCACTACAAATATCACCATTAAAATCATCCATAGTTTTTTATCTCCCAAAGTGATTGGGAGAACAATAGACCCTTCGGGAGAAATAACATTGTTCTTAAATCCAACTAACATAAAATGTATTGGATAGAGCTTAATAGTTCAATTCAATAATGCCATAGATGAATTAAGAAAGTGAGTTCCATAAATATATATTTATGGAAGAATACTTCCAAACGATCATTAAAATATATTTGAAGAGGGGGAATTTCATAAATTATATTTCCGGGCGAATACCTTCCGGGCAATTAATAAGATATATAAATTCGATGTCCCCTTCACAATATAACCTTCGTTATCAATAATTTAACTCTGATAAGCTCGGTTTGATAGCAGTTTCTACTTCCAAATCCCCAACAACCATAATTATGGGGATCTCGTTAAATTATTCAAATAAGAAACGTTGATAGATAACTTCATAAATGTATTTGGAAAGATTAACTAATCACCACTGTTAGATATGGTGATACTACGACTAATAACCAATTAATGGAAGTCCTCATGAATATTATTCCGGATGAATACCATTCCGAATTATTAAGACTATTCCGAACGAATGCCATTTCAGATGATTAAGAAAAACAATTAGATACATGCTTCACGATATGCTCATTGTTATCAATAATTTGACCATAAAATAGAGTTAAATCCAATCTGTATAGTATAATAATGCTCTTTAACTCCAAATCCTCATAATTCCAAGGGTTGCAAACTCTTCATTGGTTTTCGTTGTAATCACCATTATGTTAAATGTATAGTATCTCATTAAAGCAGACTCACATGATCCAAATATGGAGTATTAATCGACGAAGACATGTATAATTTCTCAAACAACATGAAAACCAGGGTGACCCGACTACTTAACGAATTGCTCGAATATCCTTGAATGATGTGTAAAAGGACCGGATAGTTCGTATAACTATTAAGAATGTCTTGATTAAATAATGAAAATGTCCTCGAAAACGAATTACTCGAATTGCTACTTAACTACTTAACGAATTGCTCGAATTGCTCGAATTGTTCGAATCTCCTCGAAAACGGAGAAATTACTATTCACTCAAAAAATTCCCCACGGATTTTCTATTTTAGTGCAAATTCCCCGCGAAAATTTGCCTTAGCCAATTTTTTGATAAATTTTTTATCCACAACACTATTCACCTTCAAATTCACTGCGGATTTGAGTATAAGACAAGTTCACCACGGATTTTGGTTCTCATACACAATTCAATGACCAAAATAAGTGGTGTGGTGTCGATCCCGAGCGAAAATGAACACGATATTGGAAATTGAGATAAAAATGCAAAAATTACTATTCACTCAAAAATCAAGTTCACCCCGTATTTGGCATATTTAGTGCAAATATCCTGAGAAAATTTGTCTTAGCCAATTTACTGATAGATTTTTTATCTGTAACACTATTCACCTTCAAATTCACCATGAATTTGAGTATAAGAGCAATTCATCTCGCATTTTGGTCCTCATACACAATTCAATGACAAAAATAAAAGAAAAACTTCATTTTTGGTCTCTCAAATTTACGTCAAACTCAATTTTAGTCAATCAATTAAAAAATTGAAATTACATCATTCAAATTTAATATATTATGAATTTTTGTCGAAAATTACTAAATGACCCTTAATTTCAAATAATTATAGTTAAATCAAGTTTCATTATTTATAAACCAATGTTTTAACTAATGTTTTCATATCGTTTCGAAATTCTGTATTGGACTGGTATACCGGACGATGCCAATTTTTTTAAAAAATAATATTTAATTAGTTTTTTAGGGTCGGACTCGAAAAATCCCGAAAAATGACTCAAATACCCGATACCGGGCAGTACCAACAAAAATACCACTACTGTCCGAAATTTGATGTACCGGTGGTACACCGTCAAGTATGAAAACACTTGTTTTAACTACGAAAAAAATTTGTTTCTATGCTAAAAATAGGGCGAGCGGCAAATTTGGTCCCCAAAGTTTAGTGCTTTGGCAAATTTGGTCCCCAAAGTTTGTGTAATTTGACAAAACCAGTCCCCGAAGTTTAAAAATGGCAAAATCAGTCCCCAAACAATTTTGTTTTTGGCAAAACGAGTCCCCAAAGTTTTGTGTGTGTGACATAATTGGTCCTCAAAGTTTTAGTGTGCATCTTTGGTCCTCAAAGTTTGAGGATTATGGCAAATTTAGTCCCTAACGCCGTTAAGGTCCCCAAAGTTTGCAAAACGTGGCAAATTTAGTCCCCAAACTTTGAAATGACAAATTTAGTCCCCATATTTTACATAATTCGGCATATTTAGTCCCCAATAATAGAAAATGATGTTTTTGAAGGCCGATATGGATGTATATGATTGTAATGATACCGAGATTGATGAAATTATCTATGGATACGTACGAAAATTGATTTTTAATTTACCGAATGGCAAGAATTGTGTATTGATTTGTGAAGACGAACGATACGAAATTGATGCTGGCTATACCGAATTTCTAGAATTGTGTATTGATGATTTGATTTGTGTTTTTTAGAATTTCTAGAATTGTGGCTAAACTATGGTTGATATAATGGCAGCATCAGAAGTCCCTGAAGCAGCCTGGAAAGCTTTAGATTTTCTTCCATATAGGGAGCAAATAACAAATCCACCATGATCAGAATTTTTCCTACACCAGAAATTTGTATAAGTGCACAAATATTGGAAAGAACATCAAAATCATATGTCCAATGCACAAATTATAAGTTTCAAATATTCGAAGTTGACATTGTTTCAAAGTTTTCTTCTGGTTGAATACTTTCTTTTTGTGCCGGTATCACTTGGTTTGGGGATGTACGTCGTGGCGAAATCTGTGATTTCCGAAAGCGTAAACCATGTAGGAGTCATCTGCAAAATTTTAAAAAAATTTGCACCTAATATTCAATCGCTGATAGTGTAAATGAAGTGATCAAACACAGGGATTAGCAAACGCTTACAAAGAAAGGGTATCCGTTCGGAAACAAACAAATGACGACGAACAAACAAACAACAAGCTCCCATTACTCCTCTGGCTGCATCAATAAAAACACAGTGATTAATCACATGCTTCATATAAACTCTCTGTTTAAAAGCTTAATGTACCTACCGGTTTCAACAAGCTCCCCGACAAACATTTTAGCTATTCCAGATACCACTATAGTCATTGGCACTGATACCTTGGCGCTGCCTGTGATGCTTGTTAACAACTGCAATGAAAATATGAAGAACTAATTGATGATGACTTTTATAGAGCATCTATGAATGAATGAATTATTGAATACATACCCTCTTCATGCTGGACTTTTGAAATCCAGATCTTCGAAATGACTCGTAACGACTCATTTGTTCCTCAGTAAATTGAGACAGTATTTCTCTGAGAAATACAAACAGATGTTGAATCATGGAGATCTAAGCTTATACAGAGACAAAAGCAGGCAAGAAACAATTTATGAAAGCATAAGCAGCTCGGCCCTGCATTGTTCTATGACTCATTTGCTACTTGGTAAAGTGGGACGAAACTTCTCTGGGTAAACAAACAGATGATGAATCATGGAGATCTATGCTTATACAAAGACATAAGCAGACAAGAAACAAATTATGAAAGCATAAGCAGCTCGGCCTTGCATTGTTCTGCGACTCATTTGCTACTTGGTGAAGTGGGACAAAAATTGTCTGAGTAAACAAACATATGATGAATCATGGAACTCTAAACTTATACAAAGAGACAAAAGCAGGCAAGAAACAATTTATGAAAGCACATGCAACTCGCATTGTTCTTGCTGTAGAAATATTTGGCAAAAAATCGATATGCTTTCTACAAACCCAAAAACAAATGATAAAATATAATGCAAACTTCACAAATGACTAAGAAAAAAACTATGGCACTGCCAACTTACTGCATTTTAGCTTTTTTGTAGTATCACCATTAGGCCGTAACTTTCCGAGCTCAACATCCATGTTCTCTTCATCGTCCTCCTCGTCATCTTCTTTGTGTTTGCTAGTAACAGGGGCAGATGTTCCCAAACGTGCTGATTCTGTTGAAACAGCTGAAGAATCTGGATTATGAATATTGCCACCAATCACACCTTTGGTCGAACCAAGGCCTGCAGAGATTTGTGATTCAGTATCATCAAGAGCGACAGGGGACTCAGGAGGTGTCTCCTCTTGCTCCTCAAATGCAATTTCAAACGGATCCTTGGATTTCTTCATAACCCTAAGCACATAAATTTACACCGAGTGCTTTTCACCGAAAACAAACAACAATAAAGTCTCTAGTAATTTCGAAATCCTAATATCAATTAATTTCTCTAACAAATGGAAGGGAGAAAGAAAGAACATGAGTCAGCAAAGCAAGTTGTTCAACTCCAAAGAACATCGACGAACGAACGGTGCAAGAGGGGTGAAGAGGGGAAGCTCTAACCTGTTAGAGCACTTCGACACGTTAAGAACGAACGGTGAAGAGGGGTTAAGAACTTAACCCCAGAGTTCGGCCGCTTGGGAATGAAGTCGCGAAAACTACCAGCGGCGAGGATACATCGACGAACGAACGGTGCAAGAGGGTGAAGAGGTGGAAGTTCTAACCTGTTAGAGCACTTCGACAGGTTAAGAACGAACGGTGAAGAGGGGTTAAGAACGAAACCCCAGAGTTCGGCCGCTTGGGAACGAAGTCGCAAATACTTAACTTAACAAAAAGTTAACGGAGTTAGGGTTATTTGGGGACTGATTTTGCCCAAATTAACAAAATTTGTGGACCAAATTTGTTAGTATGTGTAAACTTTGGGGATCGGTATTGCCAATTTTAAACTTTGGGGACCGGTATTGCCTTAATATTAAAACTTTTGGGACTAATTTTGCCGATTTTTTAAACTTTTGGGACTAAATTTGTCAAAAAAATCAAACTTTGGGGATTAATTTTGCCATGGGAAACATTGGGGACCAAATTTGCCAAAATTTTAAAACATTGGGGATCCATCAGGCTATTTCACCCTAAAAAAAATAAATTCCCGGTAAAATGAATGAAATTTTATCAAAGTTTCTGACGAAAATTCAAAATGCAAATTTATGTATTAAACATTGTTTTTATATTAGTCTTTATGTCGCCGATAAATTGACATGCATATCACTATTGAGTGGTACGACCCGATATCACATTGTTTGGCGTATTAAAAATAAATATTTCAATATTAAAAAAATTAGTATAATTGGTTTATTAGCCCTAAATATCGGTATTAAATGATTTTTTATAAATTTTAATAATATTTCAAATGTATGACACTACTATTATTATACAAATGTTTATATATATATCAATAGCTTATTTAATTTTAAAAAATGTACATAATTAAATAATAAAAATAATTTTTAAGTTAACAATTAATATATATACTTGAAATGATGGTATACCGATATTATACTAACCGATATAAATGTGATTGTTAATACATAAATTTGGTTATGAATTTTGGGTTTGAAATTTTTAAAAAATTTCATTTGTTTGATCGAAAAATTATATGTAGCATACATCCAAAAATGTTCATAATAAAAATATAGGTTTATAAAGGAAGAAACTTAATTTAATTTTAATTACTATTATTATTTGAAATTAAGGAAAATTTAGTAATTTTGGATTAAAATTGATAATATATTAAATTTGAAGGATTTAATTTCATTTTTTTTTAATTGAGTGACCAAAATTGATTTTTAAGTAAATTTGAGGAATTAAAAATGAAATTTTTCCCCAAAATAAATGATTTGGTGTCGATCCAGAGCTAGAAATGAACTTGATATTGAAAATCGAGAAAAAAACGTAGAAATTACTATTCACTCGAAAATTCCCTGCGATTTGGCATTTTAGTGCAAATTCCCGACGAAAATTTGTCTTAATTAATTTTCTGATCGATTTTTTATTCACAACACTATTCATCTTCAAATTCACCGTGGATTTCTTCCCCCTTGCACAATTCACCGCGAAAATCTCCCCAATACACAATTCACCGCGATTTTTAGGACTTAGGCGATTTCCGAGCTTCCAATTCCGAGTTTCAACCCCGTCTCTCATTTCGAACCCTTCTCAAGTGACCAGAGACTTTTGTTTATAGAGAATTCAAGCTCACTAACTCACTCATAGGTCAAAAGCTCACTCTTATCCAAATTGCCCGATTTGCCCAGTTTGTCCAAAAACAACCGATTATTCGTAATGTCATCCAGATATCTATCGTAATATCCTCGATTATTCGGAATGTCTCTCGATCGACCCATGACCTGCGAAAAGAAGCTAAAATGCACTCGGCATGAACTATCTCAACAATACTCACCAGATATCCAAACTATCACTTAATATTTGTTGTAACGTCTTCCGATAGCTAAATTATGAAAATACCCCTAGCGCCATTCCAATATAAAATTATCCAAAAATAATCTTGACTCCATCAGAAACCTTCTGTATGACCCCGGGATGTCCAAAATGACAAATATACTTCAAAAGGACCGAAAATATCTTAGTGAGCATACCGATCGAACCCCTGTGTGTCCAAATTATGAAAATACCCCCGACGTTATTCCGACTCGAAATCATCTCTGAATTCCGAAATACCTTAGTCAACGTACCAATAGAACCCGGGGGTGTTCGAATTACAAAATACCCCTGACGTCGTTCCACACGGAATCACCTTAGAATACCTAAAATACAATAATCCGCACATCGATCGGACTCGGGGTGTCCAATTATGAAAATACCCCCGACGTCATTCCGACTTGAAATAATCTCATAATACCGAAAATACCATAGTCAGCGTACCGATCGAACTCGGGCTATCCAAATTACGAAAATACCCTCGATGTTGTTCCGATTCGAAATCACCTCAGAATAATTAAAATACCATAATCAGTGCACCAATCGGACCTGAGGTGTCCAAATTACGAAAATACCCCCGATATCGTTTCATCATGGAATATTCAAATATCTTGGAAAACGTGCCATAAGGTTCATGGGTGATCTAAAATACACAAATACCTCTGGGCAATATCAGATATTTAAAGTTATCAGTACCGTTTATCATTCTTGTTCTTATAATTTATATTTTGTGCATAATTCTCGAACTTCAAGAATCAATTTTGTAAAAAAAATCAAATTATAAGGGTGTTATTTGGTACTTTGCAAACTTTGAGAATAGGGGGAGTGTATGATTTTAAATGTTTTTTTTGCAATTTCGTAACTTGAATGGTATGACATGTACACATCTCGTAACTTGGAGGTTACTTATACAATTTTCTCAAATTTAATCTTTTAATTTTGCAATATTTGACAAATGAGATCTACAAAGTGGTTAATCGATTTTCAAATTTTAATTTTGGATAATCTCAATGGGCGACGCGCACATATTTAGTCCCCACAGTTTCTTAGTTTTGGCAAATTTGGTCTCCAAAGTTTTTAATTATGGCAATTATGATCCTCATAATTTTGAGTTGGCAAAACCAATCTCCATACTTTTAATACTTTGGCAAAACGAACCTCAAATGTTTAATGTGTGTTTCAAATTTGGTCCTCAATATTTTCAATTTTATCCAATTGAAGTCCTCCAACTATAATAATGGTGTATTTGGTTTCCGTAGTATATTAATTTTGACAAATTTGGTCTCTAATAGCTTTATTAGTCCTCAAAGTTTGAATTTGCGATAACTACGATTCTAAACCTTAAACGGTAATTTAACATAATCAATGATTTCATACCAATCGGTGTGAAACCGGAAGGCACCAGAATTTGTCTGTTACAGCCCGACATCGGGTTGTAGGATCGTATTGCGATTTCGGAGTATGATACTGTAAAAAATAAATCATTTTTCTGATCTATTTAAATGAGAAAACATTCGGTTTTCGGTCATAACTAGTTTAATTAATCAATTTAAGTTAATATTTTCTTTATTAAAAATCATGAAAATGAAGTCTATTTTTCGGTCATAACTCAGTTCGTTCGGTTAACTAATTTGACCGATTGCTTTCTACCTATATAATGCATCATCGTTCAACTTGAAACAAGTCGAGCGGAAGTCAAATTAAGTGGCAAACAATAGTAAATGCGTCAATTAACATTGTTTAAATCAGATGACTAAATTTGCCAAATTAGTAAACTTTAGGGATATATACTGTCATTGCGTGTAAACTATAGAGGCTAGTTTTGTAACAATCAAACTTTGAGGATATTTTTTTCATTTTAAAGATCAAATTTGCCAAATTATATAAACTTTGAAGATGAATAGTGGAAAAAAATGAAAGTTTGATGACTATAAATGCAAAAAAAAACTTTGGGGAATAAATTTGTCAAAATCATCAAAGTTTGGAGACTGGAGGCGCCATTTTCTCGATCTCAATTGTAAAAAATGAAAAATCTGGTGATCAATTAGGTCATGTATACTACATTATGATAACTAATTTTACCAAAACATAAAGTATGAAGATCATTTTTTGTTATATTTATATTTTCATATCACAATCATACCATTTTAGAATCAAAATGATCAAAACTATGAAATTATAAGTATCAAATTTGCTTGTTGTCCAAAAATAACAATCATGTGAAAAATTAATTTGAAACAAATAATTTATTTCATATTTTTTAAAAACATTTTAAACTCATTTTCTATTTTGATAGAAAAAGATATGAGAAACTCTATTTTTATTTTGACCTCGAGCTTAGAATTTTAAAAAGCGTCCAGGCCAATAGCAATACATTGAACCTAGACGCTTTTTTATCCTAATATTCTCTTATTCTTTTTTATTTTAATAAAACAAAGCTTACAGCCTACCAACCCTCCTTCGTATCTTGTATCCTGGTGTGTTCATTATAAACACAAGAAATAAAGATAAAACGGTATTCATTTCAGATCTTTCCATTGATCTTTCTCCACCAAACGCCGCCGGTGTCTTTTTATTACTCATGGCTTCCGATGGTTTTCAGAAGCTGGATGAGAAGCTATTGGTGGATTATCTGAAAGCTACGCCGGTTCTCGCCTCGAAGTTGGGTAATCATGATAAACTTGAGATCAAGGAAGTTGGCGATGGGAATCTTAACTTCGTTTACATCGTCAAGGGACCTTCAGGCTCTCTTGTTATCAAACAGGTTCTTTTTTGAGCGATTCAATTTCTATAATTACTGTTGACCTACTCCTACTCGAAAAATATGCATCGATTAGAATAGGCTAATCTAATTTTGTAAAATGTCTTCTTCTTTAATGTCTGCAGGCTGTTCCATACGTTCGTTGTATTGGTGAGTCATGGCCAATGACCAAAGAACGTGCATATTTCGAGACAGAAACTTTACTAGAACATGGTCGGTTGTGTCCAGGTCATGTACCTGAAATCTATCATTTTGACAGGAAACTGTGTCTAATTGCTATGCGATACATTGAGCCACCACATATAATCCTTAGAAAAGGATTGATTCAAGGGATTGAGTATCCATTGCTTGCTGAACATGTCTCTGATTACTTGGCTAAAACCCTTTTCTACACCTCACTGCTCTATTTAACTACTGCTGATCATAAAACTGCTGGTGAGAAAGATATTTTTGCCCCGTGTGATTAAAAGGTTGTATGTTTTGGAAATGCATCTCATTTTGTTATTCTTGCAGTTGCAAAATATTGTGCAAATGTGGATTTATGCAGACTTACTGAACAGGTTGTGTTTTCTGACCCTTACAAAGTGTCTGAATACAATAGATGGACATCACCTTATCTAGATGCTGATGCGAAAACCATTCTAGAGGATAACATATTGAAACTTGAAGTTGCAGAACTGAAATCCAAGTAATAATGTTTCACTAGTTCTGATGGATTTTTTTGCTTATTTATATCTTATGCAACTATATAGGCTTGCTCTTATATTATATTTTTTAACTGCATAGTAAAGTTTCTACTGAATTTATTTGATAAGAAAGCGTATTGCATAACAAGTTCTGTGCGTAATTAGTGGTGATTGTGGTTCATTGGAAGTGTGTTTGTTTTACATTATGCAGATTCTGTGAGAGAGCCCAAGCTCTTATACATGGTGACTTCCATACAGGATCAATCATGGTCACCCTTGATTCTACTCAAGTTATAGACCCTGAATTTTCTTTCTACGGACCAATGGGATTCGATATCGGAGCTTTCATTGGGAACCTTATTTTAGCATATTTTTCTCAAGATGGGCATTCTGAAAATGGGAATGACCGTGGGGTATTTGCTTTATTACTAACTCCAAACACTTTTTATCCCAAAGAATGCTTGAAAAAACATGTTAAATGTACTCAATCTTTGCTTATTCATAAATTTACAGGTGTACAAGGAGTGGATTCTGAAAGCAATATCAGATACATGGACTCTGTTCTACAACAAGTTCACATCTCTATGGGATAAACACAGTGATGGTCCTGGTGAAGCTTATCTTCCAGCAATTTATAATAATCCACAACTTCAGTCACTTGTGAAAGTGAAGTACATGGAAGATGTTTTTCATGACAGTCTTGGTTTTGGTGCTGCAAAAATGATAAGGTTCTTTCAATTCTACTTAAAAATAATACTAAGTTTTTTTAGCATTAAATGTTTGGTATTTGCAGGAGAATTGTAGGTGTTGCACATGTCGAAGATTTGGAATCGATCGTTGATTTGAGAAAGCGTGCTGAATGTGAGATCAAAGCGTTGAGTTTTGCTAAGTCTCTCCTCAAGGAGAGGAGAAAGTTCAGAAACATAGAGGATGTCATCTCTGCTATTAAATCATCCTGAGTCTGTGTCTGTATCAAAATGCTTCATTTGAGATAATAAAATAAATTAATGGGCTTGCAGTCCCAGCCCATTATTAATGAAAATGCTTGAAAATATGATCTTCAATTTTTTAAAATTGAAATATGATAAATTATAATTATCTTAAATTTATATATATTTTTTGAAAATTATGATATTATTATGGTGATTTACGTGAAAATGTTAATATTATCTTATAAAAATATTTTTTATAAATATTAGAAATAACTATAAATTATTCCATTTTTAAATCACGAATTATTTTAACAATTGTGATAAAATCATGATTTTTTTAGCGACGAACTGTATTGTAAATTTATTTTTATTTTGTATATATTTGATGAGAACTTTAGGATCGGGTACCTGGTGGTGGGTAAGGCCCAACAACCGTTGGGCCGATTCAAATAATGAAAACGAATTCCTACAACCCATTTGTATACTTAAGAAAGAGCGGCCCGATGTTCAACGAGAGGACCGAAGCTAATCTTAACGAAATAATGCGTTTTCTGACAGCTGGCTCCTGGGTTCGGTCCGAGCGGTTACAGAACGGTTACAACTCACGTTTTCCACGCTTCGGGCCTTCCCACGTTTACCACGCTTCGGCCCCGATCACGCAGACCATGCCTCGGTCCTACGAAGGCGCGACCCTCGACGGTGTGTCATGGAGGAGTCGGGCAAAAAGACTCCGTGTGCCATAGAATCATATTTGGAACGTGGCCGGCTATCAAACAATCTGGCCCTTGACATATTCCAACAATATANCAACCCATTTGTATACTTAAGAAAGAGCGGCCCGATGTTCAACGAGAGGACCGAAGCTAATCTTAACGAAATAATGCGTTTTCTGACAGCTGGCTCCTGGGTTCGGTCCGAGCGGTTACAGAACGGTTACAACTCACGTTTTCCACGCTTCGGGCCTTCCCACGTTTACCACGCTTCGGCCCCGATCACGCAGACCATGCCTCGGTCCCAACCTCGTTTTACATCCCGCGATAACAACCTCTAACAAACCTGTCAGAGGCGGTTACAGAGCGTGATTTACACACGCTATGGACTCTATAAATACAGGACAAGACGACGGAAATAGCAGGACCTTTTGGACGCGTAAGAACAGACCGTTACCCTGCTGGAGTTCTTACTGCTTTCTTTTCCTTGTCATTTTCATTTAGCCTCTGCAGTATTAACTATGGATTATTCGATTAGTGAACAGGCTAAGAGCATAATCTGCTCTTAGTCAAGTGGTTTTCACCCCAATTCCTGGGATTTCCACTATACATCGCTGTGCATTTACTTATTTCCAGCTTTTAATCGTCTTTCACATCTAAAACAAATCAGAACCGAATTCGTTTGATAAAAGAATCTGACGACTGTTGGTACCCCTAAAAAGGGATCATAACAATATTAAAAAATCAAAATTTAAAAATCTTATCAAACTTCACTTTTTAAATTGGGGATCAAACAAATTTAATTCTCATTTTTGTTATAAAATCATCCTCAAAATGCTTCATTTGAGATATTGAAATAAAAAATGGGCTTGTAGCCCAGCCCATTATCGATGGTTTGCCCTTGCATTCTTATCCTTTCAACTCTTCATATATTATTCATTTCCCGCTGGGCGCAGTTCTGAGCGGAACCGGAGCGTTACTAGAAGTTTTTTGCATTCTCTGCTAAAATGGCGATGTCATTGAACTTGTTTCCGAGCTTATTTTTGGGCGGGGCGACGACGTTGACTGGGTCTTCTTTCGCCGTCGTGAAGATGGGACCAGCCAACGTGCGGTCAGTGCGTGGTGTGAGGATTCTGGCGACATCAGAGACCAAGACGCAAGAGCCGAAAGGGATAAGGAAGCCTCGCCGTGTTTCGCCTGAAATGCGCGATTTCCTCGGCGGCTTGGTTGAGATTCCTCGGACTACTGCTCTCAAAGAGATTTGGGCATACATTAAACAGCACAATCTTCAGGTATTTTATACTGCAATAATAAACCCTAATTTTTCGCAAATCTCACCGCTGCCCTTAAAAAACCCTAATTTATTATCTTACTATAAAAAACCAAATTCATTGATTTGCTTTTTTTTTGAATAAAAACACAAATTACTTGCAGGATCCTGCAGACAAAAAGATAATAATCTGTGATGAGAAGCTGAGGAAAATATTTGGGGGAAGGGATCGAGTTGGGTTTCTTGAGATTGCTGGTTTGATTAGCCCACACTTCCTCAAGTAACTAACTGTTTTGCAGCAGCGGTCACTATGCGATCTTGTTCTTGCACTTATCATTTTCAATGTCACATTTGGATCCCTAGTTTTTGCTTATGTGAATATATCTAATGCTGAAAGTTTTCAGACAAAACATGAAGAAAATCAAGTGTCCATCATTTGATTTTGTCAAAATTCATAGCTTGGATAAGAAAGAACAATACTAATTTTTGAGGTTCAATTAAGGAATACTGATGCTAAATGTTCGATAGAATTGTTAATGAATTCAATTAATACATGTTTAATAGATTATACTAATCATGGATTGGTGGTATGGGGAGTTGTGATTTGGAGAAGGATTCCCCAAATTTCAATACAATATTTATTTCTCTCTTTTCTCAATGGATGCATCTTCTTGTGTAGATATTTAATAGTAACTATATATTGGTAGTCGAAGTTTATCATGTACCGGAGTTTCCTCGAATTTTCATATGAATCTAGGTTTAATTTCCTAAGAATTTGCTTTTGAGGTTCAATATATATCCATAAATACTACCAATGGGTGAAATGGACCATCGTAATTTCATGGTTTTACAATTTTAGTCACTAAAGTTTTATACTTGTGATTCCCAGGGTATTAAGATTGCAAAACTGATCTATATAAGTTTTGACAAAATTAATCTTTAAAAGTTTAGCTTGTATTGTATTTGTATAATTGATTTCTAAAGTTTTTAATTTTGATTATAAAAATCATATTTTGGACATCGATTTTCCCACTTTGTGGATCTTAAATATTTCATTTTATTATTCACAATTCCTGGTTTGGTATGTCTCTCCAGCTAATTTGAATATGTTTTGGGGTGGGCCTAATGAATTTTGACAAGCTTCTTTATAGTAATACAAATATTAATAATCCCAACAAGAAAATGAATCTCAGACAAATTTCCTATTCACTGCAACAAAAACTAGGAAAAAAACAATTACATTATTCCAGAATCCAGGGAAGATATTAATGCACATAACATATCATCTCACAGCAGCAAGCACTCTTAGTAAATGCCACAACATCAACTCAAACTTTATATACCCACTATCCTATAAACTACCTCTGAGAACATGTTAGGGAAGACGAGATCGATCAAATCTCGGCTTTCGCAATGCAGTTCTTCTTAATTTAAGTCACTGAATCGAGTGACTGGCTGATCTTTTCTAGCTGCGTAGGCCAATTATCTCCAAGAACACAAGGATTTGTCTCCATGGCGACTTGAAAGTCGAGCATATTTATATGAATTCCCGGTAATAATAATCCGTTGGATCGGGAAATCATTTGATCATTTCGCGGCGTCATGAGGGAATGATGTGATCCATTAACAGCAGGCTCAAGCAATCTTTTCATGTAAAGGTTTAGTCCCTTGTTTAAAGCATTAGCAGCTTCAAGAGAAATGCTGACTCCTTCTAATTCAAGCTTCTTCTCCATACGACTTAGCAAAGACACGTTATCAGGCAGCACACCGCTTATTTGACAGGTCTCAGTAAAGACAACATGAGGATGAGGTTTATGCTTCCATGAAAGTCCATAAGGAGGAGTAATGGATCTCTGTGTACTTGGGATTTCCATAAACTGCTCAACTTCTTCACCTTCTTCGCCTTTTGGAGGTTTGCTGCAACTAGAACGTAATTCTGCTGCATTTTGTTCTTGAATCCTTGAAACAGTTTCTTCACAAGTGAGACTTGGACTCTTCCCAAAGGGACCAAGAGGGCTTGGCCGATCACATAACTTGCGCTCCCGGTTAATCGGTGTCCTACTCTTTCGTGGAGAAGAAGGCAATCCATCGCCATAAAGAGACTGAAAGCAACTCCTTTGGTAACCATTAACAGTTTTGATTCCAAGGCCTTCAGCCATGCGAGATTTATGAGATGGGATTCTAGGTTGACATGAATTGTGAATGATAGCACAAAGTAGACGATTATGAAGACGAATGTTTTCTCTACCAAGTGTCTGTAAACAGCTATTGTCAAAATCTGTCTTGCTAACCTCATACCCTAAAAATCTCTGTAGCTGGTGAAAGTAGTTTTCAGCTCTTTGGCTCCCTATCTTTTGAAATATAACATCTTTCAGCTCCTGTGTGTCAATCCGAGTAAAATGGTGACTTGCCACCATTGTAATGTGAAGTGCTCAATGACCAAATGCTTCGCTACATAAACATCATAATTTCCCTTATCAACAATCATCTGAATTAAGGCCCATTATCCACAATAGGATCAATACGATAACATCCACCTCAGAATCTACAGATGAAATTCATAAATAATAAAATATTCAATTTCCAAACTTGGTGAGTAATTGTAAACAAATATTAAACCTTGATAACCAAACAATGAGAAGGAAACCCAACAAAGGAAGTGAGTTCAAATTCCGAACTAATGGCCAAAACGTGAAGTAAAGTAGCGCCAATCAGATCAGCGAGAAAACATTTAGCATTAGTGAAAAAAACAACGAAAGCCATTATTACCAATTACACAACAGAAACACCGAATTCCGATTATAAAGAAGAAAACCTACTAACTGAATTGGAGTTGTAAGACAATTGAAGTCGAGAAAATTGACCTAAATTTAGATGACGAACATACAAGGATTCGTTGCGTTCCGTTGCGTCGAATTTGGTCAATATCCGCCCTTCCCAAGACGGCGCCGATTGATCAACAGCCACGGCAATCGATTTCTGAGTCCATCAAACCTGATTGCAAAATCTAAATTTGATACACAAAAACCTAATTTGAATGCCCTAAATCCCAGGGGTTTATCCACCTTTGACACCGGTTTCCACAGTTGCCTTTTAAGGGTACTTAGACCACTAACCTAATCATTATATTTAACTTAACTCAAAAAGGTCAATATATATATTTTGTTGTTTTATTTATATAACTTTTAGATGAATGAATATATATTATAAATTAACATAATATGTAGACCTTTATTATAAGAGAAAATCAACTATATTCAAATGTTTAAAATAATATAAAAACGAATCTCAAAATTTAAATAGTATATTTAACACCTAAAATTTTGAACCTTCAAAAATGATAATTTAGTGAATAATTGTGGTTTTTGTTCTTTGTTGTGTTAATAATTTTGACAATTTATATGTTACTTTTAAAAAATTAAAAGTTTGTAGATATAGTTATTATATATTTTTAAAAATAATGATTCAAATACAAATTATATATGCATTTAAAATATTAAATAATATTATAATCAAATATAAACGATTTTAGAACTTTGAGGGTAAACTACGAAATTCATAAACTTTGAGAGAATGATGTTTACGACTTTAAAAAATTGAGGTCAACAATACTATTTTACATTTAGTTTAATAGCACAATTTTTATACTATTTTAAAATTCGAGTGCCACTCACAAATACGATTTTTTTATAATGAAAAATACTCTTTCTACTAAACACATTATTTTTGAATTAGTACATTAAAAATCCTAAGGGACTGGATTTGTTTTGTGCAAGTCCCAGACAAACCCGACTGTCCGGAGCGAGGCTATTTTTAAATCGCCAAGTATACTTTTATGCAGAAAATGTGCACAGAAACTAAGCTTGGAACATTATATTTGTCAGATTCAAGGATTCAAGAAGAAAACGGAAGTGAAATTTTCAATGGATTCCATTAAACGGTAAAAAATCGAAGTACAAACTTATTTATAGCAAAACAAGTAATCTAACTACCAAGTCTACAATCTAATGACACGTGTACGATCAGATATAACATGATTAATTTAACATTCCCCCCTCAAGGCGACAGTCTTGAAGTAATTTAGCAGAGCTACGATCAAATAATGAAAACGTAGCTAGAAGCTTGCAGAACCGAGGCTTGGGCAGTGACTTGGTGAAAATGTCAGCTGGTTGCTCCTGAGTGCAGACATAAAAAGGATCAATGAAGCTACTGCGACAGTGATCACGTACCAAATGACAATCGATGTCGAGGTGTTTGGTACGTTCATGAAATACAGCGTTCTGAGAGATTTGAAGAGCCACTTTACTGTCCGTTCCAAACTAATAGGTAGTGGTATTGTAATTCCCATGTCTCGTAGAAGGAAAGTAAGCCACTGAATTTCACACACAGTAGAAGCCATGCTCCTGTACTCTGTTTCAGCCGAAGAACGAGCGACTGTGCTTTGCTTCTTTGTTTTCCAAGATACAAGAGACGTACCGAGGAATATGCAATAGCCTGTTAAAGAACGTCGAGTATCAGCACAAGTGCCCCAATCTGCATCACTGTAAGCACGAAGATTGAGTTGAGCTCCTTTTGCATAAAATAGTCCAACATGTATGCTGCCTTTTAGGTACCGAACCACATGAATTGCTGAGCTCAGATGAAACTCAGTAGGAGCTTGAAGGTGTTGACTAAGCTGATGTGTGGCATATGCTACATCAGGCCTGGTATAAGAAAGATACAACAATTTTCCAACTAGTTTGCGATAAGATGAAGGATCCTGAAGTAACACAACATCTGCATTCGATAAAGACGTTCCTGCTGGTAGGGGCGTGCTTGCAATATCATCATTTTCCAACAAATAGGAGTCAATTATGTCTTGAATATATTTATGTTGACTTACAGAGATACCGGTGTTGTGGCAGATAATCTCTAGTCCAAGAAAATACCGAGCATGCCTAAGATCCTTAATTGTGTATGTATAATGTAAAAATTGATTGATTGAATTTATTCCTTCTGAATCATCTCCTGTAACTAAAATATCATCTACATACACCAATAAGATGATCATTCCTTGAGTAGAAGCTTTGACGAATAAGCAAGGATCATGCTTAGATTGTGAATATCCCTGACCACTCAAGGCTGATGTGAACTCCAAATTCCACTGCCTAGATGCCTGCTTAAGGCCATAAATTGATTTTACCAATTTGCAGACATTGGTCGATTCTGCAGAAATAAAACCGGGTGGTTGTCGCATGTATACCTCTGTATCAAGAAAACCGTGCAAGAAAGCATTGTTCACATCGAGTTGAAACAGTTCCCAATCATTTCTTGCGGCCACTGCTATCATCAACCGGACAGTAGTGATTTTTGCTACGGGTGAAAAAACTTCGACATAATCAATTCCTTGAATTTGAGTGAATCCTTTCGCCACAAGCCGAGCTTTGTATTTATTAATAGTACCATTTTGGTTTAACTTGGTCTTGAAAATCCATCTGCATCCCATTGCTTGTTTTCCTGGTGGAAGGTCACATAGTGACCATGTCCCATTAGTTTCAAGTGCAGTCATCTCTGCTTCCATTGCAGCTGCCCAGTGTGGAATGCTCAAGGCTTCTTCCACCGAAGAAGGTTCTTTAATATGAGCCAAGTTTGCTAAGAAAACACTACTGCTTGAGTTGTGTGCAGCAAAATTACAGGTGTAATCAGACAGCCAAGAAGGAGGTTTGCGAATACGAACTGATCTCCGATTCATTTCTGGGAGTGGCTCTTCAAAGACATCATCAATACTAGTTGCATTATCTGAAGGTGATAATTGATGATTCATATGCTGATTTACTGTTAGTGCTCCCTCTGTTACCGCTCCCTCACTGTCCGGATAAACCGATGTGTTCGGCAGAATCACCTGTTCAGCTTCAGAGCATGAAGATACATGATAAGGAAAGATACTCTCCACAAAAGTAACATCCCTGGATAAANAGTTGCCTTTTAAGGGTACTTAGACCACTAACCTAATCATTATATTTAACTTAACTCAAAAAGGTCAATATATATATTTTGTTGTTTTATTTATATAACTTTTAGATGAATGAATATATATTATAAATTAACATAATATGTAGACCTTTATTATAAGAGAAAATCAACTATATTCAAATGTTTAAAATAATATAAAAACGAATCTCAAAATTTAAATAGTATATTTAACACCTAAAATTTTGAACCTTCAAAAATGATAATTTAGTGAATAATTGTGGTTTTTGTTCTTTGTTGTGTTAATAATTTTGACAATTTATATGTTACTTTTAAAAAATTAAAAGTTTGTAGATATAGTTATTATATATTTTTAAAAATAATGATTCAAATACAAATTATATATGCATTTAAAATATTAAATAATATTATAATCAAATATAAACGATTTTAGAACTTTGAGGGTAAACTACGAAATTCATAAACTTTGAGAGAATGATGTTTACGACTTTAAAAAATTGAGGTCAACAATACTATTTTACATTTAGTTTAATAGCACAATTTTTATACTATTTTAAAATTCGAGTGCCACTCACAAATACGATTTTTTTATAATGAAAAATACTCTTTCTACTGAACACATTATTTTTGAATTAGTACATTAAAAATCCTAAGGGGATTTGTTTTATGCAAGTCCCAGACAAACCCGACTGTCCGGACCGAGGCTATTTTTAAATCGACTTTTATGCAGAAAATGTGCACAGAAACTAAGCTTGGAACATTATATTCACATCAATATTCGATTTTGTATGGAATTTGCTACAAATGGGCAGAAAATCAGGAGAAATGTTGTCATCATCATGATCTTATGCTAACTATAATGGTTTTCTATGATCATGTAAAGAATACACCTATCTTACCTTACAAGCCATTTCAGTCAGTCAGTATCTTCGAGTCGTAAGCGATTATCGTCATTGAGTTCACAGTTTCCTCGCCTTCATAGTATATTAGTTGAACATTATGCAGGACGAAGGTCCAGACGCTGTTACAGAATCTATAGGTATGAAGATGTCCCTGTTGCAATAACAAGTATCACCAAATCATTCAATGCAAGTTTTGTTGCTTCTCGTAAAACACTCACAAATACGAGATATATGCCGAAAAGAGATTTCACAAGCACTATTCAAAGAATAAGCAATCCAGAAATGATCTTATAGAGTAAAACTAGCAATGCTATGAGGAGGGAAAGCCTTAGCATTGTGCTTTGGAAAATAACCTATTGTTTATATCTATTTACTGGGGGAACTCAATGTACAAGCCAAGTTCACTAAAATATAAAGTCACAACTTCATGATTATGATTAAAGAAACTGGAAAAGGAACCAGAAAAGCAAATCTCTCAATTTCATAAGCAGAAAGGGTACTGAGACAATAATACCAGTTTGGTATTTACCTTAATAAAAAACTCGTCCACAACTATTTTCTCGAAAGCCTCCGCCATTGACTGCACAAACAAAATGAAAGGAAAATGATCCCTCGGTGTTGGGATGAGAAATCAAGTGCCTTTAAAAAATACAAAATGAATAAATAGTTTACAGTTTACACAACACATCATCCCCTTTCATTCGAATTAAAAAAATGTACACGATTTCAGGCTAGATTCTAAAAGCATCGGAAGTGCAATAATTTTGTCGTTGAATATAACCTTGTCGAATTGAATCAGAACATTCGTAGAGAGTTGGGGAGTGAGAACACCATTGGAAACCATATCTTTCAATGCGTCCTTCAAGCACATCCCGATTATCGAATTCCAATAAATCTCGAACGTTGCCATACTTTACGAGGCACAAGGTTTCAAGAAAACGTAGCACAGTGAGAATCAGCACCATAGACAATCAAGAAAACTGTACACATTACGCTTAAAAAGAAGAGGGAGAATTTGGGGCATTTATACACTAGATTTAAAGGTGGTTCCAATATATAGTTTCCAAAGGGTGTCCTTCCACATGTTGTGGGGCCTACATGAAGAAAAAATAAAAGTCCCATAAACATGCACCACACATTTGGACTATGAAGAAGAATTGGTAGTCAACCTTCTTTCACAGGTCTATAAAATGAAAGTTCATTCTCCTTCATCAGATCATCTCATCTTCAAGTCTCTTTTGAGAGTGTAGAGAGAAAAGAATGATTAGGAAAAGAAACGTTTTTCTTTTCTAATCGTGTTTCCAGAAAGTTTTTGGAAGAATGTGTAATATTTAGGAATATTTCCTAAATATTCAGGGGAGTCTCAAAATAGTTGAGGGGTAGTCGGAGTGTTGGGTCAACACTATTTTACCGTCTATTTTGGGTAATTTATATTCTAGATATTTATCTAGGGTAGATTCTTTTTGTATACATACTATTCGTAATAGTGGAAGTTTCTCTGGTGAGACCCATGGACTAACCCAGTTTTGGGTGAACCACGTTAAATTTTGGTGTTTATTTATTATCATATTTGCATCGCCAATACCTCGATTTCATAACTTCCGCTGTGCAACCCCAACAAGTGATATCGGAGCTAGACTCAGTGTTGATATCAGCTTATCGTATGCTCTGTGGTTGCCATTAAGTGGACCCTCCACATCAGAAAATAAGTTTGATTATTTTCACTATTCTTAACTGATATTGGATCTATGAAGGTTAAGACGAGCAACATGATTAAATTAAATGAAGCGAATTACTACATGTGGAAGAACAAGATGAAAGATATTTTGTTCGTGACGAAGATGCATTTACCGGTGTTTGGGGAATCCATACCAGATGGAAAGTCCGATGTTGACTGGGCTTTCGAGTATCAACAAGTATGTAGTTTTATCCGACAGTATGTCGAAGAAAATGTGTACAATCACATTTGTGATGAAGTCCAAGCAAAAAGTCTCTGGAAGAAATTTGAGGAATTATAGCTTCAAAGAGCGGCTACAACAAATTGTTCTATTTGAACAACTTGGTTCTTACAAAGTACCAGGAGGGTACTTTGATCGTTGATCACTTGAATAGTATTCAAGGGATATTGGCTCAACTCTCAACAATGGGTATAAAGCTTAACTATGAATTAAACACGTTGTTTATTCTGAGATCCTTACCAGAATCATGGAAGCCGTTGAAGGTATCACTTACTAGCTCTGGTAATATTACCGTTGAACTAGTTAAAAGTGGAATTCTGAACAAAGAAATGAGACGACAGACTCAAGAGACCTCACCGTCGCAGTCAGAGATTATGATTGTTGATTCTAGGGGAAGGAATACTAAACGAGGCTCTAGACTTGCAAAGCATGACAAGAGCCGTGAAAAGTCAAACAAATACGTCAATGTTGAGTGTCATCATTGCAAGAAGAAAGGCCACATCAAGAGAAATTGTCGACTGCTCAAACAAGAGCAAGCGACAAAGGGAAAATGATGTGATATCAGTGATGACGATCAAGCCAATGTAGTCGGGGAATTCAACATTGTATGTGACGATGATGTTGTGAATTCTACATCTCAAGAGACAAGCTGAATTATTGATAGTGGAGCTACTGTTCATGTGACGTCTCGTCGGGAATGCTTCTCATCCTACACACATGGAGATTTTGGTGTGGTTAGGATGAGAAATGAAAACCTCTACAAAGTTGTTGGCAAATGAGATGTTTGTCTCGAGACGGAGAATGGTAACAGACTGATATTGAAGGAGGTTCGGCATATTCCAAACGTGCGGCTAAACCTTATATCAGTTGACAGACTCGATAATGAAGGTTTCTGTAATACATTCTATGATGGCCGTTGGAAACTCACCAAGGGTTCGTTGGTGATTGCTCGAGGCAAGAAGTGTTCAAAGCTGTATATGTTGCTAGCGAAGCTTTTCTCTGAACACGTGAATGTTGCTGAGGATGAAAATACATTGGAGTTGTGGCACAAACGCCTCGGATATATGGGCTAGAAAGGAATGGGGAGTCTGTTGAAGAAGCAAGTGTTGGCTGAGATGAATCATATAAGTCTGAAGAGATGTTCTCACTGTCTCACCGGAAAACAAACGACGGTAAGTTTTCACAGTAGACCATCTTCAAAAAAAGATTATATATTGGAGTTGATACACTCAGACGTATGTGGACCGATGTCGAAATCACTTGGAGGTACCAGGTATTTCGTGACTTTCATCGATGATCATTCTCAAAAGAACTGGGTCTATCTGTTGAAGACGAAGGATTAAGTCTCTATTGTTTTCAAGCAGTTTGTGAAGTTGGTTGAACGGCAAACTGGAAAGAAGGTGAAGTGCATCCGAACAGACAATGGCGGAGAGTATATTAGACCATTTGATGCATACTACAAAGACAATGGTATTCGGCATAAGAAGACACCACCAAAGACACCGCAACTAAATGGTTTGGCCGAGAGATTCAACAGAACTTTGGAGGAGAGAATACGATGTCTACTATCTCAAGCAAAGTTGCCAAAAAAATTTTGGGGAGAGGCTATTCTGACAGCAGCCTATCTTCTGAATCTCTCGCCATGTGTTCCTCTTGGGTATGAAACTTCGGAGAAGGTATGGTCAAAGAAAGAGGTTTCTTACAACCATCTACGGGTTTTCGGGTGTAAGGCTTATGTTCACATTCCAAGGGATGAACGATTGAAGCTTGATGCCAAGACTCGCCAGTGTGTCTTTATCGGATAAGATGATCTTGGTTTCAGATTCTATGATCCAGCCACCAAAAAGCTTATCAGAAGTCGTTATGCCAAGTTCGTTGAAGACAAAACCATTACGGATATTGGAACGGTTAGCAAAGATGTTGCTAAACCGGATGGTGATTCAACAAACTTGAGGGTTATGCCTCCAACAACGGTGCCAGGACATGTTGGAGATGATGGATTTCATCCACCTGATGAGGAGGATGAATCAGAAGTTCCTGAAGATGTTCCAGCTGAAGATGCTGATGAGGGTGATGAAGAATTACCGGTCCCTGTTGGTTCTCCTGTTCAGACAACGAGATCCGGTAGAGTTATCCAACGCTCTACGAGATATTCACCAGATCAATATGTGTTATTGACTGACGGGGGAGAACCGGAATCCTACGAGGAAGCCATGAATGATGAATTCAGACATAAGTGGATTGAGGCCATGCAAGACGAGATGAAGCCTTGCATGAGAATGTGACTTTCGAGCTGGTAAAGTTGCCAAAGGACAAGAAGGCTTTGAGGAATTGGTGGGTTTTCAAGATTAAGCATGATGATCATAATCCGGAACCACGGTTTAAAGCAAGGCTTGCCGTGAAGGGATTCAATCAAAGGAAAGGGATTGAATTTGACGAGATATTCTCACCCGTTGTGAAGATGACATCCATTCGGACTATGCTGGGGTTAGCAGCATCACTCAACATGGAGGTTGAACAAATGGATGTGAAGATTGCCTTCATCCACGGAGATTTGGAAGAAGAGATATATGTGCATCAACCAGAAGGCTTTGTGAAGAAGGGGAAAGATAGTTATGTTTCCAAGCTAAAGAAGAGTCTTTATGGCTTGAAACAAGCACCGAGACAGTGGTATAAGAAATTTAAGTCTGTCATGGAGGAGCAATGTTACATGAAGACTACTTCAGATCATTGTGTCTTCACGAAGAAGTTTTCTGAAGATGATATTATCGTACTATTGTTGTACGTAGACGACATGCTGATTGTTGGTCAAAACTGTTCGAGGATTGCTGAGTTGAAGCAGCAATTGAGTACGTCTTTTGCGATGAAAGACTTGGGACCAACAGAACATATTCTTGGCATGAAGATCATTAGAAACAGGAATGCCAAGAAGTTATGGTTGTCACAGGAGAAGTACATTGAGAAAGTACTTCAAAGGTTCAATATGGACAAGTCTAAAGCGGTTAGTTGTCCCCTAGCTAATCATTTTAGATTGAGTTCTATCCCTCATACGGATAAGGAGGATGACGAGATGACTACGGTGCCATATGTTTCTGCTGTTGGAAGCTTGATGTACGCCATGACGTGTACGCGACCGGACATTGCTCACTCTGTTGGAGTTGTGAGTCGCTTTCTTTCGAAACCGACCAATGAGCATTGGGCCGCAGTGAAGTGGATCTTTAGGTATCTACGCGGAACCTCCAAAATGTGTTTGTGTTTTGGAGAAGGTGATCCAATACTGGTTGGATATACAGATGCTGACATGGCAGGATATGTTGACTCGAGGAAGTCTACATCTGGATACTTGATTACGTTTTCAGGGGGAGCTGTGGCATGACAATCTAAACTCCAGAAGTGTGTTGCTCTTTCGACAACGGAGGCCGAATTTATTGCAGTAACTGAAGCTTGCAAAGAGTTACTGTGGTTGAAGAAGTTCTTGAAAGAACTCGGTATTGATCAGCTATTCTGTGATAGTCAAAGTGCGATTCATCTAGCGAAGAATGCTTCGTTTCACTCGAGATCCAAGCATATTGATGTGAGATATCGTTGGATTCACGAGGTGCTAGAGAAGAGGTTGTTACGGCTTGAGAAGATCCATACCGAGGAGAATGGATCAGATATGATGACAAAGGTTTTGTCAATATCAAACTTTGAGTATTGCCGATCTACATCTGGACTGGTGGATTCTTCCATGTGTCGGGAGGGGGAGAATTGAATGGTGTGTCCCTCCACATGTTTTGGGGCCCACATGAAGAAAAAATAAAAGTCCTAGAAACATACTCCACACATTTGGACTATGAGGGAGAATTGGTGGCCAACCCTCTTTCACGGGTCTATAAAATGAGAGTTCATTCTCCTTCATCAGATCATCCTATCTTCAAGTTTCTTTTGAGAGTGTAGAGAGAAAAGAGTGATTAGAAAAAGAAACGTTTTTTTTTTCTAATCGTGTTTCCGAAAGTTTTCGGAAGAGTGTGTAATATTTAGGAATATTTCCTAAATATTCAGGGGAGTCTCAAAATGGTTGAGGGGTAGTCGGAGTGTTGGGTCAACACTATTTTACCGCCTATTTTGGGTAATTTATATTCTAGATATTTATCTAGGGTAGATTTTCTTTGTATACCTACTATTCGTAATAGTGGAAGTTTCTCTGGTGGGACCCATGAACTAACCCGGTTTTGGGTGAACTACGTTAAATTTTGGTGTCTATTTATTTATCATATTTGCATCGCCAATACCTCGATTTCATAACTTCCACTGTGCAACCCCAACAATTTCAAGAGCCTCCTCAAATTACTTTTGACCTGGATTTGCGTCAAGATCCTTCAATTTTGATTAATTTTTCTCATCCATCCAGAATTTAGTACCATGATATCATATTTTTGCTATATACATATATATTAAAAAAATTTAAAAATAATATTTAATTATTTTTTATGGGTTGGAATCATAAAAAAATTAGAATCCAATCCTAAAAATCGGTAATAAATGGTGTTGAACAAAATATTAGTATTGTTCAGTATTTAATATACCAACGGATATGAAAATTAATTTTGAGTTAACCTCCATTTAACCAATGAGTTAGATTAAAGAAGTTAAATAAAAACAAAATTCCATGATACTATGATCATAATCACATCTATGGTTGATAGTGCTTCCTTAATTTAGCATTTTTGTAATTTCTAGTTTAAGTTACATTATTTTTTAAGTGATGAGGGCTCCAGGGGATAGAACAGTAAGTAATGTAATCATTATCTTACGTAAAAAAACTCTTGATTTATTATTATCAATAGAATAAAAATTCTCATTTCATCTTCTTTATTTTCTAAACAATTATCTTCGTAGTAGTCGTGTTATGCATTATTTATTTTTCATCTTTCTTGAATCTATCATGGATTACGTACTCATTTTCTAAAGTGAGAATTATCAATAGAAAGTGTTGCTTACAAACAAGTTGGCAACCTTAAAGACACGTCATATACATAATAATTTTCTCATTATCTTATAATGTTGGAATTATAGAGTTTGATTGAAAATTATGATAGAAGTGTGCACGGATATAACGTATAAGGAGAGAAGATCACAACGTAAAATATTTAAACAATTTAATTACTATGCTACCCATTCTATCTTATAAATCATTCTAAATTTTTATCTCAATTCCAATATAAGATATTTTAACATTCTAACTGTTTTGTTTCACATATTGTGTTCATTAATGTAATTATATACATTTTGTATAACTTAGTTGATTAATAGGTCATGTCAACCTACCACGAATACGTATTTCAGTATTTGTGGTAAAGTAAACTACAAAATTTCTACAAGGTATTTGATTAATATTTGTGTATTAATTTTGTTAATTCGATAATTATGATTCACAAAAGTAATAGTAGGTAATGTCAACACCAATCCATTTGTATACTCTCATTTAATTCTAATTTGTAAACCAAACTCACAACATTCTAAGCTTCAGTCCTAATTCGAGTTCGGGGTAAGGAGACGGCGGCAGGTTTAGGTCAAAATCTGCGCCGCTAGCCGTCAACAAGACGCCGGAGTAACTACTACAATCACCTCCGGTGGTTACGCTTACACCGCTGTAACCGTCGCTCACCTTTCTTCCAATTATACCCTCGTAGTGCTTGCGTTTGTGGCCGCCCAAAGCTTGACCGGTCGGAAAATCTTTTTGACAGATAGAACATTTGTGACCACGGTGAACTTTCCCCGGAACAGCAGCATCAGTCTTTTTTCTCCTGCTGTGACATGTCTTATGCCCACCAAGAGCTTGATACGTCGGGAAACTTCTACCACAGACACCGCACCGGTAAAAGTTCTTCTTCGTCGAATCACAGCGATCCTGTACCGTGTCGAGAGCTTGAATCGCCATAATACTAATAAATAGGTTCCTGGAGTATGAAGATGTTTATATAGAAGCGAAGCGATGAAAGTAGAGAGACGGTGAAGATTACAGATGTCATATGCGACTGATAAACAGATCGTCAAGTTTTCCTTACACTCCAAGGATTCATTTGTTGCACGTAGCGTGTGTAGAAATAACAAAGAAAGAAAGTAGGAAAGCTTTGACTCAGTACGAATCTTTCTTGTATTAATAGTTTATACCTTCAGGGATATCTTCTGCCACGTCATTTTAGTTACGAAATCCCCACCGTTGAATTATGAATTCTCATCCAATCCAACCACGTAATTTGGTCACGCGTTTAGATTTCAGTGGAGAGTAACAAATGTTTGTATCAGTGTGTCACTGAGGGATCCCGGCTCAGGCCACGCGTCCGTTGGTTACTCATGGAGCATTTTGAATATTACGTTTGTACAATTGTACACACTCATTAAAGGACAAGACGCGTGTGTTTTGAAGTTGGGATTATATATATATTTTACCATTGGTTCGGTCTACCCATTTAATTAAAATGTTCATATATTTCAAAAAACAAAAAATTCAAATCAATAATATCTAAATATAAATATTCAAACAAAAGTATCAAAATTACAACAACAAATAGTCACAAACATTTAATTACAAAATTATTACAACTTAAATTACACAACAAATTCATAAATAAAGATTGAAACACTTACAATTTGAGTTCTTTGCTACATGTCTTCGGACCATGGTAAACGTCAATGTCGAGTCGTAATCACCATCAACAAGAAATTATGGAGAATAAAGTAGAACTTTGAGGATTGAATGTGAAATCTGAAATATAAATTAGAATAAGAATATTGAATATTGAATAGTCGTTTTCAAAAGGATTTTTCAAAACACATAAATTAAAGTTTTTAAATTGTTGACGGACCGTCTTATAAACAGTTAATCTTCTGGTTCCTAAACATAGGTTCTAATCCGGAATCAATGTGGAGAGTGAATCGTTTGTTTTGAGCTTGAAGATAAAAAGTTATTATATTTTATATTCAATTTTTAAACATTAATATCTTATAGGAATTATAGATAATTAATATAGAAATTATAATTAATGTTTATACTAGTTATCATAGTTTATTTTCTTTTTACATTTGAAAGTAAGAGTTTAGCCACCGATCTCGCAGCCTATATATCTGATTTCTTTATTGATATGCTTTGGGGATTTGAAGGTTTGATACGATATATATTTAAGAGCTATGTATTTCTTCCTAAATGAATTTATGGGCAAATAATTGTGACCGTTGGATGTAGTCGTTGGTGACTTTAGGTTGCACTATGTGAACTTTAGTGTAGACTTTAGTTCATGGAATGAGATTTACTTGATATTCTTCCCCAAATCTATTCTCTAGATCTCCGAATGTCCCTTTTTTGGTAAAGTTCTTCATCCTTTATGGATTGGATTAAATGCATGCAAACAAGCTCAACATTTCTTAACAATTATGAGATATAGAAGAAAATTCTTTCACCTTTTTATTTGTTGGTACTTTTGTTCCGTTCTTCGTATTTTTGTACTTTTCACATGACTGTCAATATCTCTTTTTCTACATCCTTTTGTATAATTGTTTGGATGGTAAAAAGTATGAAGCATAGACTCAAGATATGATAATTGTATTAAGTGGATATGATTTTTTATGTCACGTTGATAGGAGCGAACCGACACAAGTGCTACCTCCAAAATTGAATGGATATAAGAAAGACGAAATTGATGGGAATGACAATGAAAGATTTTCTAGTCTAATTTGCTTCTCAATTCTATGACAATTGAGATCTTAGATGTGTTGATTTATGCCTCAAATGCGCATAAAACTTCTATCTTCAAAGCCACCTTTTTTGCTAAACTTATGTTGTAATATATCATGGAAAATTGAAGGGGTTGTACGCTGACTTAACACCTTTAATCTGCTCCCATATATTGGTGGTGAAATTTGGAGAAAGCTTTGTGACCACGAAGACTCATATCATTTTACGACAATTTCTATTGGAACTTAATGAGTTTTATTCTTTGTGATCAAATCATCGGAATACAGTATTGTCATAAAAAAGAGAAGAGAATTAATTCAAGTTACGGCACTTTCGGAAAACACTGCATTAGTGCTTGTCATTGGACATTCTAAAACACTCCTTAGTCTCATCATAGTAATTGTGAAAAGAAAAAAACTCACTGAGTTTACTCATATTGTCATAAACACATGTCATCTGAGGGGAAAATGTTTTAATTTGAATGGATATTCGATTTGATATCAGAAGAATGACTATCATCCCACTATTAATGGTGCACTTGAGCGAACACGGTTGACATCAACTTCAACAACCTCGAGGACATTTTAATTTCCTAAAAAATTTGAAAATTTTATAACCTTAATGTAGCATCTTTATCAAACAAAATCAACCACATGCAAGACATATTGAGAATACTTACGAATATCACATTGTACGTATGAACACTATAAGTATTTCTATTTTGAATACATATTGGATCTTGGATATCGGTGCTACATCTCACATGTGTTCCTTTAGTATGCCACTTGAAAATGGGAGAAAAACATACTCAACCCTACGGATATTCCTCCTACGTAGTGATAAAGTCACATTTGGATGTTCTCGCAACTTTGCTTTAAAAGCATGCTTAACTTCAAATGATGTTCTATTTGTGTCAAATGTTTGTTGGGAAAAATTTTGCAATATCTCATATAGTGTTTGCACAAAAAATAACATTATTTTTTAAAATATTGTATTTTAATCATTGACTTGTTTTACATTACTAATATATCACTGACGTTCTGAAAAGTAAAGCATTTATCGAGGTAACGAATTACAAAAGCCAAGAATATCTAAACCCATCAGCTTCTCTCTAAAAATTTTTGGATAATTTTTTTGTGAAAAATTGTATGGAAAAATGCCACATCTTCAGGAGCTCTTCTTTCTCGTTTTTAAAACACCGTAAAGAACCCTTTGATTGAAATATTAAATCAAATGGGATAGATATGAACAATGAAAAAAAGTAAGAGTAAATCGAACAATTTAAGAAGAATAAATCTTTCACACACACGCTTGAGACTAAATGAGATATGTTTGCTTGACTTGAGACTAAGAATTCTTTTTCTCAAATATTTCTCAAATTTCATCCATTACCAAACATCATTAAATTCTTTTTTAAAATTGTTTTATTGATGTTGATATTATGTAGTTTATTATTAGTTAATTAGAAAATTGTTTTATTGATGTTGATATTATATAGTTTATTATTAGTTAATTAGAAAATTGTTTTATTGATGTTGATATTATATAGTTTATTATTAGTTAATTAGAGAAGTTAACTTTATAGATTAGATGTTGGTTCTATATAAAGAGACTGACTCCACTGTAAAATTGATTATCTTGAACAGAAAGAAAACCGCTTCTTCATTTACTTCTTTACATGGTTTGGGAGCAGTTTTAACCTCTCCGATCGATCAATCGGAACCATATTCTCTTCAAATTCCAAAAGAAATTGTTCAAAATTACAGATCCATGGCTGAAAATGAACCTCCTCCTCTTAACCGTACTGCTGCTGCTTACTCTGTTGAATCACCATACTATTTACATCCAACGGATCATTCTGGCCTCGTCGTCGTCGCTCACTTACTCATCGGCAACCATTACGCCTCATGTAGCGAATCCATGAAGCTCACACTCATTGGACGATTTAAATAAGGGTACATCAACGGTGAGGTAAGTGCACCTACTGAAACTTCATTTGATTTTCCGCGATGGCGTAGAGTGGATTGCATTGTTAAATCTTGGATCCTAAATACGATTGCGACTCCAATTATTGAATTGTTCATATATCTACCTACTGCTCGAATTGGAAGAACGATTTGGTGAATCGAACGGAGTTCTTCTTTATCAAGTGGAACGTGATGCACGTACACTTAACCAAGGCTCTTTATCTGTTGTTGATTATTTTAACAAATTGTCAGGCCTTTGGGAGGAGATAAATAGAATCTCACCACTACCTAAATGCACATGTGAGGCTTTATCTGCTGTCCTCATATATCAGGCAAATTCACGGTTGATGCAGTTCATGATGGGGCTCCGTGAGGATTTTGCTGCTATTAGAAGTCAAATATTGTTGATGGATCCATTGCCAACTATTAACAAAGCTTATGCTATGATAATTCAGGGAGAATGAGAGAAAATTATTATCGCAAATGTAACTACATGAACTGAATCAGAACAACCTCTAGAAGCATCTGCCATGCTAGCTCGAGCAAGAACACAGACTAATACAAAACAACATGGTGGTTCCAGATTTTACTATCATGGACAAAAGTGTTGGAGAAATCACTCTCCTAATCAGCCACTCATTCAGAAATTTACAGATTGATACCACATATAAGTTTACCCGAATTTCGATTTGTAGATATGTAATATGCACACCGATATTTTACGAGGAAATCGGAGTAAACTCGGAGAAAAACCTCAGGATCGATCTTAGATCCAATTCACTAATATTTGATTTGTTCGTGACAGATACAACAGAATTGAACGGAAAGAAAAACACAGTTTGTAAGCAAGATCAGATCCTAGGAGTTTCTTCAAAATCTCTAAGCCATCAGTCCCCCGAATTTCTCAATCAGGCTCATCTTCTTGTTGCCACTTTGCCCAAAGATTAGATCTCCTATATCTCTTGGTGAATGGTTTGTCTATTTCAAGAATGAATTTGCCTTCTGTAACTTAATCCAAACTGCTATATTTTTCATCGTAGTTCCCTTTGCTGATGCATCTGTTTTTATACTTCCTTACAGGGCCAAAGCACGTGAACGCACTTCTATTATTAATTGCCTCTGTTCCAATACTTTCGATTCTTCTATGAGTATGGGCTAGTGCATTTGGGCCCATCCCAGCCCATCCTCCATCCAACAATCCAGCCTGTTAATAAGTTGGAGTAAGAGATTTGTGTAAATCTTAGAACAGAAACCCTTGCCCTAACATTGAACCTGGCAAACAAATCAGATTGATATTGTACTCACTGTAAGAATCATACCATCTCAAGGAGGAATGTTTCTTAATCACTGGAGTTCCCGAAAGGTATAAAGCTCTACGAAATAGCCAAGGGAAAAGACAATTTGCAAACCTGGCCACTACATCTACAGATGATATAAATACAATCAGTCAGGTTGGTAATCAAACTCTACCTGTTATTCAAAATTTAACTCAAGATTCCCCTTTAATGGCAGTTCTACAAGGGTTACAACAACTGTTCCAGCGCAACACAACTTCATCAAATAGTCACCAAGTGAACTTTGCACACACGGATTTTGTAAGTACATCTATTACTGAAACTTTAGCTTCCATTGGTGATGGTTCTTGGATTGTGGACACATGGGTCTCAACTCATATATGCAATTTCATGCTTTTTTTAAAAAACTTACATCCTCTATCATGCCCAATCCATGTACAACTTCCGGATGAAAATTCCAACTTGGTTCGTTATTATGGAACCATACACCTTTCAGCCAATATTACACTTACTAATGTGTTATACCTCTCAACCTTTAAGTTCAATCTACTGCGAATCAATCGTCTAGCTTCGAGTAACCATATCAATTTTATCTTCAATTCTTCTCATTGTGTTTTTCAGGACCCGAGGACAAATAAATCTTTGGCAATTGCACCGATCATTGGGAATCTTTATGTACTTCGAGTTGATAATACTAGATCTACTGTTGATCCCCACTCCATTGTTTATGTTGCAAACTCCTCTTTAAAGCCTGCTGAATTTTTCGATTCAATTGTTTTAAACACCATACATTCTGATTCAATTTTATGGCATATACGTCTAGGACATACATATCCGAAAGTGTTAAACGATTTATCTTTGCTAGCTCAAATTTCAACCCTCAACCTTGTGACATATGTCATTTTGCTATACAACAAAAATTACCATTTTTCTCTAGCATTATACACTCTAAAAGACAATATGAATTAGTTCATCTAGACATTTTGGAACCTTATAAAACACATTCTATTCAAGGAGGGCGTTACATTCTTATTTTGGTTTATGATCATAGTAGAGCCACTTGGACTTTTTTGATGAAACACAAATCCCAAGCTTCCACCCTTATTGAACAATTCTTAAACATGGTATTTACTCATTTTAATACCCTCGTTCAATTCATCCATTCGGATAATGAGACTGAATTCCTAAGTGAAAAATGCCTCACATTATTTTCATCCAGGGGAATAATTCATCACCACTCTTGTCCACGAACTCCACAACAAAATGGAGTTGTCGAGCGAAAACACTAACATCTTCTTGAAACCGCAAGGGCAATCATTTTTCAAGCCAAATTACCTATTCGTTTTTGGGGGGAATCCATTCTTACGGCACATACATCATTAACCGCCTCCCTACACCCATTCTTAAATGGAAAACACCATTCTAAAAACTTTTTGGCCATGATCCCAATTATTCCAATATTGAAGTCTTTGGTTCCCTTTGCTATGTAAAATATAATATTCCGTCCTATGACAAGTTTGCTCCAAGAGCTCGTAAATGTGTTTTTCTTGGATATTGTCATAATAAAAAAGGATATAAAGTCATGGATCTACTCTCAGATCACATTTTTGTCTCCCGTGATGTCACATTCAATGAAACCAATTTTTGATTCTCTACATCTTATTATCCTAATGACACTCTTGGCTTCACTCCCATATTTCCATCTAATTCCTATATCAATTCACACCTCTCACATGAGTCCTCCGATGTTGTCCATTTCCCTTACAAGTCCCGAATTACACCAGCAACCCCTTCGTCACCCACATTTCCTTGCCGCATTCTATATGATGACACATGTACAACAACCTCCCCTTCGCAAACCCCACCTGAAATTTCTACAATCCCTGGCCCTCTACCTCCTCTACATCGCAGTTCTCGTATCACACACACACCAACCTGGTTAAATGATTTTACCACACTCATGACAACCACCCCCTCCCTTCAACATTCTGAAACTTCACCTCTCGCAAACTTTTCACCATCCCATCTTGCATTTTTGGCCAATGTAGACACATGTCAAGAACCAAGAAACTTCATGGAAGCTAAAAATTGTGCAGAATGGAAATCTGCCATGGATGAAGAACTTTGTACCCTATAACAGAATCAAACATGGCACCTTGTTCAATTGTCTGCTAATAAAAGTACCATCGAATGCAAATGGGTCTACAAAATCAAACTAAATGCCGATGGTATAGTTGCGAGACACAAAGCTCGACTGGTTGCAAAGGGTTTCCAATAAATAGAGGGAATTGACTTCACGGATAGTTTCTCACCAGTAGCCAAAACTAGATAAAACTTCTCCTTGCCGTTGCAACCTCTAGGAAATGGTTCATTCACCAACTCGATATTAATAACGCCTTCCTCCATGGCTATCTTGATGAAGGAGTATATATGGATGTTCCTGATGGTTATGACAAACATGGACCGGGGGAGGAATGCTTGCTACAAAAATCATTATATGACCTTAAACATGCCTCCCGACAGTGGAATCATGTATTAACTAAACAATTGTTGAAATTTGGTTTCCGTTAATCCGACCACGACCACTGCTTATTTTGTCTTACTGATTCTGATGGTATTTTCTTGTCTCTAACGATGTATGTTGACGATATCTTGATCACATGGAATTCCATCTCTAGGATTGAAAGTGTCAAGCAATATCTGCATCGGTTATTCACCATTATAGACCTCGGCCCTGCAAAATTTTTTCTTGGATTGGAGCTTACCTATTCCGATGATGGCTTATTCTTCAACCAACGCAAGTATGCTATGGACATCATCCTCTATGCAGGTCGTGATCACTCCAAGTCCTCATCCACACCTCTGCCTCCAGATTTTCCAAAAGTAGCAGATAATTTCGATGTTCCCGTGACAGATCCGACCCCATATAGAAGACTTGTTGGTCAGCTATTATATCTTAATTTCACTAGGTCTAACTTGGCTCACGCAACGCATGTTCTTAGCCAGTTCATGCACGCACCGATGGAAGATCATTGGAGGGCATCACTTCACACTATTCGTTATCTAAAAGGAAGTCCATCATAGGACTTGTTCTATCTAATTAATAATCCTATTTCATTACATGGTTTTAGTGATGCTGATTGTTCTACTTGCAAGGACACGCGACGATCAGTCACTGGATTTTGCATATTCATCGGAAGAGCTCTTATCTCTTGGAAAACGAAGAAGCAAACCACCGTAGCACGCTCTTCAACCGAGGTAGGATACAGAAACCTTGCCTCTACGGTATGCGAATTAAAATGGATCTCTTTTATTCTAAATGAGTTACAGGCTCCAACTGCTAAAGTCATCCCTTTCTATTGCGACAACAAATCTTCCATTCAAATTGTGTCAAATCCCGTCTTTCATGAAAGAACAAAGCACCTAGAGATTGATTGCCATCTGGTCCGAGAGAATTTCAAAAATGAATTCATTAATCTCCAGTACATCCCAACACGTTCCCAACTGGCCGACCCATTTACGAAACGCATTGGAGTCAATCACTTTCAGTACCTTTCCTCCAAGCTGAGAATTTTGCACATTGACAAAGATGCCCCATCTTCTGGGGAGCATGTTGATATTATGTAGTTTATTATTAGTTAATTAGAGCAGTTAGCTTTATAGATTAGATGTTGGCTCTATATAAAGAGACCGATTCCACTGTAAAATTGATTCTCTTGAATAAAATAAAACTGCTTCTTAATTTACTTCTTTACAGTGTTGTATGCAACTGTGTTAAAAAAATATATTTAAAAGATATGAGAGAGACATAGTTATCGTACATTTAAAAGCAAATCTTATAAAATAAAAAATGATGACATATAACGTCAATCGATGTTATATTTACAAAAGTAAACGTGTCAGCGTTATTATTCACTTAATTTAAAAAGTAATGTTATTATAAAAAGAAATAAATCTGACACTGTTAACTTTAATAAAAAACTCAATGTTTGGTATATGTTTATCGTCTTGTGGACAAGTATATTTTGAGAACAATTTTTGATTCCGATAGGTGTCTTACATGACCAGAAAATTAATGTCACTTTTGCTACAAGCATGAATTCGATGATTTGCACTACTTATCTAAATCAATCACCAAGACAAAAATGGAGGAATCACAAGAAATTTTTTTAGATCATAGTTTTGAGACATATGCTTGACATTCTCGTATTTATGATATTTTGGACAAGAGATAGTTACGTTCTGGTCATGTTTCATATTATGTTTTGAATAAAATCTCCTTTATGAGTTAATACATCATAACTCTTTTTGTCACACTTGTCATATGAGCAAACAACATCGCTTTCCTTTTCACGGAATACACAGACGAATATCTTGTTTCGTAGGAAAAATAGTACCCACAAGGACATAAACACATTATTTTTTTGACAATGATAAATGATTATCGATTGGCTATTTGGATTTACATGATAATGATAAGAGATGGATTTCTCAATAATGATAGTCATGACTTTTTGAACTAATTTCGATATCATGTTAAAATTATAAAGAGAATAACGTGAAGCAACATTAGATAATTAGGTTAGTAGATGACTGGATGAGATATAAAATTCAGTGGTGTAATTGCAGATGCTTTTAGAAGTGATTCACTTTTTGTACAATTCACCATTTAACCTAATTTGAAATCATCAAGTCTGCCAACACCAAACTTGTAATTATGTGTATAAACAAAAGGATGGATGCAAAATAATAGGCATCAACAAACTCCAACAACAAATAATCTGCCTCAACACAGGGAACAAGTCTTCAGGCATGATCTTCGCTTCTTTGATTTTGGATCTCCACTTGGCTATCCAACGGCATATATTGTGCCATTATCGCACGTATCTCCGAGTCCATGTACGACTGTATCAACAAGACATAAGATATATATATACAGCTAGAACACTCAATCATACTACAATACATACCCTGATTCGGTATTTGTAGATGAGATATGCACCAGCAGCAGCCATGGCTAGTCCAAGTGAAATGACCCAAAATACAGTCAACGCAGACTTAGCTTGGGCAGCGCTTTTGCCTGCGTATAACAAGAGCAATTTCTTGAGTGAAAATGAAGAATTTGGGCATCAAAAAGGAAGAAGGAGCTGACTTATGCAAGTGTCATGCTCCTGGATGTACAACAAGTCCCCGTTGCAACTGCAATCGTAGCTTCCCCATGTGTTCTTGCACTTGCATTCAGAACATTGGCATGCCTTCTTATCCTTGCATTCGTCTATGTCTGTACATCCAGTGGACAACAGTTCCAAGAGGATTTCATATTGTAAAATTCACAAAAATGCAAATGCAGATATTGATGTGCATTTCAATTCTAGAGTTGGTAGAACAAGAGCAGCTTCCTGATAAAAATAAAGGACAACACGCAAATTTGGTCTCCATTGTTTTGAAAATTTTAGTCCCCAAAGTTTTATGATTATAGTAATTGTGATCCCAAAAGCATCAAAATGGGAAAAAACGATCTCTATACTTTCTAAGTTTTGGCAACGTCAGTCCTCAAAGTTAAGTGTATAATAGGTCCCCAAAGTTTTCCTTGGCTAAAATCAAATTCCGAGGACCGATTTTGCCACTTTGGGGATCTGATTTTCCAAATGTTGCATACTTCAACGACTAACTTTGCCAAAACTTTAAAGTTGAGGACTAAATATGTTCATTACCAATTATGAGGACCAAATTTACTAAAACTGTGAAAGTTCACGGACTGAATGCACCATTTTCTCAAAAAATTAATAAATGGAAACTTCATATCCCACATTCATGCACATAGATAACGTCCATCGGCAATTATAACAAAACAAAACATGAAGAAAGCTTTCCTACCTTCGCAACTATTGACACCATCACCTTTAAATCCTTCCGGACAAATGCACTTGCCATCGTCATCATCCTGTACATGATGAAGCACATGAAAATCTTTCAATGGAGAGATTTTACAAAAAAAGTAGAGCCAAATAACCATGCAAGCAGAAAAGGAGACTCCATTTCGTGTTTCATGCCAACAGCCTCCATGACTAATTTTGCATCTTCCAGGTCCGCTTGCTGAAGATAAAAAGGCGCATATCGTTAAACAAAGACTGTAAAAACAAAAAAATATAATTGATCGAGAAGTTGAGTGTAAAAACAATACCAACACAAGAGTTGTATCCGTCTCCCTTAAACTTTACACCATTAACAACAGGGCATTCACATACTCTTCCTCTAAATGTATCCTGAATGTTCAATTCTGGCTTAAGACACCAAATAAAACAACATTTTTACGTAAAAAAAACACCTTGCAGGCTGTAATATTAGCAATCTTGTCTTGCCAGCATCCTCCATTATTTACCAAGCACTCATTTGTCTCCACCTCTGCAGTAATGAATGGAAAATAAAGCTAATAATCATGCAGCAGCCTGATCAGTTTGAATAGAAGGTGAAAAAAGGAATTCTTAACCTACCGTCACTCAAACAAACAGGAGGTTCTGTGGTTTCTTCAAAACCAGCGCATAGAGCCTTCAAGACTGCACCCTTTTCCAATTTACCTACAAATTCAAAATAATAAAGATAATATTTTCCAGTTAAATTTTCATAACCAGTACGCAAACCTCGATATTGCCGATTATTTACGATAAGGGTAGGCAATATGGTAACGTCACCGCGTGATCCTTTTCCAATCTGCGGGTTAAAGTAAATAAGCAGCATATTTAGACACTCAAGTCACATCAAAACAAGTCATTAATAAATCAAGTCGCACCTGAGCATCCTGCTCTTCCTTCAGAAGAAGGTTGTCTGAATCAGCCTCAGGGTCACCCATGCAATTCTCGATTTTTTTCAGATCAAGGTCTAAAAAGTGAGCAGCATCAGTAAAACAGTATGAATATTTTTTAGAAAAATAAAAATACGAAGAAGAATTACCTAATGATTTGAGTACAGTATCTGCACATTCCTTGTTATACTTCTTCTCCTTCATGGGGCATCTAATTTGGAAATCAGTTACGTAATCCCACCAAATCCACGGCTTATTGGACTCATTAGCCACTTTGAACACACAAAGTTGTCTCAAATTTTCAAGAACCACATCCTTGCCTTCATATCCAGCACTGAAATCCTGTTCTGGATCCGGAGCACAGTATCGTCCATGGTTGATGCATTGAGACTTACATTGCTTGCTAACTGTAAATGCCTGAGGACAGTACCAGGTAATGTAATGAGGTGCAAACTGAGTGTAACCACCTTTCTCGAGTATTTGAGCGGCACCCTTAAAATCCTTCACAAACGTCATCAACATATCACACTTTACACCGCACTCATCATTGCTGTTAGTCCACAGTTCATATTCTACTCTGTCATCAGGGTGAGGAACACTTTCTCGCCAGTCAAGGTTCACGTTCACAATATCACCATCACTAATTGCTTTCTTTAACTTTTCACCAAAACTTTTCGTAACCAATGCAGATGGGATTGTAATGTTTGCAATATACTTTGCAGATGCAGCATCTTCTTCAGGCGTGTCCATTGTGATTAGAGCTTCGTCAAGATCATCAGCTACTAAGACTGCAGCCGCACCAGCATTTTGAGCATTCCAAACCTTTAAAGCGAAAAAACAATCTGCTAGGCAATAAGAAATTTTACTAGTTAAAAATAGAGAGATATTACAAGCACAAAGGTCCAATTTTAAAGATCCATTACACCCATAAAACAAAAATCAACGAAAATAGATAGAACCATCAATTAGCAGGAGATAACAGAAGAATTTCTTGTACCTCCAATGTGATGAGAGAGCATAAAATATACACAATTCTTTCGGAGAAATAAAAAAATAAGTGTACCTCCACGATCAAGAAGAACAAAACTAGGCATAGCTCCGGGTTTGGCTTTGAAGGAAATTCCAGAATCCTGAAAAGAAGTACATCCTTTCCTATTATTCTTTGGGTAGATGACCGCTCCAGCCATGGTTCCGCCGTACTGTGGAATCCCAAAGTTTCCAATGGCACTGTCATGAATCCCCTTGATGACTTCCGGCGACGTCACCCTCAAACTGTTCTTCTCCACCACAAACCGACCCAGAACAAATTCAGCAGTGATCAGCAGAAAAAGACCCAAAAAAGCGGTCCTTATCAATCCATCCCAAGAACCCATTTGTACCCTTATTCCAACTAGAGCAGCAACAACTTCTTTGTATGGAGAGTTTTCGCCTGCTTGAACTCGTTGCCGTGCTTGATTACTTTTGTTGTAAGATTGACTAGCAGAAGAATGGCAATCTCAAGTGTCAAACCCTGATCTGGTCTGGTCCTCCTAGGTGAACCCGAAGGTAATTCAGAAAATGATCACAAAACCGAAACCGACATAATACGCATTGGCATATATAATATTAATAAATTAGGGGTTTAAATAAAATGGATTGATTTCATTTATATAAATATAAATATAAATATATTTATATATCGTTTAATTGGGAAGAGATAATTTCTTTCAAATTTTCAAAATAGATGCATATATCAATAGCATGTCTAATCATGCAATCAATTATTTATTTTATCATAATCCGTACATTTCTTGACATCCTTTACATTTAAATATAATATATATTGTATGGATATTCAAAAGTAGAAATTTAATATTATGTTGTTATTAATTAATTTACCATTTTATTAACATGTTTTACTGAACATTTTACGAAAATCGTATCTCTATTTTCATTTTAAACGTTTTTAAATATCTATGTTTTACTTGTCTCATAGCCTACTCAATAAGAAAGGCAACATTAGGATATATAGTTTAACTTTAAGGATGTCAAATTTTAAAAATAGCATCATCAAATCTAATATAAATACATTAGCTAACATTTTTTGAGGTGAATATTCTACACCATACAATAAAAGGTTAGTATACATACATAAGGGTGAATTGGCCAAATGACTCTCTGCAAACAATCTGTTGGTAAAATAACTTGCTTATATAAAACATTTGTATAATAGCACATGTTCTTGTTTTATTAGATAAGTAGCATGTTTTCTATATTTTTAATAAAAATAAAGAATTTAATTTATGTATTAGTTAAATATATTAATTTAAAATATATAATAAATATAATATAATATACAAATATTGTATTGATACTTAAAATAAAAATATTCTTTTTTTAATATAAAATTATTTTTGTTATCAATCGATATACGACTCGTACCGATACAAATCATCATTCACGTATTTTAATAGCATACTCGAAAAAACCTAGGACCCAACCCAAAAATATGATATCAAGAGTTATCGGACAGAACACCGACACAACCCGATATTTATGTATCAACTGATATCTGACATTGTAACCCGATCCCGTTTTGTATTTCACATATCGATCGATATAAAAAAATATGTTCTGATTCGAAATGTATGACCAATATATCGGTCGATACATTTATGACTTAAAATAAGGGTGAATTGTATATCATATTATATATTTTAAATTAATATATTTAACTAATACATAAATTAATTTTTTTTTTTTATTAAAAATATAGTAAACATAAACCCTAAAGCATATTACTTACCTAATAAAACAAGAACATGTCCTATTTTACAAATGATTTATAAAAGTAGGTTATTTTGCCAACAGATTGTTTGCAGAGAGTTATTTGGCCAATTTCCCCGAAGTAATAATTACTTCAATATTTCTAATTAGTTGTGAATAATACTAGTATAAATGAATAATTTTATATGGTCAATTTAAATTTATTGATTTCAAAGGGGCTAATTGTGAATAAATTACTCAAGATTCAACCAATTCTTTTTTAAGCGAACATATTGTAATAATTTCAAATTCAATATTCTCTAATGGAAAAAAAGTTAATTTAAATTTTCAAATATAAAAGTTGGTATTAATCGCAAATATCGTAAAAATATTAGTTGGGAAAATCTTAAACAAATTCCATTACTTAACACCCACAATTTCTCTATATATTTACTCTTAACCTTTACATTCAAAGTTAACTCTAAAATGACCACTCTACTAATCTTGAGATTGCTCTTCGTCATTGTCATCGGTATTTTACACCGTCTATTATATGACATATTTATATATTTTTATTCTGTTAACTCGTGAAATATTACAGGTTTTCAAGTACATGGAACTCCCTATGATTACCACTATACTAATGAGGTAATTTAATAATTATATAGTATAGTTTTATTTACACTATGTTTTAGTTCTTATGAGTATTTGGATTTATTTTAGTGTATGGAGAATCCTCCTAAGGCTCAATATGACGGAGGACTAGTGACGAATCCACATCTCGATCATGGTTTGAATGGATGGACCACGTTTGGTGTTGCGACTTTAAGTCATGGCGAATCAGAAGGAGGAAATAAATATATCATTGCGTCAAAACGGACTGCATCGTTTGATAGTTTTGCACAAGAGATTTACCTTAACAAAGAGGAAATGTACACAATCTCTGGTAAGAATAATTCATCACTTTTGAATAAATACATAAATTTGATCTCTATAGTTTCATAATTTAACAATTTTACTCTATAAAGTTATATGATTGTGATAATTTTGATCCATTAAAATATGACGATGATAAAACCAATTCTCATAGATTCTAAATTTTGGAATAACCAATCCCAAAGTATAATCTGTACTCTGTAGGTTATATTTGATCCTCAAAGTTTTTAAATTTTTGTAAATGAGATCATCAACTAAAATTAAATTATCGATTTTACCACTTTGAAGATTTGATTTGTCAAATGTAAATTTGGAGAATTGAATATACTAAATTTTAAAGTTTTTGAACTAAAATATAACATTACAAATTATTACGACAAATTTTGTAAAAATCTTAAAAGTTTGGGAATGAATATATCAATTTCTCTTAATCAATATTAATAATTAGTGACGTGGATTTTGATTTCAGCATGGATACAAACCAGTGACAAAAACGTCGACGTATCGGCGGTTTTCAAAACCACTGCGAGTAGTTATATAACGGCAGGGTGGGTTATTGCACAAAAGGGTTGCTGGGCCATGCTTAAAGGCGGCCTTATTGTTGATGTATCAGGCCCGGCCCATCTTTTCTTCCAGGTATCCAAACAATTTTTTTATTTTTATTTTATTTGATAATTTGTAATTACTTACCGTTGGTTTTGCAGAGCAACAACACGGACGTGGAAATTTGGGCGGATAGCATCTCCGTGAAAGGGTTTACGAAGGAAGAATGGGAATCTCATCGTTCTCACGCAATTCAGCAGGTGATTTGAGACTGAGTTCTGAGAATCAGTGTTCCTGATGCTATAACATGTGAATTTTTACAGGGGAGGAAGAGGACGATGAAATTCAGGGCGGTGGATTCGAACGGGAAACCTATACAAAACGCCACCGTTTCGATACAGCAGAGCCGTAACGGTTTCCCCGTGGGTTGCGAGATGGACAAGTACATCCTTGGGAATAACGCTTACCAAAACTGGTTCTTCAGCAGATTCAAATACACCGTCTTTGGAAACGCGATGAAATGGTAATTTCATTCTGAAACACCTTTTCTATTTTCCGGCGGTCTCATGATGAGTTATTTCCAGGTATTCAACGGAATATTCACGTGGCTCAGAGGACTACTCCGTTGCTGATTCACTTCTCGCCTTAGCTAAATCCCACGGCCTCACCGTCCGTGGACACAACGTTTTCTGGGATGATCAGAATTTTCAACCATCATGGGTTGGCGGTCTATCGGGGAATGATTTATCCGCAGCGACGTACAAGCGGATAAACAGCGTTGTCAGCCGGTACAGGGGGAAACTCATTCATTGGGACGTAGTGAATGAGAATATGCATTTCTCCTTCTTTGAGAACAAACTTGGCCCCAAATTCTCCAGCTTTAACTACGAAAGAGCTAACAAGCTGGACCCCAATGCAATCCCATTTCTCAATGAGTACAATACAATTGAAGAGAGCGGCGACGGCACAGCATCTCCGGCAAGTTACTTGCAAAAGATTCGTGCGATAAGGAATCAAGGGTATAACGGTCCTCTCGGGATCGGTCTTGAAGGTCATTTTCGGTTCGCTAATTTACCCTACATCCGATCTGCTCTCGACACTTTGTCCTCCGCCAGACTGCCTATTTGGATCACTGAGCTTGACGTTGTCGCTGGTCCAAACCAGGTAAGAACACATTTCTTAAACTTTATCTAATTTTACTTAACTGTGGTTTTGCGGCAGGCAACTTACTTGGAGCAGATAATGCGTGAAGTTCACGCTCACCCGAGTGTTCAAGGAATTATACTTTGGTCGGGATGGAGCCCTCAAGGCTGCTACAGAATGTGTTTAACAGACAACAATTTCAGAAACTTAGCAACGGGTGACGTTGTGGATCGGATTCTTCGGGAGTTTACACACAGCGGCGGCGTTAATGGAAATACGGATTCCGATGGCGTATTTGAAGCCTCTTTGTTCCATGGCGACTATGAAGTTAGTATCTCTTCGGCTTCACAAACAGTCCCTGTTTCCGGCACCAGCGATGATGATGTTATACTCGTTGTTACAGATAGTTAAAAAGAAATGCTCGTAGAGGAGCAGATATATGTCCCTTTTTTCTGTTATCTTTTTAAAGCTATAAACAGAACGGTTGGTGGTAGTGGGCATCAGCAAACAGTATAATAATGAAGTAGTTGATTTTTTATATAGAAAGATGAACACACACGCACAAGTGCAGATCAATCAAAGGGAAGAAAATGACATGAAAATAGTGCTGGTACACGAGTAAAGAAAGCATTAATGGAATCACAGATCTGTTATCTTCATCTTCTCCGCTAAAAGCATGCCTCAAGGAGACAGCAGCAGCACAGAGCAGCAAGACTGTAGATTTTTACATTAAGAAACTCAAATCAGTGATATAATTAAAACCCCAGGAAAACCGATGAATTTTCACATGATTTGTGCAAAAAGCTTGGGAATTCGCGATATCTTATGACCCAGAAAGTATTAATTAGATTTCACAAACTAATTTTAACAAAAATACGTGCAAGTTGCAGATGGTTTTCAGGAATTATTGGATTGACTTGAGAAGAGAAGGGTAAAATCGAAATCGAAATCCTTCAGATCTGAATCATAAATAGTTTGAAATTCCCTAAAATATAGAGATCTATTGTAGACTCACCATCCTTCCATAACACCCACGCTGCCGGATTGCTTTTGCGGCTGCTGTTGCTGGTACTGCGGTGGTGGGTATCCCTGCTGTGGGTAACCCTGTTGTGGATAACCTGGCTGGGGATATCCAGCCGGTGGATAACCCGGGGGAGGATAGGCGTCCTTAGGATACCCCTCCGGCGGTGGATAACCTATAAAACCCCAGATCAAAACAAAATCGATTGAATTAACAAAGAAAGTAGACCTTGTGGAGGAGGAACGCCGACAGGTGGCTGTTGATTTTGGTTGTAGTAACTCATGGGTTATTCTCCTGCGCAACAGCTACTCTTCCAGGAATGAAATAAAGTAAGTGGGGTTTGGGCCAACCAAATATAAATACTAACTACAGCTAACGCGTTTTCTGCGCGTTGAATGAAATTTACAAACCGCCTCTACTCTTTATTATTTATCGACTTAATTTTTTGATGTGCCTTGCTGGTAATTGTTGTACAATATTCCGAAAGATACCTAGTTTGAATACAGATCGGAGTCGGATGAAATTATACCTACCGTCATCATAGAGAAACAAATTGTTGTCAAATAATATTTGCATCTCGCATATCTGATTGGGGCCTTGTTATTAGGCCTGATTGGGCCAATTTATGGGCTTCGTGTCTTTCCCTAAATGGAATTACTGTTAATCAAATCTGAACACACTATATTAGGTTTTAAGGGATTTAATTTAATATTGTTCATTCAAATTATATAAATTATTAATTTTCATCATTCAAATTTGAATAATACATTATACATCCATCAATTAATAATTTTTATTAATTTAGATATGAATTAACGAAAATGTTCCAAACACATTTCAAAACTCACAGATAATATGTTTGAAATGACAACCTAACATTTTATGGCAAATACACTTAGAAAAGAAGAATGAATTTCAATTTTAAACATTGAAAAATGTCATGCGATTAACACGGACGACGAATTTTATGTTAGAGTTCCGATCATAAGTTTCTTTGTACAAAATCAATTTCTACATTCCGGTGGGGACTCTAAAATTATTTTGCACAAATATTATATTTTTTTGGATTAAATAAAGTTAAAGCAATGTTTTCGTATCTGCCGGAGACAAAAAAATGCGGCATTAGTATTTGGATCGGTACCGTCCAGTATCAGGTTTCCGGATCGACCTGGAAAAATTTAAAAATAATAATATGTATCGATTGATATGCCGGTTGTACCAATCATATCGGTACTGATCAATATGAAAACATTGGGTAAAAGTAAATATTTTTTGGACAAAATTATGTATCTTGATGCATAAAAGCATTAGATATGTGTGGTAAATGTTTGGATTGTAGATATTTTTTTGCCTATAGTTATACATATAAGTATGTTTCACAACCTAAATCAAACGAGTATGACATCTGTAAATCAAACAAGAAATTTAACGTGGAAACCCGGAATGGGAAAACCACGTGACCGGTGGAAACGACCAAATTCACTATTACTTGAGAATATTACAACATACATGAAGAGGAAAACTCGGAATACAAGAGTATTGAAGTACATGACAATGAACAATAAGACCTCTTCAAGTGGGGTCGACCAATGTCTCTCAACAGCCCGGATGTTGCATCTATTCATACGACTTTTCATACAATGGTACTCGATGCTACTTATGGATCTTTACTCGCTATGAATGCCTATTGAATCTCGGCATGATATTAGGAAATATCATTGGTTCCTTCTTCAAGAAGTTGTGAGACCCTCCAGGCTTCAAGCCCGATGAGAGAAAGAATAGCGGTGACCTGTTGGCTACGAATTACTATATAAATGAGGTGGTTGAGATAATTAAGGTAACTAAAAAATATTCATAATATTTGATCATATCTTCATATATGATTATTCATAATCAATTTATATATATGCGTCCACATATACTGATTTGATATGATCTTATTTCATTCAATATCTCATTCCATAACTGCCGATATTTTAGATCAGTGGGTCCCACCATATATCAGTTCGGTCCTTGACCGATTGCCTCCATCTTATATCTTCGGATCACATGTTTCGGTTATCCCAATTACTTCGGTTCCTTTGTCACATTCGGTATTGCGTACTTCGGTCCTCGACCGATCAGAACTAATACCAATCATCATGTCTTCCATGTGTGTTCCGATCAACCACATTGTCGATCATAATCCAAGTGTGACCGATCGATATCAATACCGATCTTCACACTTTACAAGTTTGTTTAATTTGAGACACCAATATTAAATTAAAGGGCTATTGCTTTCTTGGGTTTAAGACGGTTGAACCCACGCTGTATAAATCAAACGCTCTTTGTTACATTTACTTTTGGTTCTCCGTTTACTTATTGCTTTGCTATCTTAATTTTCATCTCTCCTTAGCTTCTTGAACTACCCTTTACTACATTCTTGTTTTAAAGCTTCTTGAAACTTTTTACTAATTCTAGCGATATTCTTGAGATATGTTGAGTTTCTATTTTTTAAAAACTCAACATTGTAAACGCATAATGCGTTTCTACATATATTGTCTTGAACCTTTGGTTTGAGGTTGTAACTATGCGACTCCAGATCTACATAAATTTGAGTAAATCTGTCTCATTTGTGACTGGAAATCTTGACTTTCTTTACCTAAAAGTTTTTGAGCCCTACGCTACCAATCTTCTTTAGTTGTATTGGATCTATAAAAATACAGCACGGTTAAACTATTTCGGTAAGCCTGGCTCTAGTTTTAGATATTTTTTACTGATCATTTTGCTAATGTTTACATTAACATAGTAACTGTTAAAATATTTGTGGTTCGTAGAACACAAATTTTTCAGAACCACAAGTGTTCTTTAAGTCCACATCCAGTGGTGAAAACTTCAAATCTGAACCAAGAACACTTATATCTGAACGTGTAAAACACCTAAGGGCTTGGGAAAGAAAAAAATGAGCATTTATATCCCGATAATTTTATGTGTTTGTGTTACGTTATTGTTCTTGTGTGATTATATGTTGTGTGAAATAACTGTGTAAAGAACATTTTAGATGTTTTGCTAATTAGTGAAAAATAACGTGATGTATTTTAGTGGATTGGCGAAACGATCAATTATAAGATAAGAATCGTGATCGGATACCACTTAAAAAATTCGTATTGTTATTTTATTGCTTTTAGAATACCATACTATATAAAATACAACACAAATGTGTCTAACCCTATGTCCATTTCAAGAGTGTATTTATACATGTCTAGTCGCAATTAATGCGATACTGGAGACGATGGTTTTGAAACTGTGAAGCTTCTGGAAGCTAGAGCTCCTACTTCCGAAGCGGCCCGAAGCGGTGGAGCGAACTAGCGAAGCGGCTTGAATTTTAAAACTATTTTTTAAAATATGTTTTTATTAATATATTCATAATATTTGGAAAAGTTATCCGAAATATTACATAAAACCTTAATAAATACTATTGTGTGGTTTAAAAGACACGGGTAGCAACAATCAACAGGTTCACAATAGGATGAACCTGCTTTTGATTTACTTAAATTGGGAGAACGATTGTAAAATGAGAAATAAGCGAATAACACATCGATTTAACGTGGGAAACCCATAGAGAAAGGGGAAAAACCACAGGATTAAGAGCTTGAAATGCTCTTATCCAATTGATTAATGAAACAGTCCCTGATTACAAACAGCCGAAGGCTTATGGAAATGAATAAGGCAGAAATGCAATGCGTAATGGAAAACCCGCAGAGTAACGGCCTATTTGGCGCAGCCAAAAGATCCTATCGAGTCAGCCCCTTCATCTGGTATTTATAAAGGGTGGATCGTGTTCGGAAAACGTCTTGTAATCGCCTCTAACACATCGTTTTCCCTTGGTGGAACGCATGGAAACTGCCTGATAACTGCCTGTAACATATGGACTGATCCTATGGATTGGTCCCCGAAGCGTGCGAAGACAGCTGATTTCTTTACCTTCGGTCCTTTAGGCCTTTGGACCTTGTTGCATTAACCTTTGGACCTCATGCCTTTAGATACTTGGGTTGTTTTCTAGATATGGATATTGGGCCGCATAAGTTCGTATGTTATCACATGAATTGTCCCAAATAATTGTGGGCCTCCACCGGTTCAAGATACTGGGACCGAAGTTCCCATCAACTAATATTGTCATTAGATATAATTTTTGTTATATTTATTTATATACTACTTAATTTTTGTCATATATCATTAACTCAAACTACCATATTTAACTATTCTAAGTGAGTATTTTCACAACAACTTAAGCCAATGAACATTAGGAACACTTTTTATTTAATGTATAACGTGAGTGCTAACGTTATCTCCTTCATTATACTTACGGTAATACAAGCGTAATTAGAAAATTTATTATATAATCACAATTGATGTGTTAATGTTTAACATTACCAACATAAATAATAAAAATGCACTTTATAATATATTAACATTAAACATATAGTGATATCGCCCGGTGGTACTTTTGTAATTTGTATACCCCGAGAACTTTTGGTACGTTTTCCAAGGTATTTAGAATATTTTGATTCAAAATAACGTCGGGGTATTTTGTAATTTTGACACCCGAGTCCGATCGACACACCCTCTATGTTATTTTCAGTATTCTGAGGCGATTTAGGTTGAAATGACGTCAGAAGTATTTTCATAATTTTGACACCCCGAGTTCGATCGACACACCCTCTATGGTATTTTTGGTATTCTTAGTTGATTTCGGGTTGAAATGACGTCAGGGGTATTTTCATAATTTTGACACCCCGACTTCGATCGACACGCCCTCTATGATATTTTTGGAATTCTGAGGCGATTTCGGGTTGAAATGAGATAAGAGGTATTTTAGTAATTTGGACACCATCGGGTCCAATCGGTATAACCACTAAGGTATTTTCTGCACTTTTAAGGTATCTTTGTTATTTTTGGATATCCCAGGGTCATACGGAAGGTTTTTGCTAGAGTCACGAAAATTTTTATTTAATTCCGAGTCGAAATGGCATCAACGGTATTTTCGTAATTTGACGTCTGGAAGACTTTACGACGCATGTTCAATAATAGTTTTGTATCTAGTGAGTATCGTGGAAATAGATTCATGCCGAGTGTGCTTTTGCTTCTTTTCGTAGGTCACGGGTCGATCGAAATTAACCACGGGGAATTTATTGCGTGAATAGTGCCCGAGTTGGAAAATCGTGGAAGAAAGTTTTTCGATCGAAAAATCCGCGAAAATTTGCTTTGGAGCTCAAAATCCACGGTGAATTGATACTGTGAGGCAAACCCGCGGTAAATTGTTGGCGTGAATAGTACTTGAGTCTGAAAATCGCGAAGAAACGTGTTACGATAAAAAACCGCTGTGAATTTGCCTGTTTGAAGATATCCGCGGTGAATTTATCTGATGAATAGTGTCGTGGAACAAAAATCAATCAGAAATATGGTTAAGGCACAAATCCGCGGTTAATTTACACTAAAGGGGCCAAATTCGATGTTAATTTTTCATTGAATAGTAATTTCTTCGCTATCGTCCCGATTTTCAGTATCGAACTCCTTTTTCTCACCAGATCGAGTGTGCATAACTTATTTTGATCAGATAGGCTCAATACATTGTATTTTGTGAACTTTTTATTATAGTAGAACACCTAGGTAGAGTTTCGCTCTACCGAGTACGTAAGCCCACACACTGTGAGCCCAACCTCGTAATTCATTGTGTCTTAACATAAAAAAAAATAACTGATAATTAAAATACCAAAAATATTTTAAGACGAAATCACATACATTTTTATCTTAGTCATTGTCTGAAATTCTACGTATTTAATTTAATTTTGATTAAAAATATTTATGTTGATGGTACAAGATATAACTAGTGTAAACATGAGAGAGATAACTAATAAGTATTTGCATAAGTGTTTTTTATAGGTATATTGTAAAAATATATAAAGTATAAATATTTAGATAAGATAATTTAATTTGAGTTTGAAATTTATGCATTTATTGATTTGATACTTCTAAGATTTAAACATTATTATATATGTAACGATCCGTCTTTCCGCTTGCACGATATTATCCGCTTTGGCCTAGGCTGACCCTAATAACACTCATATAGTCCTCACGGCTTTACTTTTTCCATAGCACCCACACTTCCAAGTGGGTCACCCATCCCTGAATTGCTCCAGGGTGAGCACGCTAAACTTTCAAGTTCTAACGTTCCGCTTGCCACTTGCTAGGGAAAAGACCTCGTATAATGAAAGACGAATCATTATACTTAACATAAGATCGTTCTCGTTTATAGTTGATGTAGGGATTCGTCTAAGGTGTCCTCTCTCTTGCACCCTTGAGAGGTCCTCACATTCACCCATTCTTATGGACTCAGCATCCTCGCTGAGGTTTGCCCCAACACACTGACTATAACCCATGTCCTGCTCTGATACCAAATGTTACAATCCACCTTTCCGCTTGCACAATATTGTCCGCTTTGGACTAGGTTGACTCTAATGACACCCACCTAATCCTCACAGCTTTACTTTTTCTTTAGCACCATACTTTCCAGTGAGTCACCCATCACTGAATTGCTCCAGGATGAGCATGCTTAATTTTATAGTTCTAACATTCCGCTTACCACTTTGCTAGAGAAAATACCTCGTGCAATGGAAGACGAAACATTGTACTTAACATAATATCGTTCCCATCTATAGCCGATGTAGGGATTAGCCTAAGGTGCCCTCTCTCTCTCACCCCCGAGGGGTCCTTACAGTTCATATTATTTATTATTAAAAACGTCGGTGCCGCTTCGGAAAACTTATTCTTTTAGTTTGTCGATTCGTCGTTTTTGCTTCGACGAATCCGCTTCGGAGCTCCTAAACATCATAGTTTTGAAACCGGTTTGGACTCATTGGTTTGACCATGAACCGATGCTACCACCGATCCAATCCGCTCCAAAAAATTTTATTATATTATCACCGAGTAAAACCGGCAAAAAACGGATTAAATCTTAAACTAAATGCTAAAAACCGGTCAAATGGTTCGACCAACTAGAATTGGCCATAATTTTGACATAATGAACCTATATTTTGTCTAATATTTACTCAATGAGAAAATTGCATAATTAACCCCTCAATTTACTAACTATGTAAAGGACATGCCCTCCAACTTACGAAATTGCAAGAATTACACCTAAAGTTATCAATAGCTTTTGTTTTTACCTCTGACATTCTAGCACCCGGTTTCCCGTAAGTTAAAAATCGTTTGAAAACTCATAACAAAGTACGCAAATAATACCCGTTTGAAAAATTATACAAAATTTACCCTTGATGTTCGAGAATTGTGCATGAAATATTAAAAATTCACGAGTTCATTAAAGTGTCAATCATAAACGGTATTGGAAACTTGAGGTGTTTTATATGCATTTAAATGAAGTTTGAGGGCTTTAATCAAATAGGGGAAATTAATATTTTTAACTCATTTACAATTAAATTAATGAAAACATATAGTTTTAAATTTATTTTATTATTAAATAATATATTAATATTGTAAATATATATACTTTTTAAAAACCAATTTGACCAATTCGATCACCCGATTTGACCAATAGAAAATATTTCTGATTCACCGATCAAATCGATTTCAAAAAGACTCGAAAAAAGAGCGAGCCTCTATTTTTTCTTCCGGATCCCAGAAGCGACTATTGTTGAATATTACGATTATAAATAGGTATGAGTATAGAGGGTATTAAAGTCATTTACTTGTGTGTACTCTTGTATAAAGGTCAAAATACAGGTCTTAACGTATTCAATTGAAATTGATTTCAATTTCTTTCCTTCCCTATCGATGTAATTGACTTATTCTAGTCTTTTACGGTGTGATCTCCTCCCTCTTATACGTGGTATCTGAGCACACTCCCCACATGAAATTGACTCGACTTTAGAAATTTAACATGGTATTGGAGTGGGTTCGGAAAAATCCTGAGTTACCTTTCCGGGGGTTGATCGGTTTTATGAAATTGATCGGTTGGTAATCCACCGATTTAAATTGTCAAGTCCAACTTGTCACTTGTCAAGAGGTTGGTTTTGAGAAGGGTGTGTTGAAATAGTAGAATTTGTCATATATTGAAAATGAAAAGTGGGATGAATTGATTTTTAAGAGGGGATGTTGACCATAGTAATTGACGTGTTCAAGTCTTTTACGGTGTAGTTTTCTCTCTCTTATATGTTGTATTCGAGCACACTCCCCATATGAAATTAACCAAATTCTAGAAATTTAACAACTATGATATAGACCATAAAATATAAGTCAATAGCACAATGAGTGTACCGGAGGAGTAACAGTAATAGAAGAAAAGTTGCAATTGTTTTTATGGATATAACTTTTCTATTATTGTTTTATTGTTTTGACTACTCAAAAATTCGATAGTTTTTGACCTATACCTCGGTGTTTCTTCATGTTTGTGGAATCAACCTATGTTTGTCTTGCTCCTCGGTTTTCTTCTAGTACTCAAGTGCTACGTAAAAGGTGTTTATATTTATTTCATTCTACCGTATGTGTTCTTAAGTTCGTAAATTAATCAGTAAATAATCATAAAACTCTTGAAATAGTTTGAGAATAAAGCGATATCCAAGCATGTTATCTGGAACATGACTTGGATGTTAATTTGTTGTTTGAATATACTTATTGAGTAGATAGAATATTGATTCGTAAAATTAGTCTTTTATTCGTTTGTTTACACTTGGATTTACTCCATTAAGAATGTAATTTATATATTTAGAATTTGACTCATTTTTCACATAAATTCACATGTTTCGGTGTGATTAGTTTGTTGATAACTACAACACTTTATTTTTATCGCCTGTGGGAGTTTGTTGATAGTGAGGAAGCATCTATGAATAACTTATTTATACATTGATTCATGTGGTAAATTTTTAATTTAAATAATTATGACATAAATTCATATTGTAATGCAATTTGTTGTTCAAACATACTTATCTAGTTAATAGAAAATTGATTTGTGAGGTTAGCTTCTAGTAGTAGGTTCTAGCAACATGTTATATGGACAATACCCTTTTAAACAAGGCTTTTGCATTTCATATCCTTCTCATCTAATATCCCATGCTTTTGTATCACCATCTTCTAATAACTCAGAAACTACATGCAATACTTTCTGCATCGTCTCACCGCATGTTCAATGCCGGCAACTTCCATGTAAAGACATGGATTTTATATTTCTTTTCATTATTATTATGTTTATTGTTATATAACAAATATATAAAATAAATATTATTATATTATACTTTTATCACGATTTTTTTTATATTTTTTTGAAAACAAATAAACACGACATCATAAATAATCTTAACCTTATTTCCGAGATTATGACTTTTACCTCTCTAATAACTAAATACGGAGTTATGCAATGTCTCTTTTGAGCTATAAAACAATTCGTGCAACTCTAAAATAATGTCGTACACCGTGTATCCGTATCAATCGATAAGATATCATATAAATTTTATCAATTATATCATAAACAATATCTCATCTTCGCTCGAAATATTTGACATTACGACGCTCCCATATTGACCAAATGACTACACATAACAATGAAAGAAGTCTCTTTAGTATCTTGCACCGAGATCCCAAAATTTATTTTAGAAAGACCATTCTTCCATACTCATCAATTTCCGGATTCATTTAAGTACTCGTCTATTGTTCAAATCCATCCCAAACTCGTTGTGTCTCTATGCATACGATAAATGCATATTGCATTGTCTCTAATTCTTTACCACAATCACCACCTAAATACACGATATCTTAGATTCTTTATCTTAGGTTGGAAGATTATCATTATATTTTATTTTAAAAAATGTTATTTTGTATGGTATAATATCTTCCTCAATTTCTTTAAAACAAATTAATATAAAAAGGAAAGAAATACACGAAAATATAGCATATTTGTAACATTTGGTAGATTGTAATAGCTGTTGTCATTAAGACATATTTGGTTAAATGTTCAAATCCCAGAGGCATTAATTAAATACAGGTTTTGGGTTGGGGTATCTGTATGCTTCTCAGTTTAGAGAGTAAACGGATTGGGAGGCTGATAGACTATTGGTACCTTAGACATTGAGACGTTGCCTATAAGTACATTTGGCGAGATACTATCTTCCATCTTCATGGGTTCAATGGGTACAACCCTCTCCGGCACAACCTTGTTCCCCTCAAGCTTCGCCACAACCTCAAAATGCATCTTCATATTCTCAGGTTTTGTTCTCCATTCTGGATACCCCACGAGATCACTTTCCATTACTTTCTTTTCAACTTCAAAACCTATCTTCACAAATGTATGGGCTGATACATCTGCTTTCACTAGTTTGAATGAACCCTTCTTGTTTGCTTTTTGACCCAGAATTGAGGAGAGTAATGTCTCGAATCCCATTAACTGAGAATTTGCACCGTTGATTGAAGTTATAGGCCAAAGTGTACTGAATCTATCTGGTGCAAGGAGTGCTGTTGCTCCTCCTTGTAGATCAATAGGTTCATTTTCCATGCCTTTCTTTTTTGATGCAGAGGAAAGCTGGACAAGACCGGGACCAAGGCGCTTGAGCTTTAGTCTGTTAGTAGAGGAAGTTGATGATGGTGCAGGAGAGGTAAGGGAAGTTGGGCCGACAATTCGAAGCGAGAGAAGAGGGCTATTCTCGGTTCTAATGGTGTTGCGGAGATACTCAGCTAGTGTTAAAAGACCAGAGGCAAAATCACTTGTACTTCTGTTAAGGGGAAGAGGAAACTCAATTGGATGGCGTAAGCTAAGTGATCGAGCACCCTTAACAGTCACAACTGCATCATCTGCAAGAATCACTTTTCTCAACTCGCCAGCATCAACATCATTCTGAAGGATAATCAAATCAAATGAATTAGGAAACGGTTAAACTGGGAAACAAAGAGAAATTAGATGAACTTACGGGTAGAGAAATACGCATGTCCTTGGCATCCTGAATCCAGAGTTCCATTGGACCTGCTAATTGGAAAGGGGCAAGGACAGGGGTCGGATTATCGACTAATTTCCTCTCAACCAAACTGTTTTCTTCACCAGATCCAACGTGAGGCTCCGTTTGAAAGATGGGTAAATCAACGTATTCCCATGTATTAACATCTTCAAGCAATTTCAAGGGGATAACATTATTATCAATCTCAACATCAAACTCGTACTCTATTGACTTCCCAACCATTGCATCCCTCAAATTAAAATCGGAAATCTTCAGATCATCCGACTGAAAACCGAAACCCTTCACGATCGCCTCCTTCAAGTCCTACAAAAGTGAAAGCAACAATACCTAATTACTCCACCCAAAACAAAAAAAGAATCATACAAAAACAAATCGAAAATTACCCAAATCGCTTTCGGATACGGAGGATTGAAATCACGGCTTGCAACAACGGCGCCCGTGCGCGGAACATGTTGAATCGCGATTATAATCAGGCAAGAAAGCGCAACTAAACACCGCGATTGTACCCTCGAATCCATTGTTCAATAGAGAGAAACTATGATTCTTGATTTGAAAAATTCGGAAACGAAACCACAAAATCTAGGAGGGAAACTAGAGGATTCCGGAAAACTCTGCAACAATGCAATTATCTTTTCCCCTAAACGTCTGGCGTACAATTGAATCTATATGAAATATGTTGAGCGTATATTATTAGGCCGGTGACGTGGACAGAATAGCCAATTAAAATTGAGATCATGACGTGGCCCAACGCACTCATTGGATGACTCTCGTCAACTGGGCCCATAATGAAATAAATTGTGGCCCATTTGTTCCATGGAAAACTGTTATTGTTCAAACTTCAAAGTGTAAAATTCTGAAAATTGAATTTGGAATCTTCGAGATTCAAGGATCCATTAATTTGGTTGATTTGAAAAAAATCCATAGATTTAATATTTTTTATTTTATATTGTATTAAATATCAAATTATCCCATATTGAATTTAATATAAAATTTAGATTGACTTATAAAATAAATAAATATTATAATAAATGAAATATTCAAGTTTTTTATAGTGTAGCTTCATTCTCTTATATATTATACCCATGAATATTCTCATCATAATTTTGATTATAATTTATAATTCTAACATTATACCATATCTGGTTCGATTAAAATTCAGATTATTAATACTATGAAAGTCCGGTTCATTTCAATTTATAAATCCAAATTTGTCATATTTTTGGATTTAGAGGTTATGTTGAAATATCAAATTGTCTCAGATTAGATTTGTATGAAATTTAGATTGATTCATAAAAAGAAATATGTACCTGTGTAGTCTCCTCTCCTTATATGTTAATATTCGTGGCTCGGGCACACTATTGCAAAATTTATGTTATAATATATAATTCTAACGAATTATATGACTAGGCTTTTTAGTCACTTGATAAATAAACTTATTAATTTATTTTTCATTTAACATAGTTATGCAATTTTATATATTTGGTGGAATTGAGATTTATATATATTTTTATTATATTTAATAACCTATAAATCAAAAACTCATATACAGGAGGTGGAAAATTTGCAAAATAGTCATATGATAAAGATTCGTTTGCAAAATAAAATGTTTTGATAAAGGTTTTGCAAAATAGTCTGTTTTCATAAAGTATTTGCTAAATAACCTACGTTTATATATTTTAATAAAACTAAATCAAATAATTTATATTATATATATATATATTAATTAAAAATATATAATAAATTAAATTACATTATAATAATATTAATAAAATATTATATCGAACGACACGTAAAATACCGGGTACTAATTGATATATCATTCATACTCTATGAATCAGATTATATATTTTTATATTGATCGATATAGCAGTATTGAGTTATAGTGTCGGATATCGGTCCATATTTTTATATCGTAATTNGAGGGAGTTTTTTTGAAACTATTTTAATTTTAATTTGAATTATATTATATTTATTGAGTAGATTTTTATATTTTTTTAAAAATATAATTTAAATGATATATTATAAAATTTATTTATTATCCTTTTAAAAAAATGTATGATTTGGTTTGAATTTGGATTCTTTTAATTTGGTTTTGTTTTATGTAATTTTGTTTGAGTTAAGTTTAGTTTAATATTTGTGTTTGTGTTTGTGTTTGTGTTTGTATAATTAGAGTGATTGAGGATAAAATTAAGTAGAAACTAGAAAGTAGGGGTTATCTGGTAGGAGGGACGCGCACATCATGTGGATGTGGCCCGGCCCGTTAATGTTACGCGTGTCAAATGGAAAGATTTTTCGGCGATATTTAGATGTTTAATATATTCATATATAATGAGCGTGGAATATGAAACAATATCCCAATTACAGAGAGAAACCAACGGCTGTGACTGTCTACATCGGGAATCATACACTTCTTGGAAAAGTAATCCGTAGTGCTACGTCCAACGGTTATCGCTGATTCGGCAACAGAATGCAGCCAAAATTCTCCTTCTAAATCTCTGTGGAACTGCATTCATACCTTGTTCTACGCTCGCCGCTAACTGCGCTCATGGAGAATTACTGCTACAACTCATCCTCCTACCCAGAATCCGGCCACTCCTCGCCGCGATCACGTGAGATTGAGTATGACAATCCGATGCCCTGGGAGGATGGCAATCAGGCGCTTCCGCCTAATTATAAGGTCAAGCTTATGTGCAGTTATGGAGGACAAATCCAGCCACGCCCTCACGATAACCAGCTATCGTATATCGGAGGCGAGACTAAGATCCTAGCTCTTGATCGGATGGTCAAGTTTTCTAATCTCTTATCTAAACTTGTTGCTATGTGCGATTGTGATGCTATTTCATTTAAGTATCAATTGCCTGGTGAGGATCTGGACGCCTTGATTTCGGTGACGAATGATGATGATTTGGAGCATATGATGCACGAATATGATCGATTGTATAGGGTTTCCCCAAAGCCTGCGAGATTGAGGATTTTCATTTTTCAGAGCCCTAACTTGCCGATCAATTCATCTGTTCGTGGTTTTAGGTCAGATGAGGGGAAAACGGACAAGGAGAGATTTCTTGAGGCGCTCAATTCTGCGCCCGTGACTGTTCCAGTGCATCAAACTTCATCCCCTGCAATACTGCAGCCTCCTTCGGGCAACGTGGATCTTTTGATTGGGTTAGAGAAGGCGAATTCAGGTGTCGGTGCCAAGCCGGCGCACCAACAGCCCATTTGCAGGGTACATGAGTTGGAAGATCCAGTTGTGCCACCGCATCTGGATGAGAGGTTGATCGCCACCGATCCTATTCAAAAACACATACAAGATCTACAGAGGTTGAGAATTGAGGATCAACAAGGACTCTATCGAAGGAAAAACGATGATACCATCTCCGGAGCATCTGCTGGGACTGACTACTACAAAGGTCCCGAGAAGATTTCTCAGGTGCCACTTCCCGGGGGCATCCCTTACTGGGCGGAAAAGCAGGTTCCGGGTGGTATTTTCCCTTCTAGCACCACCGCAGTGAGTAACGACCAGCAAATTTACGTAATTCCAACTCCATCTGCCCCAATTCACGCGCCGATGGTTAGACCTGTCACTGCAACACATTCTCAGGGCTACTACACAGTTCAAAGAATACCAACGGACGCCTACCGAGATCAGCATCAGCCGGTGTACAGCATGATTCCCTCAGGAGGCGTGCCTTCTATGGCGGTGGGAACAGCCATACCACCACAGGTAAGCGGATATCCAGGCAGGGTGGGGATGGTAACTGATTCAGCCTATGCACAGGTTGCTTTCGACGGTGGTACCGGCAGGCCGGTGATCTATTCAGCGCCAGGGGGTTTGGTTAGTTCAGCGGCACAGTATCACGTCGTGGCGAGCGCTGATGGTCGACAAACAGCAGAAGGAGCAGGGAAACTTGCCAAAACTCAAGCTTCTATTTGATAAAAACATGTACGAATTTGAGTTTGTGCTGTAAAATAAGTCCCAGCTTTGCCTTCATTAGTTGTTGTAGTTGTAAGCACAGGCACCACATCCACATGTGAGAAAAATGGCTCATAGCCATGGAGAATTGCGCATAATAACACTTATTCCAGGGTTTGGAATTTTACCACCATCCGTGATAGCAAAACGCGAATTGCAATTTTTCCCCAATTCGTGTTAGCCAATCTTGAGTCGTGATTGTATAAATAGAATTAAAAAAAACATTTTACGATGCTCGATTTAACGTAACGCGAATTGCGTTATATTTAAATACCCCATGTTTTCTTCTCTTAATCGTGAGTTGGCCTAATTCTTCTCCCAATCACGATTTCTTCTCCCAAACGCGATTTGTTCCCCTAGTTTCTTCTCCGGTGTTGCCACAGCAAAATCCTCACTCGTAAGTCCCTTCCGGTGCTGCTGTCAAATGTATGTTTTTTGGCCATTCTTCGGGTGCTTAAATAGAGCAAGGATTCGATTTATTTACGATAATTTGTTACGATTCGATTATTAGTTACGATATTATTTGTGACGATTTGATTATTTGTTAAGAATTTAATTGTGGTTTTGTTTATGTATAATTTTAGTTGGGGCGAATTGATTAGTTACGATATTAGTTGTTATAATTTGATTAATTATGATATTATTTGTGATGATTTAATTAATTATGATATTATTTGTGGTGATTTCATTATTTGTTATTGTTATAGTCCCTTTTTAGGGGGTACCAACAGTCGTCCGGTTCGTTAAGAAACGAACTCGGTTATGATTTGTTTTTGATGGGAAGACGATTTAAAAATGTAAATAATAGCGAAGTAAGACAATTTATAGTGGAAACCCCAGGAAGTGGGGAAAAAACTACTTGACTAAGAGCGAGATAAGCTCTTAGCCTGTTCACTAATCGGATAATTCATTACATAATACAGCAAAGGCTTTAAGAAGATAGCAAGGTATAAGAAAGCAATAAGAACTCCGGCCGGATAACGGCCTGTTCTTACGTGTCCAAGAGGTCCTGCTTTTTCCGTCGTTGTGCTATGTATTTATACAGTTGAGGGCGTGTGTAATCCACACTCTGTAACTGCCTCTGACAGGTTTGTTAGAGGTTGTCGTCGCGCGATGTAAAACGTGGCCAGGATCGAAGTGTGGTCTGCGTGATCTGGCCCGAGGCGTGGTAAACGTGTGGAGGCCCGAAGCGTGGAACGCGTGGGTTTGTAACCATTTGGACCGAACCATGGGGCCAGCTGTCAGAAACCGTTTTATTTCGCCAATGTTATCTTCGGTCCCATCGCGGAACATCGGGCCATTTTATCTTAAGTATACTACTGGGCTGCACAAGTTCGCTTTTACCATATGGATCGACCAATCGTTATTGGGCTTCATCCATTGCAGGGTACCTGGTACTAGAGTTCTCATCACTAGCCCCTCGGGCTTGATTGCCATCGTAGAGGTGATACAAGGCCGATCACGCAATGTTTATATGCATTCGGGAGAATATAGGACCGTACCTGCTCGTGGTGAGCGCCCAGGGGACCGATCTTTCACTTTGTAAATTAAAGAAGTGAATTTGTATTCAAAATTCAATGACTATATTTATGTTACTTTTAAATATTAATATCCAGATTTGCGCCTCTTCACATTCAATTATTCAGCAGGCATGATGAATGTGTTCATGCTGCAACCGCCTGTGATTATATTACGTGGTAGCTCACAATTGGTCTGAAGATTACTATTTAAATAATGGTTTTGGATACTGTTTCTCCTCATCGTCATTTCGCGAAGGTAGAAATCGCCCAAATCGAGCTCTATGCGCCCGTGTTTTGTTTCACGTTCAAATCTATTTTCTACCGATTTTCATTAAGGTATAAACCATGGCTCCTCATAAAATGAGATACACAGTCATGTCTGAGTTGGATATTGAAGAGTTTAGGTCTAGGTTTTCGATTCCGGCTCATTATTCTATCTGGTAGGGACGGGAAGATGTTCCCTATTTCCTTCCGGCGGAAATGAATGTGCCGGCCACCGCAATTCCGATTAGTTACGCTTCCTTAAAGTGCGGGCTACGTTTTCCGCTGCATCCCTTTGTAGCAGCCGTACTTAGGGAAATTCATAGCCTGACTTTTGCGTTATTTCCGGGTAGCTATGTGTATATAGTGGCGTTTATCTTCTATTGCCACCAACAGAACATGGACCCGACCTTGGAACATTTTTTCAACTTGTTCTTGGTAGGGTACCGAAGGGGTAAGGGTCTATTAGGATGTGGCAAATTATATTATATAGCGGTGCGCACCAAGGAGTGCGCTATAGTTGATAAGGAAGAGTTTCTCCATACGTGGGAATCTTGTTATGTGTGGATAACAGTCCCAAAAGATGATATGTTAAAGGTGTGGCCACTTATAACTCACCTACGCATAGGCCAGTTGGACCGAACCAGGTTCAACCCCTCCCGTTCGGACACCGCAAACACACTTGCGATGTTCCCTCCTCCCGAAGCACGCCTTAAACGAACAAAACTGCTTCGGGAGAAAAAGTTGATAGAAATAGGTATTACGGGTAGGACCGGAGCCCCAGCCCCGAAGGGGATGTTTTCTTGTTCAGATCCGTCAGAAGGATCGGGTATGAAGTAATATTTTCATTTCGTCATTTCCTGATCCTTATACATTTATTTTGCAGACTCAACTGAAACAATGCCTAACTCAAGGTTCAAGCGTATGGCTGCTGCTTCGGTCCGTCCTTCTGAAGGACAACGTGAAGCAACGGGTAGTGTGGAGGAGAGTGAATCAGCAACGGGGGTATGTTGATTCCATCGGGGTCAGGGAACCCCAGATCCAAACCACCAGCGCAGACACATTAACCCTGCGTTGCACAGGGCAACCCTCAAAGGGAGAGGGGCTTGCGTTTCGGGTATTTGGACTGGTAGAGGAGGTGATAATGGCTCAGATTCGTTCTTTGAGCTTATCCAGCCTCTTCCAGATCCAAAATAATTCTTTCATTAGTGTTTATACAATTACTTTATTGCTGCAGGGAGCCGTTCCCGTGGTAAAAGTTCTCCCCGGTCGCCACCTTAAGGCGAACGTCTCCCTTCCGCCGATCTCCTTAGGCAAAGGGAAGAGGGCTGAAGAGAGGGAAGAGGACCGAAGCATACGCCCCGAAGGAATTCAAAAGGCTGAAGAGAGGGGGGAATGCTTCGGTCCCCACTAAGGGGATCGTTTTGAAGGAATCTGCCTAGGGTCCTAAGACCAACTCCGACTGGGGTATTGCCTTAGGCCTACTGGACATGTTTAGTAAAGGGAGGAAATTGACCTCCTGGAGAAGTGAGGAAATTGACCTCATGGAGAAGTGCCTTCATAAAGGACTTCCGCCTCTACGGGAAGCAAAACCCAGACAATGTTCAACCATATATGTCTGGGGAAGAAATCATTGAGGGCTTCCTCGACCTCGCAAATAAGGTAGTCTCCTTCTACATTAAGGCCCGAAGTTTTATGTTATGACATTATTGTCCTTTGTAGATGCTGAGGAAGGCTTTCACAACTGCCATCACCGTGGAGAAGAACCAGTGTAATAACCCGAATAATTCGTGATCGAGTAGATGAGAATTTAACCCGATAAGGATTAAAGTATGGATTTCGACGATTATACTCCGTTTAAGGTGGGTAAAATGTGACAACTCGCATTTGCAAGAAATTTATCAAGTTAATATAAAGTATAAGGGAAAATGGGTTAATGAAAAATGTCTATAGATGTATTTATATATATATTGCTTTCACTTTACAATTAAATTAAAGACAATCATGATTTTTGTTATGAAACTTACAATATATATATATTATTACATTGATGAGGTGGAAAAGATTTAATGGGCCTAGGGTTTTGAAGTATAGACTATTAATTTAATATAAGAACCAATACATGAAGAATGGGGGAGAGGGAATGGGTTTTCACGGATGGTGGCGGTGGAACAAGAAAATCAACCAAGTCTCTTCTTCAACTTCTTTTCATCCTCATTCTCCAAGGGCTACTCAAATCACGAATTGTTTATAGGAGATTCTCGGAATTCGGCTAAATCAATTAGACTAAACCTAAGGAGCATGGCGTCTTCAACCGAGGGAAGGAATGGTGCATTTCGCTGTAATGGTGTCGGAAATTGGCCTGTTGGTGGAGGTGTAGAAATGAACGAAAATAACTTGGGAAAGGNGGATGATTTTAGTTGAGACGAATTGATTAGTTACAATATTAATTGTGACAATTTGATTTGTTACGATATTATTTGTGGTGATTTGATTATTTGTTGATATTAGTTGTGGTGATTTGTTTAGATATGATTTTAGTTGAGACGAATTGATTATTTATGTTGATTATTTATTATGATATTAGTTGTGGTTATTTGTTTAAGTATGATTTTAGTTGCGACGAATTGATTAATTATGATATTAATTGTAACAATTTGATTTGTTACGATATTAGTTGTGATGATTTGATTATTTGTTGATATTAGTTGTGATGATTTGTTTTAGTGGTGGACACGGGTCCGGTCCAACGGGTTACAAGTCTAACCCGTTGAAACCGTTGACCCGAACGGATTGAGAATTTTTCTTGATCCTTCAATTGGTTGACCCGACGGGTTGAAAGTGCGGTCCAACCCATCAACCGCTTGAATTAAACTCTAAAATTAAAAAAACCTGCAACTAGTGCATCAACCTTCGTCCCCTGCAATACTGCAGCCTCCTTCGGGTTAGAGAAGGCGAATTCAGGTGTCGGTGCCAAGCCGACGCACCAACAGCCCATTTGCAGGGTACATGAGTTGGAAGATCCAGTTGTGCCACGGCATCTGGATGAGAGGTTGATCGCCACCGATCCTATTCAAAAACACATACAAGATCTTCAGAGGTTGAGAATTGAGGATCAACAAGGACTCTATCGAAGGAAAAACGATGATACAATCTCCGGAGCATCTGCTGGGACTGACTACTACAAAGGTCCCGAGAAGATTTCTCAGGTGCCACTTCCCGGGGGCATCTTTTACTGGGCGGAAAAGCAGGTTCCGGGTGGTATTTTCCTTTCTAGCACCACCGCCGTGAGTAGCGACCAGCAAATTTACGTAATTCCAACTCCATCTGCCCCAATTCACGCGCCGATCGTTAGGCCTGTGACTGCACCACATTCTCAGGGCTACTACACAGTTTAAAGAATACCAACGGACGCCTACCGAGATCAGCATCAGCCGGTGTACAGCATGATTCTCTCAGGAGGCGTGTCTTCTATGGCGGTGGGAACAGCCAATCCACCACAGGTAAGCGGATATCCAGGCGGGGTGGGGATGGTAACTGATTCAGCCTATGCACCGGTTGCTTTCGACGGTGGTACCGGCAGGCCGGTGATCTATTCAGCGCCAGGGGGTTTGGTTAGTTCAGCGGCACAGTATCACGTGGTGGCGAGCGCTGATGGTCGACAAACAGCAGAAGAAGCAGGGAAACTTGCCAAAACTCAAGCTTCTATTTGATGGAAGGTAATAAAAACATCTACATCTTTATGTTTGTGCTGTAAAATAAGCCCCGGCTTTGTCTTTATGAGTTGTTGTAGTTGTAAGCACAGGCACCACATCCACAAGTGAGAAAAATGGCTCTTAACCAGTTAATTTCTGTATTCCAACAGTTGGAAATTCATGTTTCTCGTGAGCTGAATCCTTCCTTATTCTCATATTACTTGTTTATATTATGATCTTCAACCACTTCAACCACTTGGGCTTTCCCCTTTTCATCACGGCGTTCTTCTCAAGTCATGTGGCAGCTCTCCTGAATCGCCAATTTCCACTTTATCCAACTCAAACTTGATTTTATTCGATGTAAAATTCGTAATAATTGTTTAAGTAAGTCCCACAACGAACCAAACTATAATTGTTGTTCTTTTCATGGAATCCAGTTTTGCTAGTGCTAAGTTCATTTATGAAATGGATTTTTAGAAATATAAATCAATACTTGCACCACAAGGTTACAATAAAGAAGAAGAATATATTGACTATTTTGAAATTTTGAAATCTTGGATTCTACAAGATTATTACTTGCATTTGATGCTTTTAAAAACTTCAAATTGTATCAAATGAATGTTAAAGTGCATTTTTTATGTGGCATTATTATTAGTATGTCTATGTGAAATATCTTGGTGGTTTCGAAGAGATAAAAATTTGTGTACAAGTGAATAATACATTGTATGATTTAAAACAAACTACTAGGGCATGATTTGAAGGATTAAGCGATTATTTATCGAAGTATGGTTTTATGAAAGACTCCGTTGACAAAATAATTTATTCTATGTGAAAATTCCGATATTCTATTTGTTCACGTGTACGTTGGTGATATTATCTTTGGTATTACAGAGTTAATGTGTACATTGTTTATTCTCCATAGGAAATTTTCCCAACATAAGTTATATTTTTACTTAGGTCTACAAATTAACAAACACAAAAAGAAATCTTTCTTTCTCAATCTAAATGCATTACATAAATACTTAATAAATTGGAGTTAGACAATGTATGAAAACATGCATGTAAGTTCATGTGGATTTATTTTTGTAAGACATAAGGAATGTATGGAATATTGTGTAAAATGTGGTGAATTTTGAATTCATCATGCATTTTATGGTGATTTGCGTTTTCCAAATGCGAACCATTAATTTTTGAAATTAAAGAGCCAATTGAGTTTGCCAAAAGCGGCTCACTTTTGGCAAACTCGATTGGCATTACATTTTATCTTAAATTTTGGCAAATTTGTTATGATATTTTATTTAATTTCAATATTTTATATTTAGTTTTAAAATTTTTAGTTATGTTATTATTTTATTTACATATTCGTGTTATATTTTTTTATAAAACCTTCGGATCCTGGTACCCCGAACTAAATTAGGCCTAAGCCTTGCTACGTCGTCCCAAGTGACGGAAGCCAAACTTGAGCCAAACTTGAAGGCCCCAGATCCAACTTCCAATAAATGTTCGACCCGACAAGGATCCGAAATTCCACTTGGCCCAAAGGCCCATACTCAGTGATCGGGACCGAAGGCCAATAACGCATATGGCCCATTGCTTCGGGGACTGATCCGATGGATCGGTCAAGACGGTTACAGCTAACGTGCCTTGTGCTCTGGGCTCAATCACGCCTTCCATGCTTCGGTCCTGATCACATAGACTGAGCTTCGGTTCCATCCACGTTTTCTAGCATGTGAAAACAATCTTCAACAACCTTGTCAGAGGCGGTTACATGGCGTGGATTACACGCGATTTCAGCTCTATAAATACACGGCTTGACGATGGAATTGACATGACCTTTTGGATGCGCCAGAATCAGCCATTACTCTGATGTTTTCTCCTTAGAGCTTTCTTTTGCCTCGTCATTTTCATCATCCTTCTCGTTTGTAATGAATTGTTTTATTAAAGAATCGGCTAAGAGTGTTTCTAGCTCTTAGTCAAGTGGTTTTTTCCATTTTCCAGGGGTTTTCCACTCTAAATTCGCCGTGTCTATTTCCTTGTTTATTCATAATCGTTTCCCCAATAACAAATAAATTAAAACTGAGTTCGTTCTCTAGCAAACCGAACGACTGTTAATATCTATGGTTTTAACCACAACAGTTTGGCACCGTCCGTGGGGACGATTTTCTAATCCTCATTTGAGGTTTCTCCCTAGGATAGGGTAATCAAAGGCATGTCAACTGGAACTTCGACGAACGACAGCGACGTGCTTCCCAACAGTCTTCCAGCCTCAACGTTATCTTTACAGGATCTGGAGGCTGTTGTCAGGAGAGTGATACTGGAAATTACGTCGGAGAGGAGTGGGACGGAACCACCAGCTGTTACAAGCCATGTTCTTACAAATAGAGGGTACGAGAGTGACCCTGACGCGTGAAGCTCCAATGAAGAGGAAGATTATTAGGCGCGGTGTAATAATGAGGAAGCCGAGATATTGATCTACTTCGCCCCCTCCAACTAGAGCTCCAACTCCCGTTCCTGGAACTAATCAGGAACGAATGCAAAGGCGTATCGACGAACTCACCAGAGAGTTGGAAAGCATGCGTACGCAAAAGGGTTTGCGGACCCGATCATGGGCGTAATCCTGGTTTATTCAACAGGGTAATGGGGGCCCCGATCAGGCGGAGCAAGGATGACGACTGGTGGCACAACCTACATGTGGCCCAAGCGTCATCCCAGAAATCTGGAGGTCTTTCTACCGCGTTGGGAGATTTAATGCTCCTTTTCTCGGAAGAGATCTGGGCGACAGTCCCAGATCGACATTATCGCAACTCCGAGGGGTTGCCGACGTTTCGTGGCGACGGAGATCCGATCGATCACTTCGCAGATTTTGAGTTAAGAATGTGAATTGTTCGGGCTTTTGATTCACTGAAGTGCCGCATCTTTGCGGCCGGACTACAAGGCGATGCTCGAACCTGGTTCAAGAACTTGCCGGCCCGATCCATACGATCGTATGGCGGATTTATCCTGGATTTCTCTGAACAGTTTGCCCCGAATGTAGGATCGCCTCGAAGAAGGCAGGAATTATACCAGTTGAAATATATCCAGACAAAGATGAGTCTCCGGTCCTTCGTGGAGAAGTTCAACATAACCGCTTGGGGTATCAAGCTGGAGCTTTGGGACAAAATCAATATTCTGTAGCAAGTCTTGGGACCGTGGGGCCTTTCGGCCAATTTGGTAAAGAGTCCACCATCTACCTTGGGAAAGCTCTTTCAGAAAATCAAAAAGTACATTAAGGTGGATGAAGCGTCTAGGAGCAAGTTATCGGAAGCGTAGCGTGAACTCTGAACCCGTAGGTGATCATAGGGTTTCTTACCCTAAGAAGCAACCGCGAGAAGTAGCAGCTGTAACTGAGAAGAATGTCCCCCCGAAGAAGGAGGACAATTGGGTGTATTGCGAGTTGCATCATAATCGCGATCACCCGACGCTGAAGTGCTTGCTGTTGCAAGAGACTGTAGTGGCAATGCATAAGGAGTGGCCTGATCAGAGTGATCATAAGGGCAAACGAGCTGAATCTCCGCGAAGGGGCCATCAAGGTGACAATCGTCACAGGCCGAGGGGAAGGGATAATCGGAGACATCCCCGAAATTATAATGATCGGACAGAGGACCGAAGGCCCCCTCCACCAGAACAAGACAGAGGTTAGCACGGTCGAGAGAACCATGGCCAGGGCTGAAGAAGGAGATGGTGGGGTCGTGGGGGCAGATCCCCGCAAAATGAAGGTGGGAGACAGGAGCAACTTGCTTCTCCACCTGCTGAAATAGATATCCAGCCTCCTCAGAATGAGGCGGTGCCTAGAGAAAGAGAAGTGGCCGGAGATATTTATGTTATCTCCGGGGGAATAAAAATCAATGAATCGGTCTGGGACCGAAAGAGAGCAGCGCGCGGAGATTCCGTTGAGAACTTAGAATATGTGGCGCTGGTTAAGTATGAACCGACTGAGCGGTCCTCTTCTTTCGAGGGCACTATTACGTTCACCGCGGCTAATCGGGAAGGAATGATTGATCCATGTGATGATCCTCTCATCATCATTGGAATTATTTCTAATCGTCTGGTCCACAGGATCTTAGTGGATACCGGGGCTTCGTGAATTTGATGAAGCGCTAAGTAGCAGAAATGTTGGGAGCGGCCGGTCATGATCTCCCTATCGCCAATATTACCCTCTGGGCTTTCGGCCAGAGGAGCGTTATTCCATACGGGAAAATTCTATTCCCAGTTACTCTAGAAGATCAATGCAAGGACCCAACCGAGACCTTGGAATTCATTGTCGTTGAAGTTGATTTGGCTGACAACGCCATTATCAGACGGACCGGTATCAATAATTTTGATTTTGTCCATTCTACTTATCACATGATGCTTAAGTTCCACTCTGCCCACGGAATTATTTCTTTAAAAGGGGATAAAAAAGTAGCAAGATAGTGCTACATGAGCTTGTGCCGAACTTTGGCACCGACTAAGAGGGCTCGGGTGGATTTTCTTGAAGAGCCACCACACCTGAGGCAAGTTATGGAATCCGTTGGGTTCAAGCTGATCAATTTGTTTGATGATGACTCAACCAAGACAACACGTATCGGGGCACATTTGGCCCCATCTTTTGAGGAAGAGTTGGTCCACTTGCTGAGAAGCCATGTGAACATATTCGCTTGGACCCCGGACGATGTTCCGGGGATAGACCGATCCGAAAGTGAACAGATCAACACCAAGCCTGGAAAAAAGCCTCTTAGGTAGAAGATGATACGCTATTCTCCTGAGAAAATTGAAATTATCCGGGTTGAGATGAACAAACTGCTGTGGTCGGGATTTATCAGAGAGATCCACTACACTGAATGGGTTGTGAACCCGGTAGTGGTCTCCAAAGCTGATGGGAACTGGAGGATGTTTATGGACTTGACCGACGTCAACAAAAGTTGTGAGTCGGATCCTTTCCCCCTGCCACATATTGACTGTTTGGTGTATGCTGTGGTGGCAGCACAATGATGAGTACCGTGAACGCTTACTCCGAGTATCATCAGATCTTTATTGTTGAGGAAGATAAAAAAAATCATCATTCATGACCGAAGATGGTGTTTATTGCTATGTAGTTATGTCATTCGGCTTGAAGAACGCTGGAGCAACATACCAAAGGTTGATTAATAAAATCTTTAGAGATCTGATAAGCCACATGATGGAAGTGTATGTTGATGATATGATTGTCAAATCTATGAATGATGAATACCATATTTCTTATTTGTCTCGTTGTTTCGAAGTATGCCGCAAATATAAACTCAAACTAAATCCGAACAAATGCTGCTTCGGGATCCGAANTATTCTATGTGAAAATTCCGATATTCTATTTGTTCACGTGTACGTTGGTGATATTATCTTTGGTATTACATAGTTAATGTGTACATTGTTTATTCTCCAGATGAAATTTTCCCAACATAAGTTATATTTTTACTTAGGTCTACAAATTAACAAACACAAAAAGAAATTTTTCTTTCTCAATCTAAATGCATTACATAAATACTTAATAAATTGGAGTTAGACAATGTATGAAAACACGCATGTAAGTTCATGTGGATTTATTTTTGTATGACATAAGGAATGTATGGAATATTGTTTAAATGGGGTGAATTTTGAATTCATCATATTTTTTGTGGTAATTTGTATTTCCCAAATGCGAGCCATTAATTTTTGAAATTAAAGAGCCAATTGAGTTTGCCAAAAACGACTCACTTTTGGCAAACTCGATTGGCATTACATTTTTACCTTAAATTTTGGAAATTTGTTATGATATTTTATTTAATTTCAATATTTTATATTTAGTTTTAAAATTTTTAGTTATGTTATTATTTTATTTACATATTCGTGTTATATTTTTGATAAAACCTTCGGATCCTGGTACCCCGAACTAAATTAGGCCCAAACTTTGCTACGTCGGCCCAAGTGACGAAAGCCGAACTTGAAGGTCCCAGATCCAACTTCCAATAAATGTTCGACCCGACAAGGATCCGAAATTCCACTTGGCCCAAAGGCCCATACTCAGTGATCAGGACCGAAGGCCAATAACGCATATGGCCCATTGCTTCGGGGACTGATCCGATGGATCGGTCAAGACGGTTACAGCTAACGTGCCTTGTGCTCTGGGCTCAATCACGCCTTCCATGCTTCGGTCCTGATCACATAGACTGAGCTTCGGTTCCATCCACGTTTTCTAGCATGTGAAAACAATCTCCAACAACCTTGTCAGAGGCGGTTACATGGCGTGGATTACACACGATTTCAACTCTATAAATACAAGGCTTGACGATGGAATTGACATGACCTTTTGGATGCGCCAGAATCAGCCATTACTATGATGTTTTCTCCTTAGAGCTTTCTTTTGCCTCGTCATTTTCATCATCCTTCTCATTTGTAATGAATTGTTTTATTAAAGAATCGGCTAAGAGTATTTCCAGCTCTTAGTCAAGTGGTTTTTTCCATTTTCCAGAGGTTTTCCACTCTAAATTCGCCGTGTCTATTTCCTTGTTTATTCATAATCGTTTCCCCAATAACAAATAAATTAAAACTGAGTTCGTTCTCTAGCAAACCGAACGACTGTTAATATCTATGGTTTTAACCACAACAGTTTGGCACCGTCCGTGGGGACGATTTTCTAATCCTCATTTGAGGTTTCTCCCTAGGATAGGGTAATCAAAGGCATGTCAACTGGAACTTCGACGAACGACAGCGACGTGCTTCCCAACAGTCTTCCAGCCTCAACGTTATCTTTACAGGATCTGGAGGCTGTTGTCAGGAGAGTGATACTGGAAATTACGTCGGAGAGGAGTGGGACAGAACCACCAGCTGTTACAAGCCATGTTCCTACAAATAGAGGATACGAGAGTGAACCTGACGCGTGAAGCTCCAATGAAGAGGAAGATTATCAGGCGCGGTGTAACAATGAGGAAGCCGAGATATTGATCTACTTCGCCCCCTCCAACTAGAGCTCCAACTCCCGTTCCTGGAACTAATCAAGAACGAATGCAAAGGCGTATCGACGAACTCACCAGAGAGTTGGAAAGAATGCGTACGCAAAAGGGTTTGCGGACCCGATCATGGGCGTAATCCTGGTTTATTCAACAGGGCAATGGGGGCCCCGATCAGGCGGAGCAAGGATGACGACTGGTGGCACAACCTACATATGGCCCAAGCGTCATCCCAGAAATCTGGAGGTCTTTCTACCGCGTTGGGAGATTTAATGCTCCTTTTCTCGGAAGAGATCTGGGCGACAGTCCCAGATCGACATTATCGCAACTACGAGGGGTTGCCGACGTTTCGTGGCGACGGAGATCCGATCGATCACGTCGCAGATTTTGAGTTAAGAATGTGAACTGTTCGGGCCTTTGATTCACTGAAGTGCCACATCTTCCCGGCCGGACTACAAGGCGATGCTCGAACCTGGTTCAAGAACTTGCCGGCCCGATCCATACGATCGTATGGCAGATTTATCCTGGATTTCTCTGAACAGTTTGCCCCGAATGTAGGATCGCCTCGAAGAAGGCAGGAACTATACCAGTTGAAATATATCCAGACAAAGATGAGTCTCCGGTCCTTCGTGGAGAAGTTCAACAGAACCGCTTGGGGTATCAAGCTGGAGCTTCGGGACAAAATCAATATTCTGTAGCAAGTCTTGGGACCGTGCGGCCTTTCGGCCAATTTGGTAAAGAGTCAACCATCCACCTTGGGAAAGCTCCTTCAGAAAATCAAAAAGTACATTAAGGTGGATGAAACGTCTAGGAGAAAGTTATCGGAAGCGTAGCGTGAACTCTGAACCCGTAGGTGATCATAGGGTTTCTTACCCTAAGAAGCAACCGCGAGAAGTAGCAGCTGTAACTGAGAAGAATGTCCCCCCGAAGAAGGAGGACAATTGGGTGTATTGCGAGTTGCATCATAATCGCGATCACCCGACGCTGAAGTGCTTGCTGTTGCAAGAGACTGTAGTGGCAAGGCATAAGGAGTGGCCTGATCAGAGTGATCATAAGGGCAAACGAGCTGAATCTCCCCGAAGGGGCCATCAAGGTGACAATCGTCACAGGCCGAGGGGAAGGGATAATCGGAGACATCCCCGAAATTATAATGATCGGACAGAGGACCGAAGGCCCCCTCCACCAGAACAAGACAGAGATCAGCACGGTCGAGAGAACCATGGCCAGGGCCGAAGAAGGAGATGGCGGGGTCGTGGGGGCAGAGCCCCGCAAAATGAAGGTGGGAGACAGGAGCAACTTGCTCCTCCACCTGCTGAAATAGATATCCAGCCTCCTCAGAATGAGGCGGTGCCTAGAGAAAGAGAAGTGGCCGGAGATATTTATATTATCTCCGGGGGAATAAAAATCAATGAATCGGTCTGGGACCGAAAGAGAGCAGCGCGCGGAGATTCCGTTGAGAACTTAGAATATGTGGCGCTGGTTAAGTATGAACCGACTGAGCGGTCCTCTTCTTTCGAGGGCACTATTACGTTCACCGCGGCTAATCAAGAAGGAAGGATTGATCCATGTGATGATCCTCTCATCATCATTGGAATTATTGCTAATCGTCTGGTCCACAGGATCTTAGTGGATACCGGGGCTTCGTGAATTTGATGAAGCGCGAAGTAGCAGAAATGTTGGGAGCGGCCGGTCATGATCTCCCTATCACCAATATTACCCTCTGGGCTTTCGGCCAGAGGAGCCTTATTCCATACGGGAAAATTCTATTCCTGGTTACTCTAGAAGATCAATGCAAGGACCGAACCGAGACCTTTGAATTCATTGTCGTTGAAGTTGACTTGGCTGACAACGCCATTATCGGACGGACCGGTATCAGTAAGTTTGATTCGGTCCCTTCTGCTTATCACATGATGCTCAAGTTCCACTCCGCCCACGGAATTATTTCTTTAAAAGGGGATAAAAAAGTAGCAAGATAGTGCTACATGAGCTTGTGCCAAACTTTGGCAACGACTAAGAAGGCTCGGGTGGATTTTCTTGAAGAGCCACCACACCCGAGGCAAGTTATGGAATCCGTTGGGTTCAAGCTAATCAATTTGTTTGATGATGACTCAACCAAGACAACACGTATCGGGGCACATTTGGCCCCATCTTTTGAGGAAGAGTTGGTCCACTTGCTGAGAAGCCATGTAAACATATTCGCTTGGACCCCGGACGATGTTCCGGGGATAGACCGATCCGAAAGTGAACAGATCAACACCAAGCCTGGAAAAAAGCCTCTTAGGTAGAAGATGATACGCTATTCTCCGGAGAAAATTGAAATTATCCGGGTTGAGATGAACAAACTGCTGTGGTCGGGATTTATCAGAGAGATCCACTACACTGAATGGGTTGTGAACCCGGTAGTGGTCTCCAAAGCTGATGGGAACTGGAGGATGTGTATGGACTTCACCGACGTCAACAAAAGTTGTGAGTCGAATCCTTTACCCCTGCCACATATTGACTGTTTGGTGTATGCTGTGGTGGCAGCACAATGATGAGTACCATGAACGCTTACTCCGAGTATCATCAGATCTTTATTGCTGAGGAAGATAAAAAAAATCATCATTCATGACCGAAGACGGTGTTTATTGCTATGTAGTTATGTCATTCGGCTTGAAGAACGCTGGAGCAACATACCAAAGGTTGATTAATAAAATCTTTAGAGATCTGATAAGCCACATGATGGAAGTGTATGTTGATGATATGATTGTCAAATCTATGAATGATGAATACCATATTTCTTATTTGTCTCGTTGTTTCGAAGTATGCCGCAAATATAAACTCAAACTAAATCCGAACAAATGCTGCTTCGGAATCCGAAGTGGAAAATTCTTAGAATATTATGTTTCTTAGAAAGGCAAAGAGGTTAACCTTGAGAAAGTTCAGGCGATCATTGATATGCAGCCTCCGAGAAATAAGAGAAAATCTCAAAGGCTTACTGGCCGATTAATAGCGCTAAGCAGGTTTTTCTAGATCAACGGATCGGGCTATGCCTTTTTTTAGAGTATTGAGGAAAGCAAGTCATCTGGATTGGACCGAAGAGTGTGATCGGGCCTTCTCATATTTGAAGACTTATTTAAGTACTCCTTCTGTGATAGTGAACCCGACTTGCGATGAACCTTTGGGATTAAATCTAGTTGTATCAGATGATGCAATCAGCGCAGCTCTAGTTACCATTAAGGATGACGTTCACATATCTGTTTATTATGTGAGTCACTCTCTGGTATCGGCCGAAACTAGATACACTACTCTTGAAAAGTTCATGCTGGCGTTGCTGAAAGCTATATCTAAGTTGAAACATTATTTCGAAGGCCGAAAGGTTTATGTTTATACTGATTAGCTTTTGAAGGCAGTCCTGAATCAGACGGATCCCAATGAGAAATTGGAAAAGTGGGCAATCAAAATCAGCTCCATGTATCTGGAGTTCTTACCCCGAAGGGCGATCAAGGCTCAGGTCCTCACTAATTTCGTGGTCGAAATGATCTGATTAGCCATATTCTTAAACCAATAGGACGACCGATGTAACATTTATGTTGATGGATCGACCTTCAGAGGAAAAGGGGCGGACATTACCCTTACTACGCTGCAAGGCGATGTTATCCATTCCGCAGTTGAGTTCTTATTCTCTGGAACAAATAACGTGGTAGAATATGAGGTTGTATTGTCGGGAATGACCCTAGCCCGAAAGATGGGAGTTGTCAAAGTGCGAATGTTCTCACATTCTAAGTTTGTGGTGGAACAGTTCGCAGGAAAATTTGAAACACATGAGTTCACGATGAAGCTGTATCAAGCTAAAGTTATGGAGTTATCAAAGAAGTTCAGTGAATTCTCACTTGACCATGTGCCTCGAGAACAAAATAAAGTTGTCGATGCGTTAGCCAGATTGGCTGCAGGCATACCAGACATTGAACCGGGCACCTTATCGGTCCATATTCAGGATCGACCATTGGTCGAGATATCTGTGACCGAAAAGTCAATTGATGAAGTTGGAGCTTTATGCCATGAACTCCAGGGTTTGAATGTTAATGCTATTGACTCTCTAGGGGAATCCACGTGGATGATTTAAGAAAAGTTTTGAAGGACCGCTCTTGCGATATCTATCCCCTATTGAGGTTGAGGCCGTCATGATTTATGTTCACGAGGGGATATGTGTTATACACTCTGGAGCCCGTATCCCTATATCATCGCATTATCAGGACTGGGTATTTTTGGCCGACGCTTCTTGAGGATGCTAAGAAATACACTAGACGTTGTGCAGCGTGTCAGTACCATGCTCCGATCCCGCAATTTCCCAGAGCACCTTTATCAGTGACCCCACTCCATTGTCCATTCAACAGGTGGGAGATTGATATATTGGGACCTTTTCCCCAATCAATAAAGCAATGGAAGTTCTGTATTGTAGCCGTTGAATATTATACCAAATGGATCGAAGCTGATGCAATGACTATTATCTCAGAGAAAGTGGTGAAACACAACTTGTAGAGAAACATTATAAGCCGCTTTGGAGTTCCCAGAGCGTTCGTATCGGATAATGGGCTCCAATTCTGCTGAAAGTCCATACTGGATCTTTGTATCAAATTGGGTATCGTTCAGCATTTTTCGTCAGTGGCTCATCCCCAAACCAACGGATTGACGAAGGTTTCCAACAAAGTTATCCTGAAGGGATTAAAAACTAAGTTGGAAGACTTGGGAGGAAAGTGGTCCGATCATATCTACGAGGTTTTATGGGCTTATAGGACTACACCCAGCTCTACGACCCAAGAATCTCCATTCTTTTTGGTGTATGGGTCTGAAGCAGTCAGTCCAGTTGAGGTCGCCATACGATCACCTCGGATAACTCAATATGACGAACATCTGAATTATGAAAGGAGGTCCTTAGATCTTGAAATGATTGAGGAAAAAAGAAATGATATCTATGTGCCCATGTGTTCTTATCAACGAACTATGAAGTGGGCCAATAATAAGCGTGTCTTACCCAGAGAATTTTCAAAAGGGGACCTTGTTCTCATGAATGTGAGAGTTCATAGAAACGTTGGAAAACTGGACAAAAACTGGGAGGGACCTTACCGAGTTGTGAAAAACTTAGGGGTTGGGGCTTATAAGTTGGAAACAGTGGATGGGAATGAGATCCCCCGAACTTGAAATGTTATGAACTTAAGTCGATATTTTTTGTAAAATCTTTGACATTAGTGGCAATTCTGAACCATAAAAATGTTTCTTATATTATGAAAAAGATACAACATATGCAATATAAATTATTTCCAACTATGTGAGTGATCGATCTTGAAGTTGGTTTTTCTGGACTAGTTTGGACTGATGACCATAGCAGTCCATCCATAAGGCTTTCAAGTAGTTGTTACCGCTCTTACGAGTCAGATGCTTCCACGCTTGTTGAGTAATTAGATGGAATGCAAAACTCTCAGAACTTACTGCGAACTTAATCTCCCCTTCGACGTCACCCACCCTTCGGAAATAACTCTTGCTTCTTTGTACTTAGCCATAAACGAGATAACAATAACAGAGTTAGCCAGTCAAAACGTAAACGCAAGCCTATACTGAGACTTATGTAGAACTGGGGCTTGACCGAAGCATGACACGGGACTTTTATTAGAACAGGGGTTTCGATAAAGCTTGCCATGAGACTCATAAAGAACCAAGGCAACACCGCCAAACTCATGATGTTTGAATGAGACGGAATAAAGAGTGATTTGTTAATGCGATTAAAATTTCCTAACTTATTAAGCCTAGCAAGATTCCAATCTAAGTTAAGATGACGGAAAGATTCTGGTTCAGTATGGACCCCGAACTTATACTTAGAAGAAAAAATATATTAAAAGATGATAGTTACAATATACAAAATGCAGAAGGGGGGACCTAAGATATGAACCTAGTCTATTTGTCTTCCTCCCTATCTGCTGCCTTGGACTTCTCCGCGATCCATGTCTTGAGATCATCCAGTTTCCTCTCCTTCTCCTCAACCACCTCGTTGACAGATTTCTCCATTAAGTCAAATAGAGGGAAGGTGGGATCCTTATCCAATGGAAGTTCATCCAAAAATGTGATCTCTTTGAAGTTCTCGTCCCAGGTTAGGAGATCGATCGTCTCCCAGCGCTCATCTTCGGAATCCAGACCAAACTTGCTAACTATCTGGCCCTTCATATTGTCCATGTACTGGGATATGTTTGATCCATAGACGTTTGCCGCTAAGGCAAACATTAGCGGTGATCGGGCAAAACCCAATAGGGCCTCCCGGACCGCTCCTTCAATTGCTTCCTTGCCCCTAACCAATTCTTCATTCAATGCATCTTTCTCCTCCTGTGACCGAATGAGAAGTCTGTTGTTCTCGTCAGATAGCTCTTATATCTGACGCTATAGTTCCAAAACTCGGGCCGTTTCGGAGTTAGCAGCCGACTGGGTTTCCTTATAATTTGCTTCCCACTCCGCTACTTGAGAAGTGACAAGCGAAATTTGAGTGTCCGCTCCTAACAGATCTCCATTCAAACGGTCCCTTTCCTCCCATGCCGATTCCAGCTTCTTTTGCTTGATCTCAACTTGCCTTTGAGCTAGAGCAAGTTGATCATTCATATCTTCATAAGCCGAAGCAGAGCTTCGACTTAGCTGGATAGCAGAAGCAAGGTCCAGACTTCTTCGCATGTCTGTAAGAAAGGATCATGTTCATATCCGAAATCCTACCTAAATGATAGAATGCAAAGATTATTTACCGTCGCATGTGATTCTATATAAGCGGCCACCAAACTGAGGATGGAGCCATCCAATTCGGCTGGGTTCTTTCGTGCCATCAGCCTATATTCCTCCAGCATGACATCCTTCCATGACACCGGAGTTCTCTTAGGTCCTCAGACCTTCGAGACAGAGGCAACCATCTCTTGGATCCCCCCTGACCAGTTCGGGATCTGATGGCACGGGGACAAATGTCCCACCAATTGAGATCCCTTTCTTAGTTATCGGGGCTTCAGCCTGTTCTTCGTTCCTCTTCAGCCGTTTGAACTGCTTCAGGTGCCCGCTTGCTTCTATCTTGAGGCAGATGGGGCCTCGACATACTCTCCTCCAAGTTGGAAGATGGGATGACATCCTCAACTCTCACCACCCCCTGCAGCAACAACCGCACGACGTTAAGATCCATGGGTGAATTATTCCCGATCTTATACTTGGCGGATAGACCTAACGAGCGGATTCTTGTCGAAATCACCTCATCCACCTCCACCATCGAGGGTCCGAGCCTCTGGCTGCTGGAACCTCCCACCGATCGGGTAGACTCTACAGGGGTGTCTGATGTTGATTTGGATGCCTAGAACCGTGCATCCTTCATAGCCTTGGCTGCAGCAGCCATCTCAGCCATTCTGTTCCTCGACATCATGTCTGTGGAGCCTGTAGAAGAAAAACGATAAGGATTATGAGATATGAACTGAAATAGGTTAAAGTCCATACCCAATCCCTCCAACTCGGATGAGTCCGAACTAGAAAATATCCCATTCGGAGCAGAGGCACTGGTCCTGCCCGCTACCCCTATCTCTAGCAGCTTCTTCTCCCGAAGTATGTCTTTTAAGATGTTTTTAGGGAGGAGGAAGCATTGCCAGCGTATTAGCAATGTCCTGATTGGAAGGGTTGAATGGGGTTCGATCCAACCTCCCGATATCAGAATGAGTAATTAAGGGAGACACCTTCAACATGTCCTCCCTCGAAATGTCTATCGAGACATATCAAGATTTCATTCATGAAGGGAATCTTCCTTGTCAACGATAACACATTCTTTTATTCGGGTCGCTATGTAATACAATATGCGACACTCCAACAACCATTTCCCCCTTCAGTATCCCACCAAAAAAGGTTAAGAAAATGTTTCAGGGTCGGTTCTACCCCCTACCTATAACAATAAAAAATAAAAGTTATTATATATACGTAACTGCCCTGAAAAAGAGCTTAGGTTGGGCAGTTGATTTCCCGAAGTACGGCAGCCACAAAAGGATGAAGCGGGAACCGTAGGCCGCACTTCAGGGAGACATAGCTAATGGGTAAGGCGTTAGCAGGTACGTTCATCTCAGCGGGAAGAAAGCACAGAACGTCTTCCTTCACCCTCCAGATGGGGTAATGGGCTGGGATAGAGAACTTGATCTGAAGTTCTTCGGTGTCAATCTCGGAAACGAGGGGATATTTAGCCTTGCGAGGTGCCATAGGTGATTACCTTAAAATTCTTCAAAGAAAGCGAGATTTGGAAACGCAGAAAGCAAAATCGCCAAAGACGCTAGGGCTTGAGAATCCTTTCTCAAAAATGGCAGCGATGGTCGCACAGTACCCAAATCCCCAGCTTTTATATTCTCACATTGGTCACTCACAAAGTGACACGTCACTACTGCAGGCGGTCGCAATCTGACAACATGTCCTTCCTTCATAATACGAAAGGGCGCAGGCTATTGTTAAAAGCTCAAATTACATTTTTGCCCATAGCCGTTACAGCTTTCCAATTTGAAAACTAGCTTTCTGAAAGGTATCTGAGTGCATGATCGATCTTCATGGACGCTGTCATAACTGATTCGGGTACGATCCTCCGTTCGTTCGATCGAGCATTCTTGCCTCAAACGCACTCAGTCAGATGGTCAACTTACATCGTCATTACGATGGCGATAAAGTCCGATGGGCTAGTGATGAGACCTTTGGATCCCGGTATCCCGAACTAAGTTAGGCCCAAACCTTGCTACGCCGGCCCAAGTGACGGAAGCCTAACATGAAGGCCTCAGATCCAACTTTAAAATAAACGTTCGACCTGACAATGATAGTTGGATCCGAAAGTTCACTTGGCCCAAAGACTCATACTCAGTGATCGGGGATCGAAGGCCAATAACACATTTGGCCCATTGCTTCGGGGACCGATCCAATGGATCGGTCAAGACGGTTATAGCCCACGTGCCTTGTGCTCCGGGCTCAACCACGCCTTCCACGCTTCAGTCTTGATTACGCAGACTGCGCTTCGGTCTCATCCACGTTTTCTAGCATGTAAAAATAACCTCCAACAACCTTATTAGAGGCGGTTACAAGGCGTGTATTACATCCGATTTTAACTCTATAAATACAAGGCTTGACAGTGGAATTGACAGGACTTTTTTGACACGCAAGAATCAGTCATTACTCTGTTGTTTTCTCCTTAGCGCTTTCTTTTGCCTCGTCATTTTCATCAGCCTTCTCCTTTGTAATGAACTGTTTTATTAAGGAATCGGCTAAAAGTGTTTCCCGCTCTTAGTCAAGTAGTTTTTTCCCTTTTCCATGAGTTTTCCACTCTAAATTCGCCGTGTCTATTTCATTGTTTATTCATAATCGTTTCCCCCCATAACAAATAAATTAAAACTGAGTTCGTTCTCTAGCCAACCGGACGACTGCTGATATCTCTGGTTTTTTAACCACAATAATATTGATTAATTTATGTTATCATTTAATTACATATCGATTTATATAATGTTAGTACATTTAATAGTAATCAGTATATATAACGTATTGATTAATTTTATGTTATCATTTTATTTACATCTTGAAATTCAATATCTCATTTCACATATATTTTTACGTAATATATTTAAATCATATTTATTGATTCATCATCAATAAATTATATTAAATGATTATTATGAAATATACTAACATTATATAATATCGATATGTAATTAAATGATAACATAAATTAATCAATATATAACACGAATATGTAAATAAAATAATAATATAATTAAAATTTTAAAACTAAATATAAATATAAAATATTGAAATTAAATAAAATATCATAACAAATTTGCCAAAATTTAAGGGAAATGTAAAATTTAATGCCAATCGAGTTTGTCAAAAGTGAGTCGGTTTTGGCAAACTCGATTGGCCCTTAAGTTACAAAAATTAATGGCTCACTTTTGGGAAATGCGAGTTAATGTGTTATTCAACGTTTGCGTTTTCCAAATACGAATAACCATATAAAACAGAATGGATTCAAAATCTACCACATTTTACACAATATCTCATGAATGTATGAGTGAAAAGTTGTATAGAAACATGATATGATCGTTAGATATATATTAATATTTCAAGACGCTATATCATTTTTTATTTTTCAGCATTAGATTTTTAGGTTAAACAAATGAAAAGATTAAACCAATAGAACTTTAATTTATAGAGAATGAAATGCTACAAATTGTTCCTTTGTTTGATGTAGGACTTCTCCTCGGTTTAGGAGGTGAGCGTATTCTATTCCAACACAGGAACAAATACTCTGCGGCCATTTTTATCCAAATGGTCTAAAACTCAAATATTTGCAATTTTCATTAAATAATATAAACATATTTTTCCCAATATTGATTGTAAAATACTATTTAGAATTTTAATATAATATTTTAAGCCAAAATCATAATTTTGAACTAAATAACAAATGTTTTCATCTCGGTTCAAAGTATCAGTTCGATCCGGATCGGTATACCACACTAATAAGAAAACATTCAAATAACTCATTTGATCCGGTTGTCGGATATTTGTTCAGTCCATTTCAATATAAATAAATGGACGTGGTCCTACTAATAATAAATAGTGGAGATAAGTCCTTATCAACGTGTTATATAGGGAGCAACTATTACACCAAATTAGCTGGGAGCAATTACCAGCTTTTTATTTTTTATTATTTATTTTTAAAATAATTTTTGGAAAGCTTGAATGACGACTTCTCAATTATTTGATGGGTTTATTTGTTTTAACCTTTTAAATTTTATTTGGGGTGGGGTTGAATGTGTTCATATAATAATAGTCCATTTTTAAATTTGTTTGTTAAAATAATGATATTATGATCGTTATTAATATAAAAATACAAATATATCTTTATATATAAAAAATTAAGTGATGTTTGTAATTAACCCACAAACTTTATAATAGTGTAAATGCAGTACCCAAAATTTGATAAAATGTTGTAAATATCATATATTTAAAGTTTAAGAATTGTATGGTTGACCCCCGAACTTTCAAACTGTTTATATTTGACATTGTACTCGTTAATACTTTAAACGTCTCCGAAGTTTGTATTTCATCCATTAACCTTGAAAAGATGTTATGACTATATCGAAACCATTGATACGAAAAAAGACGAAAACAACTATTATTAACTCGAGAGTCATTTTTGAACGATTTTGAAAGGGATTTCTCATATAATTTACAAACTTTAGTTGCATCGTCTTTACACTATTTTAAACAGTAAAGGTTAATTTTATGTAATTTTCTAATAAAGAATTTATAAATATCATAATATTGTAACTGTTACAAGTAAGGATAATTGATGACTAGCATATTTTTTTATTATCACAAATTTGTTTTTGTGTGTGTTAAAAAATTAAAATATGAACGGATTAAAATTAAATATGTGTGTGTGTTAATTATAAATAAAATGGCCAAAATGATTATTTTTTTGGTTGTGATAAGATGTGTGCCCTGCTTGAGTTCTGAACAGTAATTCCAGTTGGATATATTTAAAGGTTCCACAAACTGGGGCAAATTTTGGCAAAGAACTCACTCCAGAATTTTACTTTGTTGAATAGTTTGGTTTTATAAAAAATTGGGTAAATAATTTGTATTTCAAAAGCATTAGTCAAATGACTTGTGTTGTGGTTAGAAAACCAGGGGTGTCAACAGTCGACCGGTTCGTTACAAGACGAACTCGGTTATGATTTGTTTATGTGTGGAGAAGAGTTAACGGTTTAGAGGCATAGAAAGCAAAAAGGATTTAGAGTGGAAAACCTCGGAAGCGAGGAAAAAACCACTTGACTAAGGGCGGAAAGAAAAGCCCTTAGCCCTTCCAATAACCGAAAACAGGATCATACAATGCATGTTTTCAGACCAATACAAAGGGAGACTACAAAGCGCTTCGAAAATAAATCGAGAGGAGCTGTGAAACCAGGGATGGGGGGAGGAAGAACTAGCAGGATCCCCAAACTTCTTCCGTTCTTTCTTTCTGATTCCAAAAGGCCCTTTTTCTTTTTTTTTTCGTTCTCTCAGCGTCCTTTTTATACCTGCACTGTACTATGTGCAGTAGGCCGTCGTTTTGTGCTTGTTCTTTGCCAATAGGTCGGCTAACGCCAGGCGGATCAGCCGCCGGAACTGGCTCTACAGTGGCTGCATGGCGCTTAGGCCTTACGGCGCTGCCAGCCGGCTACTCTTTGGCCTTTAGCGGCTTGCTCTCATGACTGGACCATAGTCCTGACTGATTTGTCGTGGCTCGCTATCATACAGGACGATCGGAAATGGCCCGAGGGGGAATCTGCAGCTAATGGACCGAACGGTCTGACGCTTCCTGGGAGGTTGGGTCCCACACCTTGGGACCGATCGCCTAATATGCCCGATCGGGGCAGCCACACAAATGGGCCTTCCTTTAATTTGACCTCCAAGCTTGGTCCACTCGCTTGGGCCGCCATAGCTTGGGGTNAAGGACAACGCTTTTACACTATTTCAATTATTAGGGACCAATAACAAACACAACTCCATATATAATGTATAAGAGAAACGATCATTGAACAAATCATTTATCAAAATATTAATTCCTTTTTATAAACCATTATAAATTTAATCAGAAATCCAATTTGTGATAATTTGACATTTCAACACATTTCATCAAATATAAACACATGAAAAATTTGGACTTACAAATTCAAATTAACCGAACTTTCCCGATATTGACAATCAAAATATTGATCGAAGTAACTCTAATACAATGTTGAAATTATAGAATATGATAAAAATTATAAACGTATAGGAAGATAACATATAAATGATATCATTTACTAAGATCTTCTTCATTCCCACTTATATATGACTCCAAATTTCATCACAAATGAATGTTACACAATTTTGCTATTAGAGGAGAAAATTTGATTTGGAGGAATAATAATTGTGTGCAGGTCCACCAAATAAAATCTAAATTAATATTTTGTACCAATTTAAAAGTGATAGAACCAACCAGCAAAAATATGTTGGATTAAATAATAGAGTGAGACATCAAACCATATAAGTCATCCCAACCTGTATGAGATTTGAATGAGCAACGCTCAAGTTGGCCGTACCCCTCCTGCAATTCTTTCTCAAGAAAGCATACAAGTAATTGATCACAAGCTTCTTTATGAACCATGAATTCTTCTTTGCCCTTATTGTTCCATGATCCAGAAGGTACACAACCCCAGACTCCTTTGCCTGCCTTAACAAAAACAGCTCCTTATCTAATAAGCTTTGCTCTTCATCTGTTTCAGCTTTTGCCTTAGCAGCTCTATCTGATTCCACAATGAAATTGTTGGTATCTTGAAACTCTGCTAGCAGAGGGACACCAAGAGAATAAAGACTTCCATTGGGAGCCATTAGTGTTCTTGAGAAAGAGTTCACTTCCCCTTCTTCATCCGACTCATCACTCTCCAGTGATCTTTCTTGCGCTTCACTACGAATGAACTTCTCAAGACTCTCCATCAGTAATTGCTCAAATATCTGGTGGCTTTCTTTGCTCACGTCTTTATATCCATATCTATATAGGAGAATTAGACATCATTATAACCAAGCTCCAAATTCCAAGAAGGTGCTTCAGATGTTTCAAAAACTCATCACTATATTTTAATCACAGAATATTATTCTACTCTCAACATCAAATCCAAAAGGTCTGAAAAACTAATAGTTTGCCCAAGGGATTAAAAATACTGCTCGAATTCGGAAACTAGGATGTGCATAAATTCATGATTACAAAACTGCAATGCATGGACTATACAAATCATGAAATTACAATCAGTGTTACCTGAACATATGACACCACTAACATGCATTTTTTTCACAGAAACCGCATGATTATTCATCAGGAATTATTAAGTAAAAATCACCGTATTGAATACGATAACATGTTAGAGCAAAAAAAAAAGAATCTTGTTTATAAAAGTTGAAGAGATTAAATACCTTGCAACACATCGAAATATGTGATAACCTTTGGGACAGACTCGCCTGAACAGAAATCTTTCACTCTGAGGGACAAGAGAAACTGGAACATACTTTATGCAGACAAATATTATCATTGAGTGAACGGCAGGAAGAGTAGTAAGAAAGTGCCCAAATATTGCAGGAACTCCCTTAGCTAACTCATTGTAAAGCAAGCCAATTCCAGGAGCTCTAATAGTACCCAAGCTTGGGCCAAGTTCCCGCAGCAAATTCATAGACATCTTTTGTTTGACTTCAGTCTCAAACTTAAGGTTGCTTCCGTAGTTCCAAATGTACATAATTAGAAACATAATAACTGCAAACACTAGTATTATCCAACTTCCATCACCCACACTCCAGAGGACAGAGGACAGGAACGTTAGCTCCAAGCCCAAGAAAATGCACGAAAAACTCAGCACGGTGAAAATGTTTAGTTGCCATATGAGAAGCATAACCAGGGTTACTAATGTTGTTGACATCATCATTACTCCAACTTCAGCAATTCCTGTACAAACAAAATATCATTAAGAATAGAAAAATGATGCCCCATATGTTTTACACAATGGTTTTTTTTCTTTTCTGTGGAGAAGAAGCTAAATAAGTCAATCATACAAACAAGAATGGAAGCAACATTGCAAATCAGCCTACAGACATTGTGGAAAAATACATAGCCTTGTAGTAATTCTATGAAATGACAGCTGTACAGTTGCTTCTCTAACGTATGCATTAGCTCCAGATAGGACCATTCAAGCTTTCTAACCCTGATCTATATATTTTAAAGATTAAAATAAAAAAATTCAAGAATGTTAAAAAAATATAACTTCAAAGTAAAGAAAGAGAATTACCATATGCATTTCCAATTTCATAAATATTCGAAATGTTGCAAACCAAAAACAGGGTCAGAACTAATAGAAACCAATTCATGACTGGGATGTATATCTGGCCCATGAATTTCCTCGAGGTGTGTATAATTTTAAGACGAGGAAAGCAACCAAGGGACGTTGATTGTTTAATACATGAGAAAGTTGCTGTGATCATTGTTCTACTTGCAATCAGTGCGGCTATGTTAGCCACTAGAAAAACAGGCCAGAAAGCTTCACCTGCAAAGACACAAGATCCACAATCAATACTACAACCAACGGATAAAACATCATAAAACTATACAAGAGAAAATTTCTGAATGTAGACAAATGGGTTGATCCATAAAATTTCTCTTACATGATAATGAAAAATTACGCTTACGTGGTACTGATGAGAAAAAAGCATGAGTTGTGTCAGCATGATTCTCCATAAGGTATGCAGCTTGGCCAAGGTAACCCAGGAAAAGACAAGGTAATACAAGTAATACAAAGGTAAGCTGCCAAAAAAACAAACTGCTTAAAACATGTTTAAAAACGGATGGGTTCCAAAACAAAAATTAGAGCATACCTGCACTGACTTCACAGAAAAATAGCATAGGTCCGCAAACATAGCCTCAGAACCTGAATAGTATAGCTTTTAATGAGCTTTTGAAGATTATTACATAGCTGCACGTTTCATCATGTACAGGAAAAAAGATCCCAATTTTAAAATTTAACGTCGAAGGAAGAAGCTTATATGAAGTAACCTCCAAACCATGAATTTACCATGTTTTAAAAAATCAATCACATATAAAGCTTTTGCATGCTTAGCAACACCAATCTTACCTGTAGCACATAGAAGGCAGCCCCCAAGTGAATACCACGCCTTGGTTGAGTTACGCTTAAAGAAATAATAAATATATATTGGATTAAATGCCCGCAGAACACTAGTATCATACTTGACAAGGTTGTATATGCCAATGCCTCCGAGAGAGCAAAACCATATGAACAAGGCAGGTCCAACAACAAGTCCCATTTTACTCGTCCCATACCTCTGGACACTGAACAGGACGATAAGAAATGCCATTGAGATTATAACAACATGAACTGCAATTAAAAAAGAATATATTCAGGAATTAGATTCTAAGCAAAATTCACCACGAGTTTTTAAATAAAGGGTATTTTCTGTGACCAGCTAAAATAAGCATACGAGATGGGGGGGCAATCACCTTGTTTTACCCCTGACACTCCAATCTTCAAGCCATCAACGGCAGAAATAACTGAAATGACAAAATTCTAAGCATGTTCAGAATATTCTTGAATTGGCAGCTTGAAGCATATTCTATTTTAGAATCAGGTAATCATATATCTCAGAAATCAAAGAAAATATAACACTGAATTCAAAAGTTGTACCTGACATTGCAGGTGTTACAACGCAGTCAGCAATCACCATTGAAGTACCGGCAAGAACTAGCATTAGAAGAATCTTTTTTAATGTTGGAGAAGCTTCAAGCCGCTCCTTTATTTTAAGGGACCTCTCCAGTTCAGGCGATGGCACCTTCAGCCGAAAGCTAGATATACGAGCATCAGATGGAAGCTGGTTTGGTAAAAGACTGACTTTAGCGTGCCTACAAATCAAGGAGTAAAGAGCAAATGTACCACCTGCAGCAATTAGCGACATGGTAGTCTGACTAAATTTGCAAAAAAATGACATGCAGCAAAGACAAAATCAGACATACCTTCACCATCGTCATTCGCCAAAAGAATGATCAGAACATATTTTACAAGTGGAATCAAAATCAAGGTGTACAAGACTAAAGACAGAGCACCAAGAACATCTTCATTCCCATTAGCGGGAGCTTTGCTGAACATAACACTGAATGTATACAACGGACTAGTCCCCACATCACCAAAAACAACACCTAGCGTCTGAAATGCTACAATAAATCTTCTGGACAAAGTGACATCCTCCTATTTAAGATTTCAAAATCAGGCGTCAGCAATATAACTCAAAGTGCCAATTTCAACAGAATGAGTTCATAACCAAATCTTTCCTGGTTGGCTCATCTTCAAAATAGAAAGAAATAAACGGACCAGATTGATAAAAAAACCTCAAATTCATTTCTCTGAGCCCCGGGAACTTCAAGCGCCTCGACACCAAAAGAATCAATCTTGGGTCCGGTGCGTATCAACCTTTGTCTGGGAAAATCATCTTCGTCGGAGTCGTGCTGAGGTGACTCCTCCCCTCCACGG